>JAGFNQ010000307.1:82551-532516 GCA_024364735.1 Boesenbergia rotunda | reverse complement strand
CTCAGTGGTGTGCCTAATATGTGATGATATGTTTTTTTAAATAAATATTTCTGTATTAATTGTCTTGTAAGAACTGTCAGAATCAGGTGGTTTGATAATTTTCTTTCTTTCAGGTCCATATTGTGGTATTATGTTTAGTTACAATGTCAAATTGTGCAGGTGTAGACCTGCCGACAAACTACACTGGACGACCTGCTCAGCAGTATGTAAGAATCTTTACCAAGGCCGGACCAGACTACTCCCTCTCTATCCGGGATGGCAGAGTAATCCTAGCACCATTCGATCCTAATGATGACTTCCAGGCAAGATAATGTTAAAGTCTTCGCATGGTATTTACGTGTGCTTCTTCTTTTGTATGTTCAATTGACCTGTGTCTTTTGAATTGCAGCGCTGGTTCAAGGATACTAGGTACAGCAACACTGTGAAGGACGAAGAAGGCTATCCAAGCTTTGCCCTTGTCAATAAAATGACCGGTGAAGCTATTAAACATTCCATCGGTGCTCAAAATCTTGTAAGTTCAGCTTAAAGACTACTGCAATCTACTAGTTATCGTTTTTTCCACACCAAATTGCTAATCTTTGGCAATTTTTAATTTCGTTTCCTTCACTGTAGCTGGTGTTATATTTCTTTTTGTTGCATCAGTTCAATGGACTCCTGGAATTGACGCTTCTGAGATATTTCTAGACAACACTCATTATTCCTTATTAGTTTGAACATGGTGGCACATTTGTCTACAAATGATGAAAATTATTCGATTTTAAGAGGAATAATTATCTACTTCTCACAGTGTTTTTTCAATGATTTGATCTGTTTAACTTTCTGAGAGTTTAGTTGACAGCTTTGGTGTTTTGTCTATGGCTGATACATGACGAGACGTTTATCCTTATATTGTTGAGATTTAATCTCTTAAGAATTTGATAATGATTATATCTGATGCATAATTTTTTTTATATAATCTATCATAGGTTAGACTGGTTCCATACAATCCAAATTATCTCGATGAGTCTGTTCTGTGGGCTGAAAGTAATGACACTGGTGAAGGCTTCCGTTGCATCCGGATGGTTAACAACATTCGTCTGAACTTTGATGCTTTCCATGGAGACAAGGAACATGGCGGAGTTAGAGATGGGACAACTGTTGTCCTTTGGGAGTGGCTGAAAGGGGACAACCAGCGATGGAAGATAGTCCCTTTCTGTAAGTTTCCATCTAAACTTCTTAGATGATTTTAGTTTTTCGATATCTTTGCATCCATCATCCTTTGCCAAACATTTCAAGTAGAATCCTTTTTCTGGTGGTGAAGTCTTCGTTACTGATTTTGCATCTCTTGATCTCTCCAAAAGATCCATCATCTTTGCCCTGTCTACTCACTTCTTTCCATTCACTGTTGACAGACGATCCCTGAGAATTGAAGGGAAACTGATTGTCTCTCTTACCCTTAGCTCCCACCTGATCATAAAATCCTTCACTGGAAACATTCTTCAATGCTTTTCTCCAACGGTGATGCATATGGACCAGGTTGCAAACAAGTCTAGTTTCTTGAACAGATTGTGAGGAAGCTGCAAATTAGATTGGACGGTAATTAATTATGTGTGAAGAAAACATGGCGAGAATACAAATCAAGAGAATCAATATAAATTCACTGGGGTTAGAAAGTTAAACAGTCGAATCATAAAGTTGTCTATGAGAAAATGCTGTCTGGGTTTTTACCTGAAATCCAATCGTCATATGTATCAATTCTAGTTATTGCCTTTTATGTCATTGATCTTAATTAGCGCCATCATCTTGCTTTGCAGGAACAAAGTGGCTGCAACGATAATAATCCCTTTGGCTCGGTATTGCAGTTCTTCTCTGCATTACTATCTAGAATAAGATGTGCCGTTGAGGCCATATGTGTCCTTTGTTCTGGAGTTGGTGCCAATGGAGGAACCTGCCGGCTTGTGTAGTGTGATGGTCTATTTGTCTTTGATGCTCCTTGTCTTATGCTTCTGGAGTTGGAACTCAGGCTTTATGCTTTTGGCTAATGCACTGCTAATAAATTAATGCCTCTATTTTATATATCTTATAGTAGGACATGACTAATGTGGTACGATCCTAGGATCTTGTTACAGAAAGCAAACTGTGGATTTTGACTGGAGTAGTTTAGGTCGGTTGAACCATAGATGACCTCTGTTTGTCCATGCTATTGGGAGTTTGAACTTACCGTGGATGTCTCTCTCATTGGCTTTGAGCTGAATCGCCTCTGCATTCTTAGCATTTTGAGTTTGGGTCAGTGTTGAGTTTGTAATAGTTAGAATAAGTTTCAGTTTATGTGCCCTTTATGCAATGCCACTTTTAAGAGGTAGATAGCTAGATTGTTATTGTTTTTTTAGAGCTAGATAGTATTTTTTTGGCTTATGACAATTGATGAACACTCACAAACTTAGTGGCCGATTTGATTTCAAGAGCATCCGGTATTTTCCACCCGATTTGGCTGCGATTAATTTGATTTCGAAACCATCAACGAGATTAAGTTTCCTTTTGCTCTCATAATTGTGATGAAATGGTGAAACTTGTTCCACTGTGGAAAATTTTCTGTAGTTTTGTTTTCCACTTTCAATTATATAGAATGACCATAAAGTATAATTTGCAAAGGAAGTAAAAATACATGGGGTGAAGACATGAAGGATGGCATGAGGAGAACTCTCAGACTTGGGTATATTGAACGGATGAGTAGCTTGACGAAAGATGGGAAGGGGATAATTCCTGTGAGTTAAGTGTTGAGAAAAATTTGTAGTTGGGGACTCGACCATAGAAATATTGGAAGTTACGTTCCATTCGATTAATAATTGGGTTTCAATTTGTTGATGGTTAAGTCATAGATTCAAAAGAACAAAATAGTTTGTGCTTGTGGTTAATTTGTCCAATTGACTCGGACCTTGAATAATCGATTGATGAAATCCCAAAACTCCAATGTGGAGTTTTAAAGAATGATCTAATTTGTGGTTTGTGCAAGGAAAATGGAGCCAATCAAACAGTAAATAAAATGTTTTATTTATAAATTCGCTAACTGTGTTGACTAATCATGGGTTCAGAAGGTTGATGATAAATTTTAGTCGATTGATATTATAGTAACAAATATGTAGGAGTTGTTAATAAAGCAAGAACAATTGGATTTGTTAATGACAACAATAGTTAATAGTCCAATCAACTAATGATGATTATCTATCAATTGATGGGCATCGAACGATTACTATAGAGAAGCTGGAAAAATGCTTATAAAAGAAGGATTTCAAGGCAATTAAGTTAACATTCTCAAAAATGTTTCAAGCATATATAATTTTTTTTACTCATTTGAGAGCATTTGTTGAGAGTTTACTTGTATTTGTAATAGATTTCTCCACCTTTGATATTTGATTGAAAAGAAAAGAAAAAACAATGGTTATTTGAGGTGATCCACTTACAAGATCCATAAATTGTGAATTATGAATATAGGAATTACCTTTATACCTTTTTGTATTGGATTGTATGTAGCTCCTTTTATTTATGTTATGTTTATATTGTTCTAACATTGCTAAGTAATTAGTATTTTATTTTTTAAAAAGATGTATATTAAGGATGCTCATTATTCACCTTTCCCAAATGACTGTTATGTTATGGTAAAATATCTCTATTTATCTAAATCTATTTAGTGGGGGGTGGTGATACTAGTGCTCATGAGGTGAATATTATCACTTTTTACTTCAACTACTCATCTTTTCCTCTCTAATCTGGGATTTAAGATTAACCTTTTGGAGTTGACTATAATTATTCATGTATAAAAAAATAGTTAGAACACAACCTCACCTCGCACAAGAGAACCAATAAATACAGTATGTTGATACTTAATATATGACTATAATAATTTCAAATATAAGAACTAATTGTTCTTAGCAGCAAAAGATGATTTACTCGTCCCAACGCCTCTGTCAATCCATTCCAGGTTCAACATGGAGGAGGTAAATCATGGAAACTACTAGTCTAGACAGTTACTAGTGCATAAGGGAGGGCAGACACTTAGCTTCGTCAAAATTTGGCCCTTAGACCTTATGACAGCAATGCCTCATACACTAGTCATTCGTCCATCCCGTGGGAACAAGAACTAATTCCTCCTGAGACTTTAATGCATCAGTAAGATACTCTAGAGGTTAACTATATATCAAAGATTTGAATTTTAGTTATGGTATATTATAAGACATTTTTCATATAATAGGATATCAAAGATTTGAATTTTAGTTATGGTATATTATAAGACATTTTTCATATAATAGGATGACAAATTTAAAGACATTACAGGTCTAGACAGGAGGAACAATCATAAATATTTTTCGATTTATTTGATGGGTGAATTGTGACCATCTCCCCTAAAATTAATCAAATTATAAGAAAATATACAAATATCATAAGACTAACATCACTTACTACTTTCTCATAATAGAAACATATCTGTATCAATTTATTTATAATTTTTAATATCTAGTAATTAGTTTCTTCTCGCATTTTTGCTTGTTCTAATTGATCCTATTCGAACTCTTTGCAATTATGGTTGCTTTCTTGTCACTCTCCATTCAACCCATTTGTTGTGTATCCTTCCAATGCTTGCTGCCCTCATAAGTTAACAGTCGGCTTATCTAATTTCATCATTAATATTCTCAGCATTTCAAATTAGAGTTTCAATTTCCAAAATTCATACCAACTCCACCGGCCTCCATCAGACCATCACCAAAACCCAACAACTCTTAATTTGTTAATTAATATTCTTCGGAGTGATGGGCTCAAAGGCTCCACCTCTCTATCTTTTGTTTGACTGAAAACTAAAAACTGCAACCACACCATTAAAACAAGGGAAATGACCCTCTCTCCCACCGTTAGAGGTCTTTGCTAGAAATGATCATTTATGTGCTCGTAACCTCTGTAATTTGCCCCCATGGGCTGGATCAGCTGGTGAAGTACTCGCCGTTTGCATCAGAGGGCGTGGGTTCGAGGGTCGACGGTATACGCGGGGGGTAAAACCTCGGCTGCTGTTTAAAAAAAATATCTCTCGCGCCTGGGTGCCTCACCTGCCCAGCATTCACCGTGATTTACCCCCTTTGGACACTTGTGGGGCAGAGATCGGGGGCCGTTAGGGTGGCGGATCCACCTTTTGCATCGTAACCTCTGTAATTTATATCTTTTGTATTGATTCTTCGATGAATTAGAGATTTGAGGAAATCATCATTTGTTACTTTGCTTGACATGGTAGCTTTTGAGTGGTGGTGGTGGTTGTTGAAGGTGACTAAGGGAGTATTTGGGAGAACTTTTGCTTCTTAAAAAGTGATTCTTGTAGAGATTATCTTGAAGTCAGTGAGAAGCTAAAGCATGGAGTGTTTGGAAATAGAAGCTAAAAGCTGATACAAGGTAAAGTTTGAGTGTTTGGTGAATAATTGCTTTTAAGCTTAATTTTTAGTTAAATGACAGCAATATCCTTAAACTATATAAATTATTTTTTTAATTATCTAAATATAATTTTGATACACCATCAATAATGTTTTATATATTTATTATTATATTTTGAATATTATATCAAAATTAATTTTTTAATAATATATATGTTTAAAAAATATATAATTAATAAAAATAGAAATATAAAAAAATGACTAATTTATATAAATTTATAAAAAAAAATTATGAATATATAAATTATATGAAAATATAAAATTTTATTTAAAACTATGGTGGTAATTATGTAAAATGATAAATTATTAAGGGTATAAATGCCTACTTTTAATTCTAGACCATAAGCAAAAAAGCAGAAGCAGAAAAAAGCATCAAATTCTTGCTTCCAGCTTTTGGCTAAAAGTTATAGAAGTTAAAGCAGAATCTGGTATTCACAAATACTCAAAAGTGCTTCTATGTAGCTAGAATCTAAAAAGCAGCTAGCAGAAGCTCTCCCAAACACTCCCTAAGGATGATAAAACTTTATGATTTTAGAAGCTGCAATTCCTTTAATTTATTGAAGGCAATTCAATCAGGGTATTGAAAATACGTGAATGGCTAGAATCTGGCCATCCAGAATAAATTTTTATAAATAAATAAAAAACTAATTTAATATAAAAATAAATATAAAAAATATAATTTAGTATAAAATAAATAAGAAAAAATATAATTGAGTTTAAATACTTTTAATAATGATATTAAAAATTTTAAAAAACTTTATAATAGATTTATATATTTTTATAAGTTAAAAAATTAATTTAATAAGAAAATAAATAAGAAAAGATATAATTTAATATTAAAATAAATAGAAAAAGATATAATTTGATAGGAAAATAAATAAGAAAGGATTAAATTAGAAAAGGATATTAAATTAAAATTTTTAACTATTTTACAGTTAATTATTATTGGAGGAAATGGACTCTTTTTGGAGAATTTATAATAAATTGAAATTACAAAAAATAATTTCAACTTAAATTTGAGTGACCCGAGCTGCCTTTTGTGCAAATTACAGTCTCTCGAGCTCCCGACCCGGTCTCCCGAGCTCCTGACCAGATCTCCAAAGCTCCCGAGCTGAGTTTCCCGAGCTCTCGGCCAAGTCTCCAGAGCTGAGTTTCCTGAGCTCCCAACCAAGTCTCCTGAGCTCCCGAGCTGAGTTTCCCGAACTCCCGATCAGGAAGTTGCTAAGGCCTGCGCAACGCAGTGTCCTTGAAATATATTTATCCTCCTCCGTCGGTGCTTCGAGGCTCAGATGAACGTCTATCTATCAGGATACAATAGTAGGACCATGGACACAACGGAGCACTCGTTGCTCGTGGCGAACTGAGGAAGTATCCGAATGCTATCAAAGGAGGTCGGGAAGGAGGTGGAAGATAATTTCTTCTCTCTGTGCCTTTTGCTCTCGGTCACAACCTCTTAATATAGGCTCAGACCCCCGCAGTATTCAATGATTGAATTAATGACATTTACTGCTATTTAACCGATCAGATCTAAACGTCTGGGGGTTACTGATTTTGCATTAATCAAAATTAATGCATCAGTTACATTTAAGCAAAAAATTTGGCAAAACGTTGGTTCGTCTGCTTAGACAAATTTTGCCCCGACCGGTCGAACATTTAACGCGCGCAGGCACACAAGTTCACTTGGTTCAGTACAAATTCGAGCCCTGGATTTGCACCCCCCTGCGTACCCACGCGTGAGAGAGAGTCTCTCCCCAAGTATTTGTTCACAACTATCATGCTTGTGAAACAATATAAATCAACATTTATGCCTTGAGACTCCCAATGTGGCACTAAAGTCTCATTCACAATGGAGTCTCTTTATTCTTCACCACACTTTCCATTCACTAGAAAGTCTCACCACCTCTCTTTCCATTCACACTATATATCCAACAATTATAATATCCGGATTAGTAGCGCTTGTAATTTTCTTTTTCTATGTTAGTGTTGGACATGAGATGAGTTAGCGGGAGCGTTTGGACGAACGTCTCTTAATAATATTTTTGTTCTTTATTGGTGATGTTGGGCCTTTGTTAATCATAACTTTGAGTCCATGATTTTGAGTCCTCTTTAATCATGATGTAATCCCTTTTGAGCCATCAAAATATTTTGATCAAAACATCTTGATAGTTCAAATGAGCTCAAAATCATGTCTTATAGGCATCATTGCATATATCTATTAGTTTTTTTAAGTCCTTCATAAGTCTTTCCCATAATTGTAAGCCTTTTGACCATCAAAATATTCTAGCCAAAATTCTATCTATGATGGTAAAAAAATGCTCAAGATCATGCACTCAAATGGTCTTCCTGTCATTCCAATTACTTTCTTGAAAGTGTTTAGGTTCTTTAACCTATTGGACCCAATGGTGAAGTTGGAAAGAGAGATGAATAGCTACAAATCTAGAAATGCTATTCTTGCAAAACAATGCGTAGATAAAGGATTAAAGGTTAACACAAATGAAAATAGATAAGCATCAATGTCCTGCTAATTAATTAGCTGAGTCACTTCTCGAAAATCCCCATAAAACTAAAATAAAAACATCAGGTAGAAAACATGGAAGTTGGACAGAAAAAATCATGAAAAAAACATGAAAGTCACGTAATTAGGATTTCGTAATTGTTATAATCCTTATTTAACTTGTTAAAAAATAACTACGATTTTATAGTCATTATATTACTAATTCAACTTACTCATTTAACATATTCATTGTAATAATTACAAAATCTTAACAGTTACATTACGTTCAATTGGTTCAGAATTAAAATGAGTAAGATGAATTAATCTCACGCACATTGATAGAATGGACTACTAAGCTTAAAATAATAGGATTCTTTCTACATAATTTTTTGGTTAAGTGATGACTATTTTGATGTTCATGCATGTGGTTCTAGTCATCACCTTCCTCAAAAGCTCACTAAAGTTAATCATCAATATTTAATCAAGCAGGCACCCAAATTATTAAAACTTGACCATCATTAGTCGGAAACTATCCTACCTCAAATCATCAACTATCCATTATTTATGGCTCATCAATTATATATATATATATATATATATATATAAAAGAATTTGATCAACTGCGGACCGCATACGGACTGGCACCTGATCGGTCACCAGACCAATCAAGCACTTGCCTGATCGGCCACCGGAGGCTCGGGTGCGTCCCCGACGAGTTCACCCGTACCCGACGGGTTCACCCTACCCCCTAGGGTTCATGCATCCCCTCGGATTATAGTTTTGTTCGGGGACGGCGGCCGAAGGCCGCCGTTGGTGTCGAGAAGTCGTAGGTCGCCTGATCGGCCACCGGAGGCTTGGGAGAGCCCCTGACAGGTTTACCCGTACCCGACGGGTTCACCCTATCCCCTAAGGTTCATGCACCCCCCGGGTTATAGTTTTGTTCGGGGCGGCGGCCTTCGGCCGCCGTTGGTCGAGAAGTGGCAGGTCGTGTGCCTGATCAGTCTGGTGACCGATCAGGCGTCAGTCTGCACACGGCCCGCAACGCGTGGTCCGCAGCTGATCATTTCTCTCTCTCTATATAAGAATAAATATTTAGATAATTTAATATGGAAATATATAATGGAATCTTATGTATATCTGATTAAATTATATATATATATATATATATATATATATATATATATATATATATATATATATATATAGCGTGTCTATGCGTCGCTTGGATTTTATTTATTTTTAATTTACAGTTAAGTATCTCCTCTGGGAGAAATCATCAGAATTCCGACCCCACTGGGCTTGTTGTTGGAAGAGCCATCAACATAAAATTTTCACACTTCATCAGCTTCAGGTCCTGGGACAACTTCGAGGACAAAGTCAACTAGAGCTTGAGCCTTGATGACAGTACGGGGGTGGTACTCAATCCTATACTCGTTCAACTCTGTCGTCCACTTGATCAATCGTCCCGAAGCCTCTGAATTGGTGAGGATGCACCCGAGTGGACTATTGGTGAGCACCACAATAGGATGTGCCAAAAAATACAGTCTCAGTCTTCGGGCCATCAGTACTAAGGCATAGGCTAGCTTCTCCAGGGTAGTATACCGGGTTTCTACATCTTTCAGGAGATGCCCAAAGAAGTAGATGGGATACTCAGTAATACCTTCTTCCCGAATAAGCGCAGAACCCACGGCTTGCTCAGTTGTGGACAGGTAAACAAACAGCGTTTCTCCCTCCAGCGACTTATATAGGATGGGGAGCTCGAACAGATATGCTTTTAAATCTTTAAAAGCCTTCTCGTACTGATCATCCCAGTCGAACTTGACGGCTTTTCTCAGAATTTTGAAGAATGGCAAAGTTCTGTTAGCAGATCTGAAGATGAACCAGGACAGAGCTGTAATTCTGTCATTCAGCCGCTATACGTCAATGAAATTGCGAGGGGACGACATGTTGAGAATGACTTGCACTTTCTCTGAATTAGCTTCAATTCTTCTTTCTATCACCATATACTCGAGAAACTGGCCACTTTTCACCCCGAATAAACATTTATCAGGGTTTAGTTTCAGTCTATTAGCCCTTAAGATAGCGAATGTCTTCTCTAGGTCGGTTATCATGCCCTTCCTCTTCTCCGTCTTGATCAGGATATCATGTATATACACCTCAATATTCCTCTAGATCTGGTGGCAGAAGACCTTATCCATCATTCGTTGGTAGGTTGCACTTGCGTTGCGCAACCCGAACGGTATGACATTGTAGCAGTAAGTGTCATCTGCCATTACAAAATTGACATTCTCTTGGTCTTCCTGGGCAAGGGGAACCTGGTGGTATCCCTGATATGTATCCAACATTGAAATGAAATCACATCCAGAGGTAGCATTCACCAACTGATCAATGCGAGGTAAAGGATAACAGTCTTTAGGGCACACTTTATTTAAATCACGGAAATCAATACAGACCCACCATTTATCCCCGGGCATAGGGACTAGTACAACATTCGCCAGCCAGACCGGGAATTAAACTTCTCTGATATGTCAGGCCTTCAACAACTTTGCCATCTCTTCCCTGATTATCTTGTCTTACTTTGGTGCAAAGTCTCTTGGTCTCTGCTTTACCAGCTGGGCTCCCGGGGTGATATGCAACCGATGCGTGGCCAAGGTAGGGGGACTCCCTTGATTTCTTCAGTAGCCCATGCAAACACACCCCGATGGTCCATTAAGCACCTGATCGATTAGCCAGCTTCTAAGTT
This sequence comes from Boesenbergia rotunda, assembly GCA_024364735.1. Classification (NCBI taxonomy): domain Eukaryota; kingdom Viridiplantae; phylum Streptophyta; class Magnoliopsida; order Zingiberales; family Zingiberaceae; genus Boesenbergia; species Boesenbergia rotunda. The sequence goes on along the minus strand of JAGFNQ010000307.1, from coordinate 521,829 downwards.
CTAGCACAAGATCATCAACAATTCTTGTGATTTCTCCAGCTTATTGAGGATGAATCTGGACTTCTTCACTTTCGACCTCCCTGCGTTCCTCTTTTGCTCCTTCTTCTTCTCGGGGATTGGCCAGGTCAATTTGTAAGGCTTCATGTGTCCTCAGGTTCTTGCTGGATTCCGTTATAACCTCCCTGCGTTCCTCTTTTGCTCCTTCTTCTTCTCGGGGATTGGCCAGGTCAATTTGTAAGGCTTCATGTGTCCTCAGGTTCTTGCTGGATTCCGTTATAACCTCCCTACTGTAGCACCGTCGAGAAGCTAGTTGGTCTCCTTTAACTTCAGCCACCTGCTGCTCCATCAGGAATTTAATTTTCTGGTGGTAGACTGAGACCACCGCCTGAAATAGGCCGAGCGCCGGTCGCCCCAGGATGGCGTTGTAGGACAACGGAGCATCCATGATCATGAAGGAGGTCCTCCTTGTCTTCTGCAGCGTGTCATCCCCAAGCGACAGAGACATGGAGATTTACCCCATCAGTTGTACTTTGTATCCAGTAAATCCGAAGAGCGAGCTGGAGACAGGATGCAACTCATCCTTGTCGACCTACATCTGGTCCAGAGCCACTTTGTACAGGATGTTGACGGAGCTACCTGTATCCACAAAGATGTGCTTAACCTCGTAATTATCTATTCGGGCGAGGATTACCAGTGCATCTTCATGGGGGGCTTCCACGTCCTCTAGATCGTCAGGGTCGAAGGAAATAACAGGCCCTTGGTGCTTTTCCTTGCCTGTCCCGATGACGTAAATTTTCGGCCGGCGAGTATGGATCTTCCTTGCTCGATGAGAGTCTTTTTCAGTCGGGCCTCCTGAGATTACTCCCACATGGCCCGATGGAGGTCTGCGAGCTGGAGCCTTGCCTTTCTTGGGATCCCTTTCAGGGGAGATATGTTGGGACCGGTAGACGAGCTAGAGGGGGGGTGATTAGCTTCGATTCGCTTGTAGATGATTTGTCGCAGCGAAAGACTTCAAGCAATCGCTAACACTAGGATTTTACTTGGTATCCTCCCCGGCCGGGTGACTAATCCAAGGATCCACTCTCCTCACACTCTCATACACTATGAAAGTCTCTTTCTTGAGGTGGAGAAACCTCTTACAAGCTTTCATAAAGATACAACAAGAAACAAAGCAAATACAAATGAAATCTTACATGATTTACAATGAATAAGCTCACACTTTGCTTTTCTTGCTATCTTCAAGTTTGTGATCGCCTCTAGAACTTTGGAAGTGCAGCAACACTAAGCCCCAAAGCTTCTCTTGAAATGGCGTGGAAGGAGGAAGAAGAGTTGTGCTTCAAACCTGCGTGAAAACCTTTATACCCGACACTTAGGGTTTCTGAATTGATTACCCAATCGATTACCACGTCAGATTCTACCGTTCAACGACTAGTTTTCGAACCGTAATCGATTACCCAATCGATTACGAGTGTCCTGAATCGATTACCCAATCGATTCAGAACCTCTCTGTTCTCTCGCGCAACCTTTGGTGATCGATCACCCTAATCGATCACCGAGCCTCTTAATCGATTACCCAATCGATTAAGGGAAGGCTGAATCGATTACTCAATCAATTCAGCCACCTTCTGTCCTCTCGCACAAACCGCCCTAATCGATCCACTGATCGATTCACCCAATCGATTACCCAATCAATTGAGTCCAACCTAACTTGTGCTCACAAGTCTAGGGTTCCCTACCAAGTGTCCGGTCAACCCCTTTGACCAACTTGGATTTCTTCTGCCTAGTTCCCAACTAGGACTTAACCTGATTCCCCACCAGGTTCGCCTAACCCTCGAGTTAGGTCTAGTCTCTCGGTAGACTTCCACCTTGCCAGCATGTGATCTCCCCGATCCATCTGGACTTCACCTATTCCCACTAGGCCTAATCCCATGCCAACGTGTGATCTCCCCGATCCACCTGGACTTCACCTAGTCCCACTAGGTCTTTTCCCATGCCAGCGTACGATCTCCCCGATCCACCTGGACTTCACCTAGTCCCACTAGGTGTGCCTAGTCCCACTAGGCCTTTTCCCATGCTAGCGTACGATCTCCCCGATCCACCTGGACTTCACCTAGTCCCACTAGGTGTGCCTAGTCCCACTAGGCCTTTTCCCATGCCAGCGTGCGATCTCCCCGATCTACCTGGACTTCACCTAGTTCCACTAGGTGTGCCTAGTCCCACTAGGTCTTTTCCCATGTCAGCGTACGATCTCCCCGATCCACCTGGACTTCACCTAGTCCCACTAGGTGTGCCTAGTCCCACTAGGTCTTTTCCAGTCAAGCCTCCAGTCAACCTTGACCCACTTGACTCACACATCATGACCACTCAAACAGCTTTGTCAAACATCGAAACATACGACCTCAAGCTCACCCGAGCTTTCCAGACTCAAGCTCACCTAAGCTTTGTCAAACTAGGTCAACCCTGACCTAATCAAGATTGCACCAACAAGATAGACTGGTGGGACACTATCTCTCGAGTTCTTCCTCTCGAAGGTGACCAGGACCGACGCCTGGATCTGTCCTCCCCTGATTGTCGTTGATGAGGGGAATGTCTTCGGCGAGGGGATCGCCGTCGATACCCCGCTTTGTTCCACCATTTATGGGGCTTGGCGTCCGCGTCCTTGGACCTCCTCTTCTTCAAGGTATAACACTCTTTTGTAGAGTGCGTTGTGCTGTCGTGGAAGTCACAGTACTTCTTCGATGGCTCGGGTCCCGTGGTATCGACCGTCTCCACCAACCTCTTAATGATTAATGAAGTACTGTGACCTATGCAATGTTATTATCTTAAAGATTTAAAAGTTAAAATCTGATAAAAGTCAGTATACCCATCCTTCTCATATTTAACTATAATGTCCGAGTTAATAGTTCCTGTAATTTACTTTCTCCGTGTTGGTGTTGGCCCTGAGACAAATTAGCGGGACCGCTAGGACGAACACCTCTTAATAATATTTTTTTCTTTATTGGTGATTTTGAGCTTTCATTAATCATAACTTTGAGTCCATGATTTTGAGTCCACTTTAATCATGATTGAAGCCCTTTTGAGCCATCAAAGTATTTTGATCAAAACATCTTGGTAGCTCAAATGAGTTCAAATCATGTCTTGTAGGCACCATATATTGCATATCTATTAGTTTTTTAATAGTCCTTTTTTAAGTCTTGTCTATAATTTTAAGCTTTTTGACCATCAAAGTGTTCTAGCCAAAATTCTATCTATGATGGTAAAAAAATGCTCAAGATCATGTTCTCATATGGTCTTCATGTCATTCCAATTACTTCTTTGAAAGTGTTTAGAAAAAAAATAATGAATAAGACAGTAGATAAATTAAATCTGGGTGATCGGTCCAGTCCCATGGAAGTTTCTCATCGGTCATCAGGATAAATCGAGAAGCGCTCGCGGTGGGCAGTCTAGAAGCCCAACGTCCCAGGGTTTGCGCCCTATTTGGAGGAAAAATTCCTGTAAAATATGCCATAGCTGGGGATCGGACCGTGAATATCTGAATTAATGATTAATTACTCTATCGCTGTACCATAGCCCAGGGGCTCTTTGAAAGTGTTTAGGTTCTTTAACCTATTGGACCGAATGGAATGGTTGGAAAGAGAGATGAATAGCTACAACTAGAAATAGATATTTCGACTATTCTTGCAAAACAATGCGTAGATAGAGGTTATCACAATGAAAATGGATAAGTATCAACGTCCTGCTAATTATTAGCTGAGTCACGTCTCCAAAATCCCCCGAAAACTAAAATAAAAAAATCAGGTAGAAAATATGGAAGTTGCATAGAAAAAATCATGAAAAAAAACATGAAAGTTACATAATTATAATTTCGTAACTGTTAAAAAATAACTACGATTTTATAGTTGTTGCGATACTGATTCAACTTACTCATTTAACATACTCATCATTGTAATAATTACATAATCATAATAGTTACATTACGTTCGATTGGTTCAGAAGTAAAATGAGTAAGATTTGAATCTCACACACATGGATAGTAGTCCACTTCTATATGTTATTCCTAAAAATAACACATAGAAGTGGATTATTATTTATGTGTGAGACTAAGCTTAAAATAATAGGATTCTACATAGTTTTTTGGTTAAGTGATAGACTATTATGATGTTCATGCATGTGGTTCTAATCATCACCTTCCTCAGAAAGCTCACTAAAGTTAATCATCAATGTTTAATTAAGTAGGCAGATAAATTATTAGAACTTGACCATCATTAGTTAGTCGGCAACTATCCTACCTCAAATCATTAACTATCCATTATTTATGGCTCATCAATTATATATATATATATATATATATATATATATATATATATATATATATATATAGCAATTATACATAGGAATAAATATATAGATGCCCTTGGAAACCAAGGAACTCTTGAATGCCAAGAAAACTTTATTTATAAATCCCAGGATTATGGTCCAGATAAGCCTTTCCTGTGTGGATCTCATAAATCTCAGGTCAAGGCACAGCTATATCAAATTATAGAAGATTTTCTCATATTTAGACCATTAAGTATGGACACAAGTCTAATAGAATCTTATCTATATCCGATTAAAATATAGTCCGTGTCTATGTGTCGCTTGGATTTTTTTTATTTACGATTAAATCATTTAAAATTTAAGGGTTAAATTATAATATTAAACAAAAAAATAAAATCAAATCAAAATTTGTTGAGAGGCTCACAAGATGTGCGGTGTAAGGGGAATTTATGCTTCACACCTCAAGCCAAAAACTTAAAGAAAAAAAAAAGAAAAAAAAATTCGGCGACGCACATCTGCAGAGTGTGTGTCGCCCAGAATATATATTATTCAAAATTTACTAATTATTTTATTAGTATTTATTTTTGTATTAAATATGATTAAATTAGGAGTATATTAGATGTTTTATTTTTTTAATTATATATATATTTAATATAATGTTAATTTTAAAATGCTTTTGTTAGATGATGATAATCGAATGTAATGAAGAAAAAAATATAGTATATAAGATGTCTGTGGTGTTAATTAGAGAAAACTCCCCAATCTCAAACTGGTCTTTGCATGCACTCCCCACTTAATAAATTCTTTGCATTCACTCCCTAATAGATTGAGTATAAAAAACTGAAAATTCAGTATACATTATAAAGATTTGAGTATAAATTGTTTGAGATTGAGTACTAATTTAAGAAATTTGAGTACACAGTTTCGGTGACCCCTCATGTAAAAATCTTGATGTCGTGAGTATAAAAGAGTGAAAACTCAGTATACATTATAAAAATTTGAGTATAAATTGTTTGAGATTGAGTACTAATTTAAGAAATTTGAGTACAAAATTTCGACGACCCCTCATGTGAAAATCTTGATGTGGTGGATGCAACCTCACATACTCAAATTTTTTAAAATAATACTCAATCTAAATCAATTTATACTTAAATTTTGATAATGTATACTGAAATTTTTACTATATACTGAAACAATGTATACTCAAATTTTTTCAAATAATACTCAAAATTTTTAAATTAGTACTCAATCTCAAACAATTTATACTCTAATCTTTACGATTTATACTGAATTTTTACTCTTTTATACTGATAAAAAAATAACACACAAAACTGTCTTGTCAATCCCATCAGGGAGTGCATGCAAAGATATTTTTGGTTGGGGAGTGCATGCAAAGCCCACTTTGATGTTGGGGAGTTTTCTCAAATTTATAAAAATTGAGTTTTTTTTTAGCTCTATAAATTCTAAAAACGATATAAGAACTCGAACAGAGAAAATATAAAATATATGAATATGGATATAATTATGTATGAATTCTAGAAATAATATAAGAACTCGAACAGAGAAAATATAAAATATATGAGTATGGATATAATTATGTCAAAAATACGATGTAATAATCTAAACTATAAATCAAATATGATAAGAAATCTGATTGAAGAGTTATTTTCTTTGCCCGAGAGAATTAGGGGCGATAATGCCGTACAATTTCTTGTGATAGAGAATAATAAATTAGGTTGAGATCCATAAATCCTTAAGGATCAATCCTATATATAGTGCTTATTTATTATTAGCCGATAGATAATAATGGATACGAATAATAAATTATACTCGTATGAAATCTATATCTAATAACTTAAAAATCAATAATCTTAAGGTAAATCACTTTATATGGATTCGGTTTATATTGATATGTATCACTTATAATTAAGTTCACTAATTAGATATACTAATTAACAATCTGATCCATATTATTGATTATTAGGTTAATTTTTTTAAAAAAAATTATTAATTATTTTGTTGGTATTTATTTTATTTTTATTGAATATGATTAAATTAAAAATGTGTTATAAATATTTATCTTTTTTTATTATGTTTTTTTAATTTGATGTTAATTTTATTATTATTATTTTTGAATGATGGCAGTTGGATAAAATAAAGAAAAAATATAGTATATAAGATATCGGATGAGGATGAATGTTAAAACTTGGATGGAGATAAGGATGAAATGAGTTCGGACGCACTCTCAAACTCGAGTGTTTATTAAAATAAAACAAGGAGGGCTAATAAAATTGATAATATTTAAGAAATTGAATTTAAATATTTAATTCTAAATATTCAGAATTATATATATATATATATATATATATATATATAATTGATCTCATGCGCGATACTGTTATACGCGATTGTGTATAATATCCGACCTCAATTAATTTATCAATCGATTGAAGATGAATCGATTAGAGGCCTCTCATGATCGAGGGTGTCTGTGCGTGCTCGACCGCCAATGTTGGCGGTCTCGATCGTTTGGTCCAACCTAAACTATAACCCAAGGGAAAGGTAAATTAACCTTAGGGAGGAACGAGACTAAATTCCGACTAAAATCTAACCGTCAATAATCGTGACAATACGCCTTGAATCTATTCAAGACCGTCACGATATATTTTAATCGATTGAGACTTATCTTAATTGATTAACAAAATGATATGCTCAAAGAAAAATTAAAAAAAAATCTTAAAAAATAATATGGTATTGTAATTATAGCGATCCTCGAATGAGTTCATCGTGTCCTTCCAGAGTCTAATTTGATTTGAGATGGTGGCCGAAATCTATCGATAATGACTGAGCGACAATCAAATATATACATATTAATTACTACGTCGTTTCTTAAGATTGTTCTTGAGTTTTTTTTTAATGTATCATTCGATTAAGGGGTCATAATTGATTTATCAATTCCCGTCTCCAAATCGATTGGGTCTTTTTATTGGGAGACGAGTGTGTACGGGGGAGGGAGATTAGAGGCAGTATATCATTTTGGTTTTTATATATATATATATATATATAATCTTTTTCAGTCCTTGCAAATAAATTCAGAAAATACACGGATTTATATGAAAAAATAATTCGCCCGTTGTTTGGCTATATAAACTGCCACTACCCAGACCAAAGCACAGAACAGAACAGAACAGAACACTCATCATGGCGCACCTTTCGCACCACCACCATGGATCGGAGCACGAGCACGGCTTCAACGCCGGGAGCGGGTCGGCGCAGCGTACCGTCAGGGTATACACCAAGGCGGATACCAACTACTCCCTCTCCATTCGCGACGGGCACGTCCTCCTCGCGCCCAATAACCCCAATGATCCCTACCAGGCAAGAAGCTACGTCTTTCCTTTTTTTAATCACTGATTTAGGGCTCCTCCATAAATATTCGATCTCTCTATCTTATGATATGGCTTTTCTTGTCGTTAAATGAGTGCTATTTTGTTTGTGTTTCCGGTCACCATCGGAGTTTTCTATGTTTTTTTAACCATATACGTTGTGTTATGACATAGTTGTTTCTTGCGTTGATCGCAGCACTGGTACAAGGACTTGAAGCACAGCACCACGGTGAAGGATGATGAAGGCTTCCCTAGCTTTTCACTTGTGAACAAAGTGACGGGCGAAACTATCAAGCACTCTATTGGAGCTACTAATCCTGTAAGTCCAGATGAAAAACATTTGATTTGATGTTGTTTCCTTCATCTTTTGTTAGTTTTACTTATTTACATACATTCTCGTTTTCTTCTTCAAAAACATTTATGCCTTTGACGGTTGTCCTAACCCAATAACGTATTACAGGTGCGTTTGGTACCTTATAATTCTGATTACCTCGATGAGTCGGTCCTTTGGTCGGAGAGTCACGATACTGGTGAGAATTATCGATGCATTAGGATGGCTAATAACATCCGTTTGAACTTTGATGCATTCCATGGAGACAAGGACCATGGAGGAGTTAGAGATGGTACCGGTATTGTGCTGTGGGAGTGGCTCAAGGGTGACAATCAGAGGTGGAAGATTGAACCCCAAAGTAAGCTCTTTCAATTTTCTCTCTTGTAGCTGGGTAGATGTGTCGTCTTTACTGTGCATTCACCAGCAAACGTTTTTCCAGAGACGAGCCATCAAAAATATGCTCTGAACAATTTTTTAGTATGCATCTATTTCCCAGAACAAACTTTGAAAAATACCAACATTTACTGTTACTTGAATAGTGTCATTATGCTTCTCTTTTATCATTTCTATACAACTTTTTCCGACTCAAATTAAACTCTACTTTTGGCATCATAGAAAATTTTACTCTGCTTTTGCAGCTAATATAATAGCTTGTTGATAAAATTCGATGTTCTTCACAATGTTAGATTTTGTGTACCTTTTTTCTGTTGAAGGTTGATAAAGTTGAAGATACTCCGGGGTGTGCCTAATATGTTATGATATGTTTTTTTTAAAAAATAAAAATTTATCTATTAATTGTCTTGTAAGAACTGTAAGAATCATGTGGTTTGATAATTTCCTTTCCTTTAGGTCCATATTGTGGCATTATGCTTAGTTACAACGTCAAATTGTGCAGGTGTAAACCTACAGACAAACTACTCTGGACGACCTGTTCAGTATGTAAGAATCTTTACCAAGGCAGGGCCATACTACTCCCTCTCTATCCAGGATAACAGAGTAAGCCTCGCACCATTTGATCCATATGATGACTTCCAGGCAAGATCATGTCAAACTCTTCCATGGTATTTACGTGTGCTTCTGCTTTTGTATGATCAATTGACCTGTGCCTTTTGATTTGCAGCGCTGGTTCAAGGATACTAGGTACAGCAACACTGTGAAGGACGAAGAAGGCTTCCCAAGCTTTGCCCTTGTCAATAAAATGACCGGTGAAGCTATTAAACATTCCATCGGTGCTCAAGATCTTGTAAGTTCAGCTTAAAGACTACTGTAATCTACTAGTTACACCAAATTGCTAATCTTTGGCAATTTTTAATTTCATTTCCGTCACTGTAGCTGGTGTTATATTTCTCTTTGTTGTCAGCAGTTCAACTGACTCCTGGAATTGAGGCTTCTGAGTATTTCTAGACAACACTCATTATTCCTTATTAATCTACTTTCTCACATTGAGCTGTCTCTAAGGATGGATTGATGGTTAGCGCGTGCGATATTGTCATCTTGAGGTCTGGAAGTCAAAATCTGACAAAGCCAGTGCACCGTCCTTTCCACACGTTAGCCATACTATCCGGGCTAGTAGTCCCCGTAATTTACCTCCATGTGTTGGTCATGAGACGGATTGGCGAGAGTGCTTGGAGCGAACGAATCGCCTTTTACCACCCCTTACAATGATTTGACTATGGCTAATACACGATGAGAAACCGATCCTTAAATCGGTAAAAATTAATCTCGCAAGAATTTGGTATGATTATAACTGATGCATTTTTTTTTAATATAATCTATCATAGGTTCGACTGGTTCCATACAATCCAAACCATATCGATGAGTCTGTTCTGTGGACTGAAAGCAATGATACTGGTGAAGGCTTCCGATGCATCCGGATGGTGAGCAACATTCGTCTGAACTTTGATGCTTATGGCGGAGTGAGAGATGGAACCCCTGTTTTCCTTTGGGAGTGGCAGAAGGGGGACAACCAGCGATGGAAGATGGTCCCTGTCTGTAAGTTTCCTTTTGATGTTTCCGTCTAAACTTCATATATGTTTTTAGGCTTCGATATTTGTCAAGTTGCTGATTTTCCATATGATAGAAGATATCTTTGCATCCATCATCCTTTGCCAATTGACATTCTCAACAACACTTAGATTTAGAGGCATACTTATTTTCCCTCCTAATCCACGAATTTGATTCTAAAATAATCAGGGACAATTTTTTTTTTTAATTTGCTTCTGAAGCTATGCCCCTTGAAGGATTTCTTTTTTTTTAATTACTTGTAAAATTTTGCACAGAAAAATTATAATCATTTATAAAAGTTAAAATTATTCTAGAGATAATTATTTATTTATATATCAAAATAGTTATGGAGTCAACGTAGAATTGTAGCTAAGTTAATGATTATTAGAGATTTTTCTTAGCACCAAAAGCAAATTAGTTATGATATTGTCCACTTTAAACTCAAGTCCTCATAATTTTATTTTTGAGCTCTATCCAAAATACCTCATACAAGTTGAGATATCTTTATCTTATAAACTTATGATCTTTCTTATATGTTTTCAATGAGAACTTTATTTGCAACCTTACAACCCAACAATCCCTCTTCAAATGAAGGACCACAAGCCTCCTCTCAAACGAAACTTATCCGTTTGACGTCCGATCCTCGACCTACTACATCTTTCTGTATGTGGTCCACCCGACTTATTAGAACTTTCTTGCCTAGCCGTAACTAAGACTTCTTGTTTAGTGCTTGGTCCTCTTGATCCGAACATGAGAGTTCTCATTTTCTTTCTTCGAGCTTAATATTCTATCCACATAGTTCGATTAGACCATAACTCTTGTGCACAATCGACAGTTAGACCTTCCGGTAGTCCGAGCTTTGATACCAATTATTAGGATCAATAGGAATTTAGATATCTCTATAATAGTATGATATTGTCCACTTTAGACCAAGTTCTCATAATTGATTTTTGGATTCTACCCAAATGATCTCATACTAATGGAGATATCATTCTCTTATAATCCTATATATTTCCCATATATTTTTAATGTAAACTTTGTTTGCAACCTTTCAACTCAACAATTCCTTTGCTGGTGGTGAAGCCTTGATGATTTTGAATCTCTTGATCTCTCCAAAAGCCCTCATCATCCTTGCTGTCTCTACTCAATTATTTCCCCTTACTGTTGCCAGACAATCCGTAAGTAGTGAAGGGAATCTGATTGCCTCTCTTACCCTCAGCTCCCACCTGATCATGAACTCCCAGCTAGAAACACACTTCGATGCCTTACTCCTCTATTGATGCATATGGACTCTGTTGTGAGAAAGTCTAGTTTCTAGAATAGATTGCGAGGAAGCTGCAAATTAGATTGGAGAGTAATTAATTATGTGGGAAGAAAACAAGGTGAGAATACAAATCAAGAGGATCAATATAAATTCAATGGGATCAGAAAGTTATAAAGACAAATCATAAAGTTATAGCTTTATTACATGAGTAATTCGGAAATCCAATCATCATATGATTCATTTCTAGTTATAGCCTTTTATGTCATTGATCATAATTAGTGCCATGCATCTTGCTTTGCAGGAACAAAGTGGCTGCAACGATCATAAACCCTGTGGCTCGGTATGCTGCTCTTCTCTGCATTGCTATCTAGCATAAGATGTGCCGTTGAGGCCATTATGTGTCCTTTGTTCTGGAGTGGTGCCAATGGTGGATCCTGCCGGCTTGTGTAGTGTGATGGCCTATCTGTCTTGATGCTACTTGTCTTTTGCTTCTGGAGTTGGAACTCAAGCTTTGTGCTTTGGCTAATGCACTGATGATAAATTAATCCCTCTATTTTATATATCTTACGGTAGGACATATGACTAATAAGGTCCGATCCTAGGATCTTGTTACAGAAAGCAAACTGTGGATTTTGACTGCGAGTAGTTTAGGTCGGTTGAACCATAGATGACCTCTGTTTGTCCAAGCTATTGGGAGTTTGAACTTAGCGTAGGTGTCCCTCATGGGCTTTGAGCTGAATTGTCTCTACATTCTTAGCATTTTGAGGTTGGGTCAGTGTTGAGTTTGAAGTAGAGTTAGAATAAGCTTCAGTTTATGTGCCCTTTATGCAATGCTTCTTTTAAGTAGCGTTCTATTAATTTTAGAGGTAGATAGATGTTTTTTGGTTGGGTACAATTTATGAATTACTCACAAACTTAGTGATCACTTTCTCAAAAAAAAAAAAAAAAAGATTAACGAGGTTTTTTCAACCTCGGGCGATCGGTTCGGCCTCACGGAAGTTTCCCACCGACCGTCAGGGTAAATCGGGAAGCGCTCGCAGTAGGTGGTCTAGAAGCCTAACGTTCCAGGGTTCGCGTCCCATTTGGAAGAAAAATTCTTATAAATACGTCATAGCTGGGGATCGAACCGTGGATGTAGTGATCACTTTGTCACCTTTAAATATGTGGCTAATTTTAGCTTTCATTAGATTCTCCTCTCAATTTTTTTTCTAAAAAAAATTAATTAATGAGGTGGGATAACATCAAATCTTGAGCAATCGGTCTAGTCATATAGAAGTTTTTCACCAACCGTTAGGATAAATCGGGAAATGCTCGCGGCGAGCGGTTTAAAAGTCTGACATCTCACAGTTGCGTACCTCATTTCGAGGGACACTATAGCTGGAGATCTAATCGTATGTTTAAAAGATAATTAGTCGTCTTTCTATTGTATCATAGTTCCATGGAGTAAATTTTATTTTCTAGGTTAATAATGTAGAATTCAATGTTGAGGTTTTATGATGAATATATCCCTTTATGTCACTTTTATTCAACTCAAACAAGAGATTCAGTAAAGAACTCGTTAAAATTTAGAAACCTTTTTCTCTTGAAAGAACACCAAAATAAACTTGTTAACAGTGTGAATTCTTATGTGCTGGTTAGTTTAGTTGATATGAATTTGAAATAAGTAAAAATAAATAACAATGCTAATACTAAATATGAAATGTTGTTCATGTTCTTTGAAAAGTCAGTATGTATACATTTATTTCATTTCCAAAGTCGAGAACCTTAATATAATTAATTATTTTTCCAAATATAAGATTTGCAATCTCAGCACAGAGAGATAAGAATGATTTTTCGTACCAGAGTTTTGTTATATTAAAAGAGTGTTTGGGAGAACTTTTACTTCTTAAAAAGTGATTCTTATAGAGATTATCTTGAAGTCAGTGAGAAGCTAAAGTATGGAGTATTTGGAAATATAAGCTAAAAACTGATATAAGGTAAAGTTTGAGTGTTTGGTGAATAATTACTTCCAAGCTTAATTTTTAATTAAATGACAACAATATCCTTAAACTATATAAATTAATTTTTTTAATTATCTAAATATAATTTTGATAAACCATCAATAATGTTTTATATATTTATTATTATATTTTGAATATTATATCAAAATTAATTTTTTAAAATAATATATAGTTTAAAAAATATATAATTAATAAAAATATAAATATAAAAAATGACAAAATTTATATAAATTTATAAAAATATTATAAAAAATTTTGAATATATAAATTATATAAAAATATAAAATTTTATTTAAAAGTACAGTGTCAATTATGTAAAATGATAAATTTATTAAGGGTATAAATGTCTACTTTTGATTCTAGACCATAAGCAAAAAAGCAGAAGTAGAAAAAAATATCAAATTCTTGCTTCCAGCTTTTGACTAAAAATTATAGAAGTTAAAGCAGAATCTTCACAAACACTCAAAAGTATTTCTATGTAACTAGAATCTAAAAAGCAGCTAGCAGAAGCTCTCCTAAACACTCCCTAAGGATGCTACAATGTAAATTTTGAAGTATTTTTTTTTAGTTTCAAATATTATTTATGCTTAATATTATAACTTAAATGGAATCATAAATCCTAGAGATAATCGCAAGTTAAAAAAATAAAAAAATTAAATATATTAAGTTTGCATGAGTTTGTGCGATAAGATCTACCCGGTTTTTGTAGGACTTGGCTGGAAAAGGGGAACCCGGTGTGATCGACCAGGACCTAGCTGATGGGGGTCTTCCCTTTGTTGGCTCTGGCTTGACTGGAAGAAACTTTTTGGGGGTCAAACTGTCCTGCACTCTTCGCTGGGCCGAATAACGCTCGGGGAAAGTGGGGGCTGTCACCCGGGCGAACTCCTCCTTCGATGCCAACGCGAGCTGTTGGCTCGGCTAGGCCTTCCTGCATCTGGCGGGCGGCTATCTTCTGCTCGGCTGCTAACTTCTGAGCTTTGGCTGCTACCAACAAATCAAGGTCTTCTTGTGAAAGAGTAACGGTCACCCTGTTGGAGTCACTCATCTTCAACTTTCGATCAGGCTGAGATTCCCACAGACAGCGCCAAATTTGATCCTGTCAACAAGTGAAGATCGGTTCTTGCTCGACTGACTCGATCTGACCAAGATGACCCGGACTGCTGCAGCGCGGAGGTCGGGGTCGGGCTCAACTACGAATCAGATCTCAAGCGCTTGGGTCGGACCAAATTGGGGGAACACAAAGTGGAGCTGAGGTTACAAAGTGGCAGCAATCCCCTCTTTGGAGCCCCAAGGGGGTTTATATAGGGGAGGGGAAGCTTCTGTCTTGTCAGAGCCGTCATGTCTCATTAAGGAATGGTCAATTGACAGACTGAACTAATGGCAGCTTTAGTTGCCATGTGAGACTGCCACAGCCGCCTGACAACCTATCTAAATTGTCTCCTCTGATCCTCATTAATATTAGGCGGCTCTATCAGGTAATGATTATGTTAGAGGTCTAATCAATTATTACTGGGGAGGTGGCTCTTTAATCACTCCTGTTCAGCTGGTCGGCCTACATTGACTTGCAGCTTAGTTCGGTCAGACGAGCTTGTCTTCTGAGTCATTCTTGTGCATGGGGTGATCTCGGTACATTCGGCTGGAAGCGCCCGGCTCCACGTGACCGACCCCCGAGTGGCCGACCTCGGGTGACTGACCCCGAGTGGCCGATCTCGGAGGACCAACCTCGAGTGGCCGACCTCGGAGGACCGACCCCGAGTGGCCGACCCCGAGTGTCTGACCCCGGGTGACCGACCCCGAGTGGCCGACCTCGTGTGACCGACCCCGAGTGGCCGACCTCGGGTGACCGACCTCGAGTGACAGACCTCCGATGACCGAGGCCGAACCAGGGTTCAACTTGTCTCGTCTTCTACTCCCCTTGCTCAGATTCATATCCGGCTCATTTGGACCGAGGTCAACCCGGCCTGGCATCCTTTGACCCAGGCCGGATCCGACCGGGCCCTTGACACTCTTTGAAAACTACTCGCCAGGATCACCTCCTATGGGTTTCCTCTTTCCCTGCCCTCGCTACCGAGCATCTTCGATTTTGGGGCAAGCAGTTAGAGGGCTGGTGAGGACATTGTTGATTTCATCCAGCGACCTTGTTTGTCACGCCCCAAAGAGTCGCTTGTCCGATACTGATCAGACTGCTTCTCTCTCGACCCAGCGGATAATTCGAAAATCTTACCACTATGACCCTCTCAGTCTGCCTGTACCACAACCGATAGGGTTGGAACAAGCCACCGAAACGAAACAAAAACGACATCGTCAAGAAAAGCTGCGTACCAGTATGATTTATGATAAAACGAACAAACGAAGGCCTCAATGACACACAAAAGTACAACCATATCGCCATACAAGGCGTCACAAAAATCAAAATTACAACAGCGGAAATGTAAAAAAAACGAATGAAAGGTACCAACATGTACGAGGTGTCATTTGGGTGATCGTTGATCGATTAACTAAATCGGCGCATTTCAGAGATGGAGACTGCTGGAGTTCTCCGTGAGGGACCATGTATTTCTTCGAGTTTCACCGATGAAAAGAGTGAAGAATTTGGTCTCAGAGGTAAGCTGGCTCCACGGTACATTGGACCCTTTCAAATCTTGGAGAGGATCGGAGTTGTAGCTTATCGACTGACACTTCCTCCACTATTTGGCGTACACGATGTATTTCACATTTCTATAGTGAGGAGATATATATCAGACCCTTCGTATGTTTTGTCCGAGGTCCCTTGCGGAGATCCGACTCTGGCAATCGTTGCTTCAGGGTTTGAGTTTTTCTAGCGGGCGTTTGCTCTGTACATGATCTGGGTTGCAGATTTGGAGATTGGGTGTGCTGATTTGGAAGTGGGGATACGATCGGCACACTATAACAGGTAGGGATTGTTTGTTTGATTGGGTAGTGGATTTTTTTTGCTATGCAATATTTTATTTGGCTAGGTATAATATTCATGGTAGGTTTATAATTGGTTTAACAGTTATTGTGTCTGTGTTCACGAAAATCTTCTATATTGTTTAATGCATAATTAATATGAGTGTTTTTCGATTTTTTTTAGAGAGTTCTTGTGTAATAAGTCTCTATTAATCATGGTTTAGATTTAATGACATGATAAAAGAAATTGAGCACTAGCTGAGTTTCGGTCTTTATTATATTAAATCTATTTTTTTTATAATAAATGATCCCGGGTCAGCTTACATGTAGTTTAGCCCGGTAACCTGACGCCTCATCAGTAGGAGATAGATTTATGGGCTCTGGATGCTCATGGGATATAAGACTTATATGTGCAGCTCGACCTAGTCCTCTCGAGAACGAGAAGGGATAGACCCGGATAAAAGGTAATCATCGAGATTAAGGGAGTCGGAAGCCCCCAAAAGGCTCCCGAGTCCAGAAAGGCCTGGGTCAGCAGGTCCGAGTCCAAGAAGACACGATTCACAAGTCACAACGTCACTGAATCTCAGGTCTCCCAAGTCGGAGGAATCTCAAACTCAAAGCATCTTGAATACATATGCAACCATGCGCTCACATACCACTCAGCTCAATATCCCCGATCGGGCACGTGCCGACCCACGTTCCTCAAAATCAGCCTGACCGAGCGTTTAGAATATCGCAAGCCTGCCCCCGCGTCCCTCTCGGTTAGGCGCCCAGTCGACGTGTGGCAACCCACGCTCCTGGGGTAAGCCCGAGCCAGAGGAGGCTTCATTTGAGATATCACCAAATCGCACCAATACTCTAGGCCCTCAGTCGGCCTCTTCGCTCTGTGCCCTCAGTCGGCACCGCTACTCTAGGCCCTCAGTCGATCTCCTCGCTCTGTGCTTTCAGTCGGCACCGCTACTCTAGGTCCTCAGACGGCCTCCTCATCCTGTGCCCTCAGTCAGCACAATCGTTCTAGGCCCTCAGTCGGCCTCTTCATTGTATGCTCCCAGTCGGCATCTGCGCTTGAGGTGTTGTCGTGACTCGCCAAAATAACCACTCTCTGATACAGGATTAGCAGAAGGAGTATGGGGCAGCGCCGGTATGGCATCATTCCAACACGAATCACAAGCATCCCGCTGGCACCGTGATCTTCCTATCATATCCTGACCCCCGTACCGCGACCACATACCTCTGTGTCAGGCCGAGTGGCGACAGCGCTAGCCTTTAAGTTGACAGTGCTCTTTTCCTTATTCCGGTATGCGACACACTACCTTGCCACTTTGGACATGTCTCGCCCTGTCCTTGCTATGAGACAAAAAGTGGCAGGCTGGGCAGCAGCTGTCAGCTTCCCCGGCTATATAAATCTCTCCACTCCCCACACCTAGGTACGCCCGATAGTGCAATTTTACTACTGTTCTATTGCTTTCTTTGCTCTTCCACCACCGGGGGTTGACTTGACCTTCGGAATGTCTTGCCGGAGACTTTTTCCGACGGATTCTAATGGTCCTTGTCTTGCAGGTTAAGAGTTAGCAGTGGCGGAGTCAGCGTCAACAGCTCACGACCTTCAGAAGACCATTATATTTTTAGGACCTCCATCTCACTTCACGATAGTATCAATAAAAATTATCTACCATGAGATATGAGTGGATCATATGCATCACGATCCAAGATATAATATATTTTAACGTTCTGTACAAAACTTAACAATTGAAAAAAAAAAACTTAGTTAGGCCCGCCAAGATAATTAAAATAATTTTTGCTACGTTTATTTAAGTGTTAATGGGAGAAAACTCCCCAATCCTAAACTGGCCTTTGCATGCACTCCCTACTTGATAAATTCTTTGCATTTACTTCCTAATGGATTGAGTATAAAAGAGTGAAAGCTCAGTATACATTATAAAAATTTGAGTATAAATTGTTTGAAATTGAGTACGAATTTAAAAAATTTGAGTATAAAATTTCGGTAACCCCTCATGTGAAAATCTTGATTTCGTGAGTATAAAAGAGTGAAAACTCAGTATACATTATAAAGATTTGAGTATAAATTGTTTGAAATTGAGTACTAATTTAAAAAATTTGAGTATAAACTTTCGGTGACCCCTCATGTGAAAATCTTGATGTGGTGGATGCAACCTCACATATTCAAATTTCTAAATTTTACACTCAAATTTTTTCAAATAATACTCAATATAAATCAATTCATACTTAAATTTTGATAATGTATATTGAAATTTTTACTATATACTGAAACAATATATACTCAAATTTTTTTAAATAATACTCAAATTTCTTAAATTAGTATTTAATCTCAAACAATTTATACTCAAATCTTTACAATTTATACTGAATTTTTACTCTTTTATACTGATAAAAAAAATAACACACAAAACTGTCTTGTCAATCCCATCAGGGAGTGCATGCAAAGAAATTTTCGGTTGGAGAGTGCATGCAAAGCCAAGTTTGATGTTGGAGAGCTTTCTCAAATTTTCCCTTTATTTAACTAATGACATGATTAAAAATAAATGAAAATAAAAAGTGTTCTAACATGGAGAAAGGGTTGGAAAGTAACCTTGTTTCGTATTGATTTAGTTCCTTTATTATGAATATGTCTAGTGTGTGAATAGTTAAATATTATTTTTGTTACGCCCCAAGGAGTCGCTCGTCTGATATCGACCGGATAGCTACTCCCTCGTCCCGGCGGACAATCCAAAAACCTAACCACCACGACTACCTCAGCCTGCTTATACCGCAGCCTATAGGGGAACAAGCGACTGTATAAAGCGAAAACAAAAACAATGACAAAGCTGCGTACCGGTACGACTTACGACAAAATCAAAACGGAATCGAGGCCTCCATAGCACACAAAAGTATAACTATACTGTCGTAAAATGAACGACACAACAGAGCACAACATATGACAGCGGAAGTGAAAAGAAACAAAACGAATAAAAGAAAAGGGTACCAACATGTACCACAACCAAAACCTAGAACAACTGCGAAAATCATCTCAGAGACATATGAACTGGGACATGCTACTGGCCAATCCAGACGATCATCCTGAAAAGAGAAAAACAGAGCTAACGGGGTGTGTCCTAAGAACTCAGCGAATACAGTCTAGTATGCACAGGAAGAAATACTAGCAGTAAGTCACCATCTATCACAATAATCAAGATAAATGCAGTAAGAAGGGAATGCAGAGCTGAACCATAAGAAACAAGGAAATATATACCTACCTGCGTCGATCCAAACCCGGTAGTATGCATGTCAACCAAGTGCAGCAATCAAGTGCAGCAAACACAACCAAGTGCAGAGATGCAGAGCATGCTCATGATGCAACATGGGTCACCCCTGACGCCAGTCGGTCTAGGTCGCGGAAGCACGCGAACCGAGTGGGTAGGGCTCTGACCTGGTCTTCCCTGCACGAACAGACGGTCTATGAGGCGGTACACGCGAGATCGAATGGGTAGGGTCGGAGACCATAAACGTACCCCACCATCGGGTGAAGTAACGCTCTTTACGTCCCTCGCTATCATCTGATAGGTAGGGGACCTGCTGCAGCGCCGGGGTCCGCCAACGGGGTTGCACGACAGGTCATGCGGCAGGTCTGACGGCTCATCTCAACCACTAGGGGAGTCAAAGGTCGCCTACATATGCCCCTACACGAGTAACAAGTACGACGACCCATCTCAACCTCTAGGGAGTCAAAGGTCGTCCCCTATGCTACGTGCAACAATGATGCATGTCACTATCCCATGCATCATCCACTATCTATCCCTGCTGTCATCTACATGATACGTAATAGTCCAGATAACCGGTATGCACCAATACCTAAATCCTAGCGTAAGGTATAAGGTAAACTGTGCATTACCAATCCATACAGAAATAGTAAGCAGTAAAGCTAACGGATACAACTACCGACGTAAGAGTACAGTGATAAAGATGTCAGGTATCCCTACTGCTAACTAAATCTATCTATGCATAAAAAGAGGTACCCGCCTCGATATAAGAAAGTCCGAGCAACGAGAACCCCCGCCCAAAATAATATCTGCAACGCGTGATCTATGTCAAACCCCTGCATCAAAAATATTACTCAGCCAATTATACATTTATTAAATAACCTAACTCAACCAACCAAGATTAGGTTCAGATTAGGTCTAACCTAACCCTAACCCATTCAACCCAAGACACTCCACCACCAAAGTAGAAATCAAATAATTAATCACAGCAAATACACTAATCCAAACTCTAATTAAACCACAACACAATACAGATACACAGCTCTACACTGATCACAGCAACAGGAAAACAATAGGGCGAGCCATCCTTGATCAATTCCGCTCACGGCAAAAAGCTAAACCAGTGCAAGAACAGAGGCAAATTCCACACTGATCTAATCAAAATACCATAAAACCCAGTCCCTTACATAGCTAATCCAATCCACAACCAATATGAGGGACACATTAAACCTAATCTAAACAAAAGCCCAGAGAAACTCAATGATCGCACCCCACTTGATAGATCAATTCAAGATCAAAGGAACCAAAGACCAAGTGCTCAACTCACCAGATCATATGTCCATCAAGAAGAGCAAATCTGATTGGATCAAGATTGGAAAACTGCTCCTCAGATGGATACCGGTGCCCCTGTTCCAGATCCAGCGACCCTAGCAGCCACGCAAGGAGAAGTCAAAACCAGCACACACTGGTTCCAACCCGTAGCTGCACAAGAAGAAGAAATGCAAGATCCTCAACTGGTGAATTCAAAATTCTGATCACAAGCAAGAACACGAGATAAAAACCCAATCTGAGATCGATCAAGATCAATCCTACACAAGATCTGAACCAGAGGTTAGGACGGTTCTCACCTGTTTCCTACTCAGCGACCACACAACAACTGCTCCACGACGGCGATCACCGCAACAAGGCACCCATCACCCGATATCAAGGCCAGCCAAAAACCCTAGATCGACCAGATGAAACCTCTTAACCTAAATGTGATCGCAATCTACCAAAGGGATCAAAGGTGGAACTCAAAAATCGGAAACCAGTTCAAAAGTTTACGTCTCACCTTCCCGTGACTCCAGCGATGGCAAGATCGTCGCCCGCTCGAGAGGAAAACGGAGAAAGTGATGAACCGTGCTCTGATCTTGCGATCTGCTTCCCGGGAAGGCTCAGCACAGTCCAGGGAAGACTCGCTGACCGGCCGGAGACGCCGTCGTGGCTCGCAGCGATAATGAACGAAGAAGGAGAAGCGGAGGAGAATAGGAATCTGAAACAAAAGGGCAAACTCGATTTCGACGGAAAGAGAGAGAGAAAACAGATATAAGTGGATGGCGATTTTGTATTCCACACCTCCAAGATTGCTTATTCCCATAAGAGCTTGGTAATTTTGGTAATTTAACTTTTAGCCCTTGAATTTTTCAAATTTTCACAATTTTTGAAACAAGACTTTGATTTTGGATATGTACGTTGAGCGTGAGGAAGTTTTCTTTGTTGAGCGTGAGGAAGTTTTCTTTGAATCGTATATATTTCATTTAAGACGAGTACTTTTTTATATCTATAATTTATTGAACTTAAATACATGACTTATTTTATTTCTGAATAGGATTGTTTTATCTTATTCTTATTCTTTTGATATTATCCTTTAATACTTTCATTCTTGATTTTTGAGCTAATTAAATTTATGTTCATACATTCTCGCCGGTTGAATTCATGATTTGTAAAGTACCACTTGCATGCGAGTACTTAGGAATAATTATTAAACACAACTAAAATTTGGTTGACATTAGATATATACCCTACCTAATTGATTAGTTGCATGATTATTGATTCTGATATTTATTTATTATACCGTTACATAATTGTGAGTTGTGACCTAATTGATCATACATATTAATAACATGCATCATATCTATATAGTTACATATTGACAAATATCGATTTCTATATGATTAATCTAGTCTTCAGTCATATAATTCTCTGGTCACTCAACTATTTATGAATAATGATAGTTGCTAGCTAGAATGCGAATAGCCATGGTAAACTCTACCAATTTATCTGTTTGTTTCGCATATCATCTTTTACTCGTTCATTTATTTATGTAGTCCATTTTTGACTATTATCAAAGCGATTGAAATTTTACCTAGGTGATCATATCCCCGTCACTTCCTCAGTCCCTTGGATATATCAGATGTCTCCGAAGAGACAGACAGTCCCTTAGATATATCATGGCTTCAACTCAATCCGCACGTCATCTTTCAATTTTTTTTTTTCACCAGATAACATGATTCATCCCAAATAATTTAATATCATTGATCTCATAATAAAATACAAATAAATAAATCATAATAACATTTTATCCTAACGTAATACTTTTGTATAGAAAGTATGAAATATCTAATTAAGCATCTTATCGAAAATTGACTAAAAAATTATTAAAATAAATAATCATGCACATACTAACTATGTCAACCCATAAATATCACTTTTTCACCTATATATAGTTCACCTCTTATGATATCTATATAGTTACCTATGTCCCAGCCTCTTACCTTTTTAGTCATTGTGATTTACTTTTTACATATTAATTTTCAGGTGGGTTGATGGGGACGCTGAGGGCAAACATTTCGCCTTTTACCACTATATAATTACCCATGCATGATTAGTACATATATGAATAATTATTTCAAGAGATCTTAGGATCAATTTTTTATAAATGTAAAATATCTTATTAGATGTCTGACATCCCGTATAAGTTTTATTATACTAAGGTAAAATACTCTCCGTAATTTATCCGTCTTTATCTAATACAAAGTCGATAATATTGAACCATTTGTTATCATTTTTTACTCCTATATAAAAATTATCAATAATATTGAACCATTTGTTATCATTTTTTACTCCTATATAAAAATTATCAGCTCAATATTTTTTATCTCGCAACCCTTTAAATGTTTCATATTTTATTTTCCTATCTTTTTAATGGATTTTGAACTATTAAGCCATACCAACTTACCCCAATTAAAATCATCAATCCCGAAGATAATGGTATAGCAACAAAGCATTTCAGACATTCATAAGTTCAACAAATAAATAAATAAATATTTTTACTGAGGATTGATCTAAAAATATTAGATTGATGAGTTATTAATTATGAGTGTTTTTAATTATTTTAATGGTGGATGAAAAATTTTCATGAGTTCAAACTAATCACTTTAAGATTAATCGAAGTAAATGGTATACCTCGTCCTAATTTTAAAAAATTAACTGCAATTCAGTTTTATTTAATCATAAAAGAAATGATTAATTAGATGGGATAACATCGAATATGAGACGATCGATTCGATCCACGGAAGTTTTTCATCAGTCACTAAGGTTAATTAGGAAGTGCTCGCGATGGGTCATTCAGAAGCTCGGCATTCCACGATCACGCTCCTTTGAAATATTTTTTTTACAAAATATAATTTGACTGACGATCGAATCGTGAATATTTAAAAGATATCTAACCGTTGCATAATAGTCACGAAGGCCAATAAAAATCAAGAACTTTGTGTGCATTACAATTATTAAATTAACTTAAAAGTTTTTATATGAAATACCTAAGTTGAATATATAACTATTTAAAACTATCTAAAAGATGCATTAACAACCCAAAAAGACTCATAAGGGTTCATCATTAGAGGTTACGATTCATATTTAATTTCATTGACAGACAATAGTCCCAAGGCGATATGGATGGTTTTATCATAGAGAAATTATTTTTTTTAAAAAAAAATTATTCTAAAAAAAATATTGGATCAGATAACAGACGAATCTGAAATGATCGAAATGGCCTTATGAAAATGATCATGTCGATAAGCGGAGAGGAGTCTCGCTCAGGCAGCGCAGCAAGATGGGTGAGTTGAGGGGGGCTTATGGTCAAACCGAGGGCCTACAGGAAGATCAGAGGGTTTGGAGCCGGAACGAGATGAGGGGTAAAGAGGCAAAAAGGTGAAGCAAAGAAGAGTCAATCCCCTTTTCAGAGTCTTTGGGCAAACCTTATGGGGGGGGGGAGGACCCCTGTCTTGTCATGATCATCTTTTCTCATAAAAGCTCAATCTTCCGACAGACTCAATCTCGTGACAGCTTTAGTTCTCCCGAGGGCCCGGCGGGATTGCCGAAAGGTCATTCGTTTATCTATACTGTCAACCTATTATCAGCATTAATGTTTGATGTCTTAGGAAGACGTGATTACGACTAATGTCTCTTCCTCATAATGAGAGGATTTTGTGTATTTTTTCGTATCTGGTGGAGTCTAATCGTCATTAAATAGTTCTGATAGCAGAATTACCTTTGCTCGCTTTATATCGGTCCGTCCTTAGCCGACCGACCGCAAGGGGCCATCCTGAGGGGCTCGATCGCCCGACAGTCAATCGCTCTTGAATGGGACAGACTGCCTGTGAGTGGGTCCAGCCGCTGTTGGCGCCTGACAGTCCGATCGGACGACCGGGTGCGCTCGACCGGACAGCCGGTCACTAGGCCGCGAATTGCTTCTTAGAACGGGGTGAGTTATTCCAAATACCTGCCTATCAGGTTATGCGACCGGGTACGGGCGACCGGGCATGCCCGCCCGGCGCCCGAATACACGATCGAGGGTCGACACCCCGAGGTGGGGAGAGTTCCATGCGTGTGACTTTCCCGATCGTCCAATTGAGTACGCCCGACCAGATACTGCCGACCAGAGCCCAGACATCCAAATGAAAGTTGACACCTCGGGGTGGGCCGAGTCGTGCCTAAGTACCGGCCTGTCTAGTCGGCCAAGGAATATGACTGATCATCCCTCAATCACTAGGCACAGAGGGCGAACCCGAGTGCCTCATCAAGTACATTGTGACCCTGAGGCGTATTTATCCGGCTGGACCAACCCCATACGCGACCGAGCGTCACTACCCGATCGGATTAGAAAATTTTTTATCGGTCATCAAAATAAATTAGGAAATATTCGTGATAGATGGTCTAAAAGACCTATGTCATAAGTTCGTGTTTCATTTGAAAAAAAAATAATAAATTATAATTATTAATTAAAATTTGAATCTTAAAAATATATAATAATAATTAATTATTTTATCGTTGCATCGCGATCTAAAATAAAAAATAAGATGGTTTATGTGATTAAATAGTGTTCTATGTATAATAAATTAGCGGCCGACATTATCTCATTTATGTCAGTGAGACCCATCGCCCCAAATATGGACACCCGGCGCTTAAACACTAGACCATCACTGGATCATTCGACGCGTCATCCCGCATAGGCGCGTCGTTGCGTACCACCATTCATTGAGTCGCCCACGTTCTTCTACAACGGGGACCTTTCCTGGAGTTTATTATGCGACCCTTCTGCGCTATATACCGAAAAGCATCGATCCTTTTCGTTGCATACCGGTTTGTTGCAATCCGCTTCGTCCCATGGAGTTCCCCTTCGGCCACCACCACCGCCGCGACGACGAGGATGAGGAACAGCCCTACCCGCCGCCTGGTCATCACCACGGCCCCGGCCACAGTCACAGCCACGGCCACCAGCCTCCTCCTTCCTACGGCGGAGAGGAGGAAGGGCGCCGCCCCGCCTACCCTCCTGTCCAGAACGTCCCGCATCATGGCGGATCCGGCTACGTCGAGCATCAACCTCACCCTCCTCCCTCTTCCGGATACTACGGAGGAGGAACTGGATCTGGGGATGAGTACGGCCACCCCAGCTTCCCGGCTGTCCAGCACGTGTCGCACGAAGGTGGGGGCGGCTATGGCGAGCCCCGACCTCACTCTTTCGGTCATCATGGCGGCGAGCATAACTATGACCGACCGCCATCGTACTCTTCTGGAGGCTGTCCACCCGGAGGCCATGGTGGTCGGGTGGAGGAGCCTTCGAAATTACGGCAGCCGACGGTGAGGATCTTCACCAGGGCGGATGAAAATTACTCCCTCTCCATCAGGGATGGGAAAGTGGTCCTCGTCCGTAACGATCCCAGCGATCAGTATCAGGCATGGATCCCAAACCGCAATCCAATTTTGCCCTCTTTTTGTTTATCTTTTGGCATCTAGATCTTGGGCTAAATTCCTACATCTAGATCTTAGGGTTCGTCTATAAGTTTTTTTTTTGTTGTTGTTGTTGTTTCTTTTCTTATTGTTCGCAGCACTGGATCAAAGATATGAGGTACAGCACCAAGGTGAAGGATCAAGAAGGTTTCCCAAGCTTTTCCCTCATTAACAAGGCCACCGGAGAAGCCCTGAAGCACTCCATTGGAGCTACACATCCTGTCAGATTGCATCTCGAATAATTTTCTTCTTAAAAATCTTCAAAGACAGTCTATTTATCTTTTGTTCCCCCAAACTGAGATCCGTTGCAGGTTCGACTGGTTCCATACAATCCTGACTACCTCGATGAGTCCGTGCTGTGGGCCGAGAGCGGGGACACAGGCAACGGCTTCCGCTGCATAAGAATGATAAACAACATCGGGCTGAACTTCGACGCTTTCCATGGCGACAAGGACCATGGTGGAGTCCGAGATGGAACCACCGTTGTGCTTTGGGAGTGGCTCAAGGGTCATAACCAGCAGTGGAAGATTGTTCCCTACTGTAAGTTTCTTGAGTCAGCCAAATCGTTCTTGCTTGCTGCTTCACCTAAAACAATGTAATTCATAAAACACTGAATCAGGATGCTCACTCTTTTACTTATTGCGATGCAGGAGAGATGGGGATTTTCAACATCGGTTGACGTTTATGTTTCATCGTGGGTCTCTCTTGTTGCACTGAAAAAGTCGGTTTGGAGAATAAGGTAGGTTTGTGCGTCGAGTGGAGCTTTGCTGTTCCCTCTTTACGCTAGTGTGCTTGTGTGTTATGGGGCTGCAACTCCTGTGCTATTTGCTGTCTCTTGCGCCTTGATGGTGATGTAACTGGAAAGACATTATTCTGGTTCGGATTACGATATGTGTATGTGTGTTCTGTATTCGTTACTTCTGTTGATAAAATTACGGAGGTGAAAAATAATTCGCTCGTTCTCGGGTGTGTGATGTGGTCCTCTATTTCACAATCAAGTAATAGCTATTGGTGGTATTATTCTCTCAATTAATGAGATTAGTTTAACATATTAGGGTTATTTAGCTTATTGATTATGAGTGGCTAAAACCAGCGGAGCGATAGTATGATAACATGATCATGTTACTTTTAAATTCTTAATATACACCTTTGGTTGTCAAGAGACTCCTTTGGGGGATTAATACAACCTTTCGACCGGTAGATATATTTTTCTGATGGTAGATGCACTCCTTTAGATTGGGGTACGCATTTCACCCTCATTGCATCATTGTTAAATGACTTCCATTATATTTTACTAATGTGTATGTACAATCTATTCTTTTTCGATGGGATAAATATGAAAATATAGATGGAGGCCTTAGGCGGGTGGTGATGGTGTAGGCTAAGGGAATGATATTTGAGAATGATGTTTTGATCTGGTTTTGAGTGTACCTTTAGTGTAGGTTTG
This sequence comes from Boesenbergia rotunda, assembly GCA_024364735.1. Classification (NCBI taxonomy): domain Eukaryota; kingdom Viridiplantae; phylum Streptophyta; class Magnoliopsida; order Zingiberales; family Zingiberaceae; genus Boesenbergia; species Boesenbergia rotunda. Next base: position 494,061 of record JAGFNQ010000307.1, on the reverse strand, counting down.
AAAAAGTTCTGTATAAATTATGTGTATTTGTTTTATTTTTTTAATTGATATTAGATATTTAATTTATGTTGATCAATTTATATTTTTCAAAAATTTGAAATGATATTCGGGGGTTGTATTTATTGTATTTTCGAACTAGGTATTATATGTCTGGCGATCGATAAAAATTTTTTATAGGATCGGATCGATAATTTGAAATTAAAAAATTTCGTTAATAAAAAACTAGGCATTATGTGTCTGGATGTTAAACACACTTTTGTTTAATAAATTATTTTGGTTAAAAACAAACAAAAATCTTCATACACATGTTGTGATCACTATTTTCTACTACAGTTTTATTCTTAAATAATTAATGATGCGATAAAAATCTATTCTGCACCACGGAGCAATGACACGATGACATAGCATAAAATGTGGCCAAATTTATAAAGAATAACATGTGTCAAAGACTCGTAGGAAGTTATCCCGATAAGATCTCCAAAGTCATCATTGAATCTTAAATAATATAATAGAAAATAATAATAATAAAAAAATAAAGTGAAAGTAGATGAGATTGGATTTTTTTTCCAGATAATTTCCCTCTCCTGCTTAAGTTCAAGGAACACACATCTCTGAAGAATACCGTTGTAATTAATCATTGTTTCCCTTCACGTTATGATAACTATAGTGTCCCTTCACGTTATTGTAATTGTGTTGTCCCTTCGCATGTCGGATTGGACTAGTGACAAGTGAAGAGATCGGGAGCTTGGCGATATTGATGAAGATCGGATCCTCTGTATCAAGTATATCTTTTACTCGTGTATTAATTTGCCGATGAGCACCGGCGAGTCGTTCGATCGACGATCGAATACCATGAATAATTTTTAATCGTCGTTCCGAATAAGATGATATTCTCAGAGAACGGTGAACCGTCGAAATCGTCGCATCAGACGTCTCGTCGGATTCAACGGTGAATACGATAACATTACAATTGCGACGATTTCGACGGGTTCATCGTTCTTCGAAGATACCATCTTATTCGGAACGACAATCAAAAATTATTGGTGGTGTCCGATCGTCGATCGGACGATTCGTCGACGCTCGCCGATGAATTGGTACACAGGTATAGGAATATGCTTGGTACAAAAGATCCGATCTAATACTGATGAGACTTCTAAACTTGCCATATAGCCCTTGCATTGACCGATTCCTGAGCCTCCAATATGATCCCTGCGTTGATCGAGTCCTAAACACTACCAGGAGAACAACAATTAGAGATCGAATATTTCAACCGCACTAATTTTGATCGTCGATGTCATTTTAGCGAATGAAATGTGTAGTCAGCAACGAAATTTAATTTTCATCGCTAAAATTAACGACGACACTACAATTTGGTCGTTTAATATGGCGACGAAAAAATCTCTATAGCTAATATTAGCGACGATAAAAAATAATTCATCGCTAATTTAGCGATAAAAATAATTTTTCCATCATTAATTTAGTGACGGATTTATTGGCATCGAAAATAAATATTGGATAAATTTTTCTAAGCTTCCTACTTACCAAATCAACTTTGCATGTAATCTCTACACAAATATTTTTTTGTATACAGACCTTGATAGGATGTTTGGTGAGTATTGTTTGAAGAAAAGTGAGTATAAAATTAGAAAATTGAGTATGGCAGGTTGCATCTACCACATGAATACCCATGTACTCAATTTTTACTCTTTTATACTCAAATTTCACTCTTTTATACTCAGTTTTCACAGATATATACTCAATTTTCACCCTTTTATACTCAGTACCATCAGGGAGTAAAAACAAAGATAAACTTGTATGAGGAGTGAATACAAATCTCAAAAGACTATTAGAGAATTTATGACAATTTATCCATAAATATTCTGTCTCTGAATTAAACTATAGAAAAATTATTTCCGACACTAATTTATGATAATTTATCAATAGAAAATAAAATTCCGTCATTAATTTTCTAAAAAAAAATTGCCTAACACCTCCCTTCGTTGAAAGATTTCTTCCCGAAGACGTCATAAACTAATTAATACACATTCACGACTTTCACATTCAAATTCAAACATTTAAGGGCGCTTGATATACATTCGATAATAAGAATGATAATGAATTTTGATTGAAGAATTTATGAGTTTAGTGATAACCTAGTGGAAGTTAGGTTATAAAATCATAAGTATCATATCCATATTTTGATTCCGATCTCGTATATCAAACATCATAAATGGGAATGAAATAGATTTGATTCTCATTTCCGATTTCTAAACTTACTTACCAAGCGCCCCCTTACATTCATGATGCATTCAAATATATCGAGTAAACACACTCAACTCCAAACACATTTACACTCAAATAAATACACAATACGTTCACATTCACGATGCACACTACGTCAATTCACAAACACACTATCAAATTCATGATTAGGGATGGCAACGAGACGGGTCGGGGACGAGTTTGTCGTCCCCATGTTGGAAGTGGGAACGTGTGCAGTTACTGCACACGTTCCCAAGGGAGTGGGCCACTTTGCCACTCCCTCCCTACTCATACTCCACCCTTTGCTCTCCTATATAAGGAGAGGGTGAGCAATGCGTTCAAGTGCAAGAAAAAAGAGCAAGAGAAAAGCTGTTAGAAAAAAGTGAACATCCGAAGAATTCGAGGGATTTGGTTCGTGAATCCGAGAGGGGAAGAGCTTTCCGATTCCGTGATCGTTCTTCCGACGACAAGCTTGAAGAACAGCGAAGGACGCGTTGAAATCACTGTAAGTGTTTATCGTTTTTCAATATCGTAGATTCGTTCACGAATTTCATGCATTAGAATCAATATTGGTATCAGAGCATGTAAATATTCTAAGTAGCATGAAAAAAAAAATTTCGTCGGAATTCGTCGGAAAATCGTGACTTTGTGTCGGCAGATTTTTTTTGAGTCGGTAAAATAATTATTAGCGTCGCAAACCAACGATCCCACTCGGCTGTGTTGCACGCTACCGATTAATCATATTCGTCGCGGTGAAAAAAAACTTTTGAGTGGATGGAAACGAAACTGAAGGTTTCGTTAATTTTAAATCATTTGAAATTTTTTTTTCATATACATCGTAATACGTGTTTTTTTTATTAAATTAAAATGAAAAAAAACCGGTAAAAAAAACCCCTCGAATTTTTTTTTGCATGTAGATACAGTTAAAAAAAATTGCATTTTTTTTTTCATTAAATTAATTAGCTTTGTACTTTAATTAATTGCTTGGTTGAATTTGTATTAAAATTTAACTATTGGTTATTGGAACTAGACCAAAATTTGATTAAATGGATTGGATTTTAGTTAGAATTAATTAAATCCGATTAAGTTGGTTCATTTCAACTAAAATTTAAATTATTAGTTGATTTAATCAGACCAACTTGATCCAACTATGTTTATGTCTAGTTCGAACCATTAGTTGGTTTGACTAGACCAAATTGATCCAATAAAATCAGGATCTAGTTCAAACCACTAGTTAATTTAATCAGATCAGTTTAATACAAATCAGAACCATTTTGTTTGGTTCGAACAATAGATTTGACTTTGAATTAAGTGAGTTAACGACTAAGATAAGTATCCCTGTCTGATTAGATTAGTTCTAATGAGGATCATGGACACAGACTAAGAATTCGATTTCCTAATTGATCAGCCTAATGTGTTAGTCAATAAAGCACCCCAAATCAAGAAAAATTATTTTTTTTATTTGTTTATGACTTTGTGGGTTTATGCATAATTGTGAATTGAATTAAACCAGTTTTGTTACTGGTTTGTCGGTTTTGTACTGATATTGTGTATTTCAATTCCAGATGCCGAGATTTATTATCATAATGACTCGTCGCGATGTGCGACGGAATGAGCTAAGGGAACAGATAGAGGAGATTGACTACCGCCCAAATCTAGGCATACAAGGGCATATGGGAAGGCTTGATCGTCTATTTTGGAAACTCGAGCAGGAAGAGTTTCCAGTCTTAGATAACTACCGGATCGGGGCATTGATTCGTTCATTGCCGAGGCGTGGTGGAACAGCTGCAAGATGTATCTAGGGATGCTTTGAGGGGCGTATCTCATATACCGAGCTGTGTACAGAACTAGTTCGCCTAAATTTTTCGAAACAAGATCTGGAAGACTCTGAGGGCGAACTAGAAGAGGATCCAGAAATGGATCCAATTGTAGAAATTGAGGAGGATCCTGAAGAATTCGAGATGGATCCAATTGAAGAATTCGAAGAGGATCTAGAGATGGATCCAATTGAAGAATTCGAGAAGGATCCGGAGGAATTCGAGATAGATCCAATTGAGGAAATCGAGGAGGATCCCATAGAATCTGTGGAGGATCTTGAAGTTGATAACCTACCTCTCATCAAGTCTGGGATGAAAGGGATATTATTTACCACCACTCTAGTCTTTGTCATAGTAGGAGTAGTACTAGCTTATCTTGTTTATTAAAGTTTGTCTTTGTTACTGTTGTTATGTACAAACAGTATTTGCTCATTTAGTTTTTTAGTCATGCAGTAGTTACTGTCGTTTTGTACGAACTGTTTTTTTTTATTCCCGAAAAGTTATGTTATGTGTTAACAAAACTTCTTAATGATTAGTTCCTTTCATTTGAATGATAAGTTCATTTATGATTAGTTCATATGACGGGATGTATGAAAAAAATAACTAATAAATGGTTATTAGATTGGATATACGGAGGATGAGTGGGAACGTAGTTACCACTTGATTTTATAAACCAACTCTAATTTACAATGAGCTAGTTATTAATTACATGCATATGAGTTATACTGAATGACTAAATAATGCGTTTATATATGTTAGATCATGGCAATAAAGAATATAATAGCTGAACTCAACAAAGGAGAAAAATTAAATGGGGACAACTACAAAATATGACACCTTAAGATACAGTATGTACTTGAGAAACAAGAAGTTCTAGAAGTTATAAAACAATTTATGGTAAAACCTGCAGATGGTTCTGCAGCCCAGCATAAACGTGATCTTGATGCCTATAAGGCATGGAAGAAAAATGACTCCATTGCTAAGGGTATTTTGATTAGTTCAATGGTAGATAACCTGGTATATGAGTATGAACCATTACCATCGGCTCATGCTGTCTGGGTTGCCTTGAGAGATAAATACAGTGGAGTTAGCTTGAGCAAGCTTCGTCAGCTGACAATCAAATTTGACAGCTATAAGAAACGCCTGAATGTCTCCATGACCCAACATCTGTGGGAAATAGGGAATATGATTCGAGAACTGAAAACTGCTGGTCATGAGTTTACTGATGAACAACAGGTTCAAGCAGTTATCCGTTCCCTTCCTGATTCTTGGGAATCGATGAAATAGAACCTCACACATAGTGAAAGTATTAAGACTTTCATTGATGTCTCATGCCATGTTCAATTAGAGGCGGAGAGAATAGAATCCACAAGGATTTCTGGACAAGTTTTTGTAGCTGAAGGCTCTAGACCCAAGAATAAGAAAAGATGGTTCAAGAAAGGAAAGGGAATGGGAAAAGGGAAAGAAGCTGCTGCTGCTAGGTAAAGCCCAATCAAGAAGAATATTAAAGGAAAGAAGTATGGACAGAAACCGAAGAGCAAGTTGACTTGCTATAACTGTGGCAAGAAGGGCCACTTTGCTCAGGAATGTACTGAGCCGAAAAAGGTAGATCCATATTCATTTTCTATTCACGAGCATTATGTTGCTAGTTCAGTGTTGTTAGCTGATTCTTATCTTTTGTGGATTATAGATTCAGGAGCAACGAACCATGTAGCTCGTGATCGAGCTACATACGTGGAGTACCGTCGAGTACCGGCTGGCAATAAGTGGATATATGTGGGAAACAATGCAAGAATTGAAGTCAAAGGAATTGACACTTGCAAGCTCAACCTACGTGGTGGACATACCTTGTTTCTGCATGATGTCCTTTATGCTCCTGAGATTCGACGAAATCTAGTTTCTGTAACTAGTCTTCTTGATTTGGGTTATTGTATAAATTTTTTCAGTCATTGCGTGGAACTTCGTATTAACTCCGTGTTAATTGGATGTGGTTATGTAATGAATGGTTTCATGGTTCTTGATGTTGAACAAGATATTAATTATGGAATTAATAGTTATTTTTCAAACATTGCTCTTACTAGTGATGCTAATATTAATAAGGAAGTTTGGCATGCTAGACTAGGACATATCGGACAAGAACGGATGAATAGATTAGCTAAGGAGGGTCTATTGGGCACTCATGCTAAGATTAACCTGTCCATATATGAGCATTGTCTTGCTGAAAAAGCAACAAGAAAACCATTTGGTAAGGCTATTAGAGCTGATTCACCATTGCAATTAATTCATTCGGATGCATGTGGTCTAATGAATGTGAAGGCTAGATATGGAGGTTCCTATTTCGTTACATTTATTGATGACTTCACACGTTTCGGTCATGTGTATTTGATTTCTCATAAATATGAAGTATTAGACTGCTTCAAACGTTATCTGAACGAGGTTGAGAATCAATTGGATCGTAAGGTTAAAACTTTACGCACTGACCGTGGAGGTGAATATTTGTCTGATCAGTTTAAGACAATATGTTACGAGAAAGGGATTATTAGACTGCTAACGATCCCTGGAACTCCACAGCAAAATGGGGTTGCTGAAAGAAGAAATAGAACTCTTCTAGATATGGTTAGGTTACTGATGGCTCAAGCTAATTTACCTATTTCCTATTGGGAGATGCAATGTTAGCTGCTACCTATATACTTAACCGAGTACCTTCTAAGTCTATTCCATCTATACCATATGAACGTTGGACAGGCAGAAAACCAGATTTGAGTAATCTGAGACCTTGGGGGTCAGCTGCTTACGTTCATGATAAGACTCACAAATATGGAAAACTAGGACCCAGGGGTAAAAATTGTATCTTTGTAAGGTATTCTGATACTTCTAAGGGTGCGTTTGGTTCAAGTTATCATATATAACCTCGGTTATGTCATTACCAAATAATCACATAACCAAGGTTATGGGTAATGAAACATAACCTGAAGTTGTTTGGTTCAATTTAGGTAATAAAATAAAATCTTGTTTGTTTGGAGGTAATAGTCTATAACTTAATATAATATTTTACTATATTACCCTTTAGAATTTGTTTAGATAATTTTATTTGTTTAGACATAAGGGCGTCGACATCGATCGTCGGTGTCCAGGTAGGCAATAGGTGTCCAACACCGATGGCAGACCGGCCACGATGGGCGCCGACCGGCGACGACGCCGGCGAGCGGCGGTGGTCGCCCGCCGCCGACGCCGTCGGCCTCCGGCGATCGTCGTCGTCGGCCTCCGGCGATCGTCGTCGCCGGCCTCCGGCGATCGTCGTCGCCGGCCTCCGGCGATCGTCGTCGCCGGCCTCCGACGATCGCCGTCGCCGGCGGTGGTCGCTGGCGATCGTCGCCACCACCGGCGATCATCGCCGACGATCGTCGCCACCGTCGGTGATCATCGCCGGCGGTGGTCGCCGACGATCGTCGCCGGCGGCCGACGACGATCGTGGCCGACGACCGGCGATCCTCGCCGGCGGTGGTCGCCGACGATCGTCGCCGACGATCGTCGCCGACGATGGTCGCCGGCGATCATCGCCGACGATGGTCGCCGGCGATCGTGGCCGGCGGTGGTTGACGACGATCGTGGCCGGCGGTGGTCGCCTGCGATCGTCGCCGGCGGTGGTCGCCGGCGGTGGTCGCCGGCGATCGTCGCCGGCGGTGGTCGCCGGCGACCGTCGCCGGCGATGGTCGCCGGCGACCGTCGCCGGCGGTGGTCGCCGGCGACCGTCGCCGGCGGTGGTCGCCGGCGATCGTCGCCGGCGGTGGTCGCCGGCGACCGTCGCCGGCCGCCGGGTGTGGTCGACGGCCGCCGACGGTGGTCGCCGGCCGCCGGAGGTGGTCGACGGCCGCCGGGGGTGGTCGCCGGCCGCCGTGGGTGGTCGCCGGCCGCCGGCCGCCGGCGGTGGTCGCCGGCCGCCGACGTTGGTCGCCGGCCGCCGGCCGCCGGCGGTGGTCGCCGGCCGCCGACGTTGGTCGCCGGCCGCCGGCCGCCGGCCGCCGGCGGTGGTCGCCGGCCGCCGGCGGTGGTCGCCGGCCGCCGGCGGCGGTCGCCGGCCGCCGGCGGTGGTCGCCGGCCGCCGGCGGCGGTCGCCGGCCGCCGGCGGCCACCGTTGTCGTTCGTCGATCGAGAATAATGTTCGCCGGCCACCGTTGTCGTTCGTCGATCGAGAATAATGTTTTCGGAAGTTAATAAATTGTAATGGTTATTTTTGTCTTAAGTGTAAATATTGGAGGATAATTTTGGAAAGATAAGTTCCATAACCAGGGAATCAAGAAAAACCTTACTTTCCTGAGGTTTTCCGATTCCTGGTTGCATGCCCCTTTTGCTGACGTGTCGGACATCGATCATTACTTGGGAATCGCTGATTACCTAAACCAAACAAGATTTTTGTTGATAACCTTGGATGGATAACTAAGGTTATCATGGATAACCCTCAACCAAACGCACCCTAAGGGTTATGTTTTTATTGGTGAGCAACAAGATGGAACCATCTCTGAAATAGAGTCAAGAGATGTGATTTTTCTCGAAACTGAGTTCCCTACAAGATGTGAAGTTGATAAATCGATTCCTCTATTTACTATAGAGGAGGAGAATATTGTTCCTTTATCAATAATTCAGGAATCACAGGATAACCCTGAATCTAGTCTACCCAGTGGGAGTGATTTGTCAATCAATGAATCAGTTTCAGCTTCTCAACAGTCAGACCTGCGGAGGAGTAATCGCCACATTATTCCTAAAAGAAGGTTTGACATTGAGAATGAGGCATTAATGATTCTCCCTATTGACGATGAGGAACCTCGAACAGTTGAGGAAGCATTGAGATGCTCAGTTAGAGAAAAATGGAGAATGAAGAAATGGAGTCTATGAGAAAGAATCAGGTTTGGAATTTAGTCGATCTTCCTCCGGGTTGAAGAGCTATTGGGAATAAGTGGATTCTTAAAATCAAAAGGAAGGCAGATGGATCGATTAATAGATACAAAGCTCGTCTGGTTGCAAAAGGATATATCCAAATGGAGGGTATTGATTTTGAAGAGACATTTTCCCCTGTTGTGAAGTTTGTGTCAACACGTGTCATTTTAGCTATAGTAGCACATTATGACTTAGAATTACATCAGATGGATGTAAAAACGGCTTTCCTTAATGGTAGTCTTGACGAGGAAATCTATATGGCACAACCAGAAGGTTATATTGCAGATGGCCAAGAGGATAATGTATGTAGACTTAAAAAGTCTATATATGGGCTAAAGCAAGCGTCGAGACAATGGAACATAAGATTCAATGAAGTCATTTTATCTTATGGTTTCGAAATGATCAATGAGGATCATTGTGTATACCTCAAGGAGGATAAAGGAAAGATTGTCATATTATCATTATATGTTGATGATATGCTAATAGCTGGAAATGACATACAGTTTGTGATAGAAATCAAATCGTGGCTTTCATCACAATTTGACATAATAGATATGGGAGAAGCCGAGTACATCTTAGGTGTAAAGATCATTAGAGATCGATCAAAAAGACTTTTGGGTTTGTCTCAAGAAGCTTATATTACTAAGATGTTACAACACTTCAATATGTCAAACTGCAACATTGAACAAACTCCTGTAGCGAAAGGCACTGTTCTGAGCAAAAGTATGTATCCCAAGACTCCTAATGAAATAGCCGAAATGAAGAAAAAATCATATGCCAGTGCCATTGGTAGCTTAATGTACACTATGTTGTGTACACGTCCTGATATCAGCTATGCTGTCGGCTTGGTTAGCCGTTTCCTGTCAAACCCAGGATCGAGACACTGGAAGGCAGTGAAGAGAATATTCAGATATCTCAAAGGGACGGCAGATTATTGTCTCTGCTTCCAAGGATCAAAGTTGAGCATGAAGGGCTATACAGATGCAGATTGGGCAGGAGACCTTGATGACAGAAAATCCATATCGGGTTATGCATTCTTGCTGAATGGTGGCGCCATCTCATGGAATAGCAAGAAACAAGCTTGTGTAGCACTGTCGACAATGGAAGCCGAATATGTGGCTTGTGCAGCGGCTGTACAAGAAGCTGTCTGGTTAAGAAGGTTCCTGAAGCATTTAAAGATTGCTGAGGATAGTGGGAGTCCCGTTACATTGTATTGTGACAATCAAGCTGCAATAGCTTTTTCCAAGGATCCCAAATATCACAGTAAAGGTAAGCATATAGAAATTAATATAATTATGTAAGGGATATTGTGGACAAAAGAAAGGTAGTCCTTGAGTATATTCCTACTCGTGCTATGCTTGCAGATCCTTTTACTAAGCCATTGAATAAAGAGTCATTTCTTGGTTTTGTGAAGTTTTTGGGACTTCGTAAAATGTAACACATTGTAAAAAAATCAAATATATGAAAGTGCCATGATTTATTCAGTGTATATTGGTGTTACATTTTGGATAAAGTCTCTATAAGCATGTTGGCAGGTTGAGATTGGTCCACTCACATGAACAATCATCTATATTTGTTGAGTATAAATAGAGGTAAGACTATTACTTATGGGATAGCTTATGTAACTATAAATAGAGACATACTCATAAGTTGGAGTCGCCTTGATTTTGTATCAAGATGAGATCATTTATGTAATGATCGGAGTAAATGAACCCACCATTTACTGAATCTGCTTATAGCCAGATAGGAATTCATAAGTTTAATTCAGGATTAGACATTAGGTATGTCTAGATCAAATCTGTACGATGTTAATTTTGAGAAAACATACACTCTTTTTGTTAAAAGAGAAAAACATCGTAGCATGTGATTCATACCACATGTGATATAGCGACAATAAGGGTAGTAGGAGAATGGATCCCTACTTCTCTACTATGTGAGACCCTTGAGATTATATGTTAATCTCAGATTTACCCTATGTGACTATTTAGCTGTCTGCTTGAAATTTTAATCAGTGTCTGCTACCTTAGCATGTATCCTATTGGCTATGGATGATTTGGTCTATGGAGCATAACTAGGAAAGCAACTGATTAAAATGAATAGATTCAAGCTAAATAGGAAGACTAAGAGAGATTTACATCATTGACACTTATTCACTGGTCAACAAATAAAAATTTTGTTAAGTACTTAAAATGTGATTGTGAATAATTGTATTGAATGAAAATACTGAACATGCTCTTGACTTAATGGTCATTACGAGGGATTAGAGCTGTTCATATTGATGTAAATGATTTAGTCTGGGGTAAAAGCAAGTGATTGATGTCTCTGATTAATGTTGTAGAGCGACTAAGTAAAGTGTAACAACTTTCTTGGTATTGATCGTTCAAAGAGCAGCTAAGTTAAGTGTCACAACTTTCTTAGCAATGATTGCTCAATATGCTTGCTGTCGCACGAATCATTTTCCCTAAAGTATGAAATGAATGTTCTATTAGTCTATGTGACTATATGGTCTTTGTGGCCTGATTATCATTTGGTCTATGTGACTTGACTTGTACGAGTGGGAGATGTTGGAAGTGGGAACGTGTGCAGTTACTGCACACGTTCCCAAGGGAGTGGGCCACTTTGCCACTCCCTCCCTACTCATGCTCCACCCTTTGCTCTCCTATATAAGGAGAGGGTGAGCAATGCGTTCAAGTGCAAGAAAAAAGAGCAAGAGAAAAGCTCTTAGAGAAAAGTGAACATCCGAAGAATTCGAGGGATTTGGTTTGTGAATCCGAGAGGGGAAGAGCTTTCCGATTCCGTGATCGTTCTTCCGACGACAAGCACGAAAAACAGCGAAGGACGCGTTGAAATCACTGTAAGTGTTTACCGTTTTTCAATATCGTAGATTCGTTCACGAATTTCATGCATTAGAATCAACACCCCATCCCAATTTCCAAAGTAAATCTCCATCCCCGTCCCCATCCCCGCCTCCACTTAATCGGGGAATCCCCGTCCCCGAACCTACGAGGATTAAACCCCATCCCCATCTCCACCACAGAGATATCTCCCATAATAATAAAATATTAATAATTATTAATTTAGGATTCGTATTAGATTTTCATAAATCTTTAATATTATTGAAATTATTTTAATAATTATTATTAATTTATTATTATTAGAGATATCGGGGAGGGTTCGGGGATGGGGATAGCATCGTCATATCCGCCCCAGTTTATTTCGGAGATTTTAAAAAATCTCCGAATCCAAATCCAAATCCGATATACCTCCCAAACTCGTCCCGTTTCGGATTTTTCCCGCGGGTATTCAAATCCACAGAGAAAATTGTCATCCCTATTCATGATACATTCACAATATAATTCAAATTCATTACATCTCAACTCAAATCTAAAAAAACCAATATATCATCACATCTCATCATCACAATCTACCGTAAGTATAATATAATAGGTTATTGAATTCTAGCAAAGACATGATTCAACCCGCAGTAAGTGCAATACGTTGTACATTATCAGTAAAATAATATGAACAGAAATAAGATGTTTCTTTAACCAAATAAGTATTATATATTATCTTCTCAATTTTTACTTTGCTATGAACATTATTCTTTAAATCTCCTTAAAAAATTGTTCAAATGGATACAACCATCTGTATGCGCAGGATAGGTAGTCGTGCCTCGTAACATAAATAAATTAGTAGATGTTCCATTAAATCAAAAAATTTAGATGAGAATATGCGCTCAAGTTTACATAGTATCAGAGGTATTACTATTTTTAGCTGAAGTATTTTCCCTGTCATAATAACTCGATATCAAATCTCTGAAAAAGGATTCAATTATGTAAGTTTTTACCAAACATTATTATGAAGTATATTATAGAAAGTTATCGAAACAAGTCTTTGTAAGAACATGTGACAGTCTTGGCTTTTCATTATCAACATTTGTAATTTGTTCGTATTCACACATTGAGTTATATTTAAGGTATATGTATCAGGGAATTTAATTGCTTTCAACTAACTACATAAAGCTTGCTTACCTTCTTTATCCAATATATAAAGAGCCTTTGGAAATTTATTGTTTGTTTCATTCTGATTCAACTCAAGTTTGCTAATTAATTCTTTTAATTTCTCGTCTGATTTTGTTAATTCTTTCAATTTCTTTCAATTTCTCATGTATTTTGAAGATATTATCGATTTTTTTTCAACATACACGACATCTAAATTATGTAAAATGAGTAGATACTTTCAATATGACAACTCTTAAAATATACTTTTTTCTTCCAACCAAACTTTCACACCCTAATAATGTATTTATTTAAATTATCAGAACTCGTATGAGTTACAAGTACAAATCTATATTTGTCTATTTCCTCGAGTATTTCCTCTTTTGACTTAATTACGGGTGGAAGTTTTTGATCACTTTATTTTTTATGAACTCTTTCTTATTTCATCTAAAATGTGCTCTTTTGGTAAAGTTTTATGATGATTATCAAATCAAGATATTTATACGATCATGTTGGGCCAGCTAGAGGAGGGTGAATAGCCCTGAAAAATAAAATCAAATTCTCTTGTTTTCTATGCTAGCAAGGGAACAATATTAATTATCAGAAATAACAAACATAAAATAAAAATAAAAATAGACTATAAATTTACTTGGTTTGCAACCTGGATGGTTGCTAATCCAAGATAATGAATGCTCACTAGAATTTCTCCATTGATGAAGACGGAGAAGCTTCTTACACTCATTAAAAGTACAGAATAGAATTAGAAAGAAGTACAAAGTTTGTTACACTGATTCTGAGCTAAAAGAGCTCTATTTATAGAGTCCGAAAAAGTTATTTTGTTGCGGACGTGACACATCTCAGGTACCTGTGTTTGTTGGGGGCGCTTGAATTGGGTCAAATCTTATATGTATCCCAACGACTGTGAAAATGATTCTTTTTGGATAAAACTTCGATCTCGGGCGCCAATATCAACTCTGGGTGCCTAGACTCCAGGTGCGCGAGATAACTCGGGAGCCTGTGCTGATATGGGCGCCTGACTCCGGAAGCGTCGAACTGCTCCAAGCATCCCGGGCTGCTCCGAGTGCTCCATACGGGTCTAGGTGCCCCAGTTATGGTCAACTTTCGGTTAACCAACCTTCTGGCGATTTTGGGTGATTTTCGATCATCCAAAGTTTAGCACACCCCCAACTTCCGACCTTCTCCTCGAGTAGTTTTCCTCCTCGGCTTCTATTCCCTCAGACGTTACGCGTGTCCTTTTCGCTCCACCAATATACTCTTCCGTAGCTTTTCGTCTCTCGGATGCATCGAGCTCATCGGCTCCCTTCCCGTGCACTCCTTCTCGCTCACCACGTCTTCTACTCGACTTATTATACTTCTATGTTTCTGCACACTTAGACATTATAAGACTTCACAACCTAACATGACCTAAGTTGATCGATTAAGTACATCAAAACTATTCCGCGTATTGACAATATCTTTCCACAACAAGATAATGCAAATGCATCAGACTCTATCATACAATATCGGCATGCTAATTTATAAGTCATGTTTCATCCGACAACATTAAGTATGTTGAAAAATCATGACTAATCGTCCATAATAAAGAAACATATTATGTAAAATTAGTTTAACTTGGATTATCATAACTACATTCCATAATTCATTCTGCTCGACAATCAGAGATTGCAAAAAAAATATTTATCTTTTTTTTTATTCTTTAGCTCTGGAGTAAGCACAGTAAAGGACATGTATTCATCTTTCATACGCATCCATGACAACAAGTTATATGTTGACAGTATAACTGACTAAGATGAGTATCGTTGTGTAGATTGATCAAATGACTGAAATCTATCTACTGAAAGTCTCAATCTTATATTACGTGATTCCATGCATTATATTACCAAGAAGGAAAATGTTGTATTAACATATTTCATCCAGGGGAGTTAGGAGGATGATATATTATATCTCATTCATGTACATACTCATGATGCCATCTTATGTAGTTTACTATTGCTGCAGATGCATATAAGCATTGAAGTTTACACTACAAGAAATGTTACTTTCCGCAGCGTATTATTAACAGCACATATTTTTGGCATGCTATTAATAATAGTTTTCGCAGCGCGCCAAATAAAGCATGCTACGGATACTATAATATATTTATAAATAACAGCATACAAAAATAATAAGCTGTCAAATATAATTTTAACAGCGCTCAGTGTACTCTACTAATATTAATTAATAATTAAATATCTACAGCATGAATGATGTGCTGTTAAAATTAAATTTAAGAGTGTATTCGCAGCGTGCCAAATATATGCTGTTAAACTTTAATTTAATATAAAAAAGAATATTTAAGGATTTCTTTTTCTTAACCTACCCAAATCTGCCGACTCCACCTCTTCGCTAAAATCCTCCGCCGACTCAAATCTGCCGACTCCACATTCTTCTGCCAACTCCATCTTCGAGCGACGCAATTTCATCTTCTCCGATCTGCACAAGCTTCATCTTCTCCGATCTGCACAAGCGTTTCCTCTCCAACATTCCGCCGACTCCATCTTCGCACGACGCCGCTTCATCTTCTCCGCACAAGCGTTTCCTCTCCGCACAAAATTCGCACAAGGGTTTCCTCACCGCACAAGAAGTTCACACAAGGTTTCCTCGCCTCCCCATCTTCGTGCCTCACAAAGGTTTCCTCACCGCAAAGCCCTCACGGTCAGACCTAATTTGAAGCTTCTCCCCCATTTCTTCAAGGTATATCTCTTCTCTTCTTATAAATTTAATTTACCACACATAAGATAGTTAGGGGCGGATCTAGAATTTCATTTCAGTGTAGGCAAGATCTTAAATAAGACACATTAAGGGAGGTATCCAATACATCAGGTGGATATGTTTTTGTCCTAGTTCACTCAACTATGTTACATTTCACATACGTTTTTTTAAAGCCAAATGTGGTTCAATATTTATGCTATCCCATTGACGTGATGTAAATAAAATGCAATCATTTTTGTTGATATGACAATATTATCATCCTTTAACTTGGATGTTTAGGACAATGAACTGCCCTTGATAAAGATATCTCAGAGCATGCTTCCACATTTAATCATACTTGGCCCGTTGACTTGCTAACTTGAGGAAAGAAAATTAAGGATTAATGTAATATGCCTTAAAGCACATTACTCGCTTGTACAATTACACCATGAAAACGACTGGTAAGTTTTCATGTAATGCATATTAT
This sequence comes from Boesenbergia rotunda, assembly GCA_024364735.1. Taxonomy (NCBI): domain Eukaryota; kingdom Viridiplantae; phylum Streptophyta; class Magnoliopsida; order Zingiberales; family Zingiberaceae; genus Boesenbergia; species Boesenbergia rotunda. Next base: position 477,811 of record JAGFNQ010000307.1, on the reverse strand, counting down.
GAGATGCCCAATTGGAAACCATGCTCTATGCTCCTTTATCACCTCACCTATCAGATAGAACACAACTCTTATGGAGTAGCCCTTCAATGGATTTCCTATCAAGGACCCTTTTCCAGTTGTCTGATCTCAGTTAATGATGCACAATTATCAGTGGCTAGGATTTGATCCAGACCAATGAAATGGCTAGAGGATGGATCCTCTATAATATTCACATTTTATTTGGTGCCCTTTTTTATAAGCGTCACATTTTTATATCCACCTGATTCCCATGATTTCAATCTCACGCCTCGATTATTTTCTGTGTGAGATGTGAATTGTATGCTTTAATTTACTTATACCATCACATTGGATCTGAATTTACACGAGTTAGTTTCATTCTTATGATTGCGCACCATAGGCGACCTTTATTTTTATTAGTCATTTATTTTTTTGGCTCAGTGTGGCCACTGCCCACACTCGACCCATGCTAGCTCCGCCCATGAAGATAGTATTTGGCTATCAAAATGATATTATAGATTTTCACTATAGAAGAATGAAAATACTTTAATAAATTCTTTCCTAATAATTTATCATACTTTTAGCTCATGAAGCCCATTGATTCATCAAGGAAATTCCAATTTTTGCCATTTCATTTTACAGAAGCTACTGGCTACTGCCTACGATTGCCATTTCTTGAACCACTTAATATTTCATTCAAATCTCATGACAATATTGAAGAACTCTTTAGAGTCAGAAGGTAACTTATTGGCTGGAGACAAAACTCCTATCATGATTCCATTATGCATTTTTTTGACATGTATACAGGAAACTAGATTTTTCCTCCATTGTATGAAAATAATCATTATACCAATGAGCACCTTATGAGCAAGACTACATGAATCTTCTTATTTCTAATAAAAATATAGGTAAATTCTTTGTTGTTTACTGTGTTGATCACATAAGTTTTTTGCACATAATTATACTAATGCATCTATGGCCCTTTAAAGATCAGGCATAGATAATTGCTAATTTAGTTCCCAAGTTTTAATTGTTTATCAAAGTTTATATGGTGCTAATTTACACTTATTTCTTTGATTTCAAGTGGAATTTGACTGTCATTAATTTCAACTCTGGTAAACTCAGAGCTTATAAATTATGTTTTGGACAAAGCTCTAACTTCATGCATTTTGCCAATTAACGCTAGAGATCTAGCCGTTATGTGACCCTTCCACTCATCTTTCCATCATTCGGGATTGATGTTTACAAAGGCAACATCAAACCCTTGTTAAATTTTGACATATAGAGCTTAGATGGTTTAACTTAGTTAACATGGTAATTAGAGAGAATATCTTAGTCTAGAAGGATGGGTGGAAGGGCCTTCGATATTCGAAGATTGATGAGATTCTAGCTGAGACTGATGTTGACGTAGACCCCCTACCAACACCTCCTCCACCTTTGACTTTCTAGGACCGAGTGACTCATCTCAAGGGGATGCCACTCTTGAGATGAGTCACTCGTGGATTTAAGCTTCTGGAGGATCAGATGCAAGAGTTCATGGATATGTTATGTGTTCAAAATGCAAGCCAGTAGGACCCCCTTACACGACTGATCTATCTTAACTTACATTTTCTCAGGACTTGTAGTTAGGCTTTGTTTTTGGCTATTATGGACTTGTAGCAAGTTTGATTATGCTGTGCAAGTTAACTGCTGTACAAGTTTTCTTAACTACTGTACAAGTTTGATTATACAGATTTTTTCTTACATTCGTTGTACAAGTTAACTGTTGTGCATTCGTTATACATTTTCTTACAGATTTTTTTGATTATACAGAAACTAAAGAACTTGAGTCGTGAAGATATCATTGATAATACTAAATGTAAGCTGCTTCATTGGAGTATTGACGGAGTTGTTGCAGAAGGTCGAATTGCATCCACAGATCCTAAAGTAAAAGTGCATCATGTTCCTCTTGGTGGAGCTTGTTGGAAAGTTTGGATTGATAGGGTGTTTGTGAACAAGCTGGACCTCATTCGACCAAACGATGAAATGTTGTTTCTCGAAGATGCAATAGGAAGCACAGTTGCTTGGCTATCTAATTTATAGTTTTTGACTGAGTTATTTACTTTAGACTTATGACTAGTTTGTAATTTTTTTTTGCTACTTAGTTATTTTAGACTTATGACTAATTTGTAATGGTTTTTGCTAGTAAATGAAATGTTATTTTGGTAAAGTGTGGTGTTGATGATTAATTGTGATATAAATGTTTTAATTTTAGATGTTGTTATTTGAGAGAAGTGATGTGGTATATTTATTGTATTATCAAATTGTGTAAGATGTGTATATGTGAGATTTTAATTATATGGAATATATTAGTATCCGTAGCGCGCAGCTACTCGCTGTGGATGTAATTATCCGCAGTGTATATTCGTGTGCTGCGGATCCATTTATTCGCAGCGCGCAGCTGCGCACTGCGGATAAGTTGCATCCGCAGCGTGTAGCCGCGCGCTGTAGATGCAACTTATCCGCAGCGCGTAGCTGCACGCTGCGGATAAGTTCCGACTTTTAACAGCTTGGAGTTATGCAGCATTCGATGTGCGCTGCGGATACAATTATTGCGCGCTGCGAAAAGTCATTTTTGTTGTAGTGTTAACTATTAACCGGAAGAATACATTACTTTCCATTGTAAATTCTTCATCTTCTTCCATGATATGCGACTGCGTTATTTATAACGAGGGTAACTGCACAGCCTACATTCAATAAGTTTATTATTTTATTCCAAAAGATCATGCAGTTATTTATATAATAATTAATTTTTTCCACAACCAAACCTACCCTCTAATCAATTCCTTTATGACCAGAAGGAATATTTTTCCACATTTTTTTACTAGCTTTTAACATGTCATATAATATCAGAACTTCAGGTGTTGACATTTCATCAATATTTAAATGATCAACTACATTTCTCACGTTGTAAACTATTGATTACATTGCATTATCATTAGATAATAAAGCAACAGAAGGACTAGATGACGAAGCAACAAAAAGTCCAATTGACTCAAATAAATAGGACTTTTCATGACAATATCAGTTATAATAATTTGGTATAAAATCATTTCTATCTTGATATACTTTCATAATATCCCCATCTCAGAAAGTTATATTTCTATATTTGCAATGATTACACGAATAATATAATTAGTCACATTCAATATAGTTTGGATGATGTTTAGCGAATTCTACAAACTCCTCGACTTCATCAAAATATTTTTCAATGATAAATATATTTTCTAATTTATTGTATATCCAAACTTTATTCATATACATTATAATTTTAATGGGAAATAATGTTGTAGCATTTAATATTATTAAATAAAATGAAGCAACTAATCATGCATATAGTTTAAACTCAAATTTAATTAAATTATTAAAACTCAATACTGTCATTAAACCAACTTATCATGACCTAACTTATCTAATGGATCATGACCTAAATTATCTAATGGATCATTTATAACAATTATGTAATAATTTTTATAAGTTAAATGCAAACAAATAATACGAATAATCTCAAAATATTTATGATTAATATAACCATATTCTTAAGCATATATATATCCATTAATACAAGATAGGCACTACAAATATAAATCTATATATTAACTAAGCATGACCCCAAGACTATGTTACAGTGATAGGACGATTAATTGCTATACCAGGTATCCACGATTAGATCCCTAACTATAACGTATTTGTAGAAATTTTTCTTCTAAATGGGGCGCGAACCCTGGGACACTGAGCTTCTAGACCAGCCACCACGAGCGCTTCCCGATTTACCCTGGTGAGCGATGGGAAACTTCCGTAGGACCAGGCCGGTCACCTCATGTTCGTTTGCTATCTAGTCCAACATTTTATATATTAACTAAGCATGTCATGAACACACAAATAACGGTGATAAAAAGTAATTTGTTCACCCAGCGCCTCCGTCAATCCGTCTCAGGGCCAACACGAATGAGATAAATCATAGAGGCTACTAGTCCGGATGTCATGGCTAGTACATGGAGAGGACGGACATATTGATTTTGTCAGATTTTGACCCCCAAATCTCATAATGGCAATACACATATATTAACCATTAGTCCATCTCATAAGAAGGACGGACACGTTGAGGTTTTGATCTTTAAACTTCATGATGATAATATATACATATTAATAATCAGTTCATTCTACAAGGATTGAACACACAAATTAAGAAAAGGATTGAACACACAAAGAAAATGTATACAAGAAGTTGTCAATCAAATGAGTCAAAATTTGTAATGGGCATTCGTCGAATTAGAATTTCGACTCTAAACCTTAAACATGCCAAAATCTAAATTAAAAGCAAACTTATGGTATTTAGGTTTTTTTTCTAAACCCTATAACTCATGGCCGATCAAGCCAGAGGAGATTGAATTCGGACGCATGAGAAGAAAAACTTTGGAAACCCGCCCCTAATTAAATTCATTTAGCGACGATTTTTTTTCCTATATTTACAACATACTTTGAAAACCCCTAATCAAATATTGACAAATTATTTTTGCGTCGTTATATTACCAACATATCTTTATTTTCATCGCAAATTAAATAGAAGAAAATAAAAATTATGACTAAAGTATTCAAATATTGACGGATTTTTTCCATTGTTAAATCATTAATTAGTGATGATAATTAAATTCTATCATTAATTAGCGACCAAAATTTAATTTCGTCGCTAATTAGCCATCGAAAAAAATCTGGCGCCATTTAAGAATTTTTTTTGTAGTGAAACCTATCACATGACCTCTGTATTGACCGAGTTCTTCACCTGCCATGTGGCCCTTATCGTCTCCACCACATCAATTAACAACCTTAATTATATTTGCATTAAACATTTGGTGAGGACATTGGGCGTCACATTAAGCTTGGGTTGCATTCATCAAGATCAAGTGAGGAGCCATAAGAAGCTTGGGACTTGATGATGATCTTCAATATTAAGGAAGAAGACACTTGAACAAATTAATGTGACTCATGTATTGCTTTATCATTAATATATTTTTTTGGGTTTGTCATGCATGAAGTGATTGTAAGGATGTGTGACCTAGGAACTTGTTCGAACCTAACTTAGTTGACCAAACACTTTTATTTGAATAACTAAAGTTGGGATAATCAATTGAATTAAGTAAATTTAGTCTACTAATTAACACCCATGTACACCCAAATAGAATGGCTGCATTCAAGGTTAATCATCTAAAAGACATAGGTCATTCAATTGACAGTCATCTTGTCAATTGAATGGGCATCTTTAGTTGACCAAATAATATTGATTTAAAATTTTAATGGTCGAATTATTACGGTCATTCAACTAAAATATTATTTTCAATAGACTAAAATGTGGAAGAGAAAGTGCCTAAAGCAATCCAAAAGCTTGGACCTATTTGAAAGTTTCATCTTCATTACGCTCTTGATAATCTCTTCTAGCCCATTGCTTCATTTAAAGAGGTGAATTAGTGAATTTTTAAGAGTAAGAACACATAGAATTCATGGCGATATTATATATATAATCGAATTACATTTGATAATAACTAAAAGAGTGTATAGCTAATTGAAAAGTGTAGAGAATTATTGAGGATGAGATGAGTGTCACTCTCAAGCCTTTCAATATGTCCAAGACGTAATTGAAAAGAGAGAAGCCAAGAAACAGTCCAAGCTTTTTAGAGTCCAAGGTATAATTGGAGCCACGATTCCAAACGGTTTAATATCGTCGATTTCACGATAAAATATTTTGATCCTGTCACGAAGCGAGGTGGCGGTCCCAAGGATCGGATGGTCTCGCGGGTGGCACAAGCTGGTAAGGTGGCAATGATCAGGCGGCGCTCCGGCCTAGCTCTGCAAAATAACGACCGTCAGTAAACCCACCGGGGGTTTCCCCGATCAGGCACTCCGACGGTCAAGTCAGTATCCGCAGGAGGTATATGGGAACTGAATCGAAAGGTAGTATTAGATGAGAGAGCTCGCGCGCGCATACTTACGGTAGGGGGAGTGCAAAGTTTATATAGCCGGGGAGCTGACAATCCTTGTCCGTATTGACGAGACAATGGTGTGATAACTGTTAGCTCGTAGGGAGCACTTAGGAGTGGCGCGGCATGGCGCGGGGTGCTCGAGCAGTACGAAGGTACTGGATGGGCGGATTGACCGCGAGAAATGTCAGAGATGAGTAAGGTGTGCAGAACCTCACTAGCAGGGTCGTACCCTGGATATAATGATATAGGGGGTGTAGGGGCGAGACGGCCTGTACCCCGTGATCCGACCGGCGTGTCCGAGTGCCAAAGACCGGGTCGGGTAATGGTCAGGGAGCGTGGACAGTCACGCGTCCGACTGGTAGAGTGGAGGCGCAGGGTATGCCATGAGTCGGGGGTTTGTTGAGTAATGTCTGCTAGATATCCAGTCCTCGTGATGGTATTGGAGCGTGGGCCGCCACGTGTCCGACTGTAGTGCACGACCTAGACCTAGGTCGGGGAATGACCGGGGAGCGTGGGCAGTCACGCGTCCGACTGGATTAGTAGGGGCTGGTGGTAGGCCCGCCCGACCTTGTTCGTGGCTAGCTACACATTGCTCCGGGGGCTCTCAGACTCGGGGACCCCCCTGGCGATATCTTTGTTGACCTGTCTACTAGACCTTCATAGTGCCAGGCTGGTTGGAGGGGTCAGCCGACCTACCCGTAAATAAGATCGGGATCATATTTGCATGTAAATTATGAAGAACATTTGTCCTAAAATAATAATTCTTTATATGAGAAAGATAAAGATATTTTGTATTTATTAAAAATTAATCCTAAAATTTATTAGAATAAATATTGACGCAAATATCAACTGTACCAATCAACGAAAGCAAAGTCTAAGCATAATTGAAAAGAGAGGAAGAAGAGAAACTGTTCAAGGCATAATAAGTCCTTGCTTTGCTTACTGACTTTCTCCTTTCCTTTGGAAGTGCCCATTCCCATTTTAGTTTTCGGATAGTGATGGACTCATCCTCTGTTCACATTAGAAAATAAATATATCATAATATAATATAAAGTGATATTTCATATCTTATCAAACATAAAATAAATATATATAATATAGGTTCTAGACTTTTGAGCAGTCGGATCATTTTCGAATGTCCCACTCACTCGGTCGTGCACATAGAGTTATAGCGAGAAGATGTGAAAAATATTTATCCCTATATCTTATCCGGAAAGTAATCTTATTTTTAAATTGTTATACGTCGGCAAAAAATGATTCATTCATACTTAATGTCTTTATCAATCTATTTCAGGATCAACACGAAAAAAATAATCACAGGACTACTAGTCCGGATACTGTAACTAGTACGTGGAAAGGACGGACATATTAACTTTATCAAATTTTAACAAACGAACCTTATTTTTAAATTGTTATAGCAATTACATCATAATTACTACATCTTATTAAAATAATTTTTTTATAATTCAACTTAGTAAAAAAGATTATACGTGAAATATTTTTATATCGAAAAATAAAATAATGACTTAATTAAAATTATTTAAATTTAACTGAAATCATTTCAATAAGATCAAAATCATTTTAAAACTGTTATAACAGCTACTAAAAAAATAATTTTAACCATGTTTAATAATATAGGAATAAAAGTATTTTCAGATGAAAAATAGGATAGAATACTAGATTATTTTTTATAAAAAATATCATTTTGATAAGCATAATAATTAGGAATACTTTTTAATTTTCACCCCAAAATTATTCATTTTATTTATTTTCATTTATAGCTCCACCTTTTAACCCTTTACTTTTACTTTAAGAGGAAAATGACTCTTTATTATTTTTTTCCTTTTTCAAATTTAATATTGTTTTTAAAAAATTAAATTAAATTAGGGAAAGTAAAATTAAATATCTAATTTTGGGGCTATAAAAAAGGAGTTCCAACCTTGATTTTAAACAATATTTTCCAATCTTCCTGTTTTTCATCAAATTACCAAAACAACAGGGCTCGGCAATTCCAGCCATGTCCGGCCTTACTGTTGCTGCCGCCGCCGCCGCATCACCTCTCCCTCCGGGGTTCCGCTTCCACCCCACCGACGAGGAGCTCATCCTGCACTACCTCCGCCACCAAGCCGCCTCCCAGCCCTGCCCTGTCTCCATCATCGCCGAGGTCGACATCTACAAGTACGACCCATGGGAGCTCCCCGGTAGGTAATCGCAGTACCTTCGACTCTTATGCTACCGACCGCTCGGCGTGCTATTTTTCTTGGCGCTCTGCTGCAGCGAAGGCCATGTTCGGCGAGCAGGAGTGGTACTTCTTCAGCCCCAGGGACCGCAAGTATCCCAACGGCATCCGGCCGAACCGCGCAGCCGCCTCGGGCTATTGGAAGGCCACCGGCACCGACAAGCCGATTCGGGGAGGCGGCGGGACGGTCGGCGTCAAGAAGGCGCTGGTGTTCTACAAGGGCCGGCCGCCGAAGGGGAGGAAGACCAACTGGATCATGCACGAGTTTCGCCTCACCACCTACGAGCCCGTGAAATTCATCAGGACCTCCTCCATGAGGGTAATAAGTAATCCCTCCGTCTCCGATCATGTTCGGATCACTAGCTTTCTCTTTGATGTTTTACAGTTGGACGATTGGGTGCTCTGCCGGATTTACAACAAGAATTACAAGCTCGAATCGGCCGTCGCAATGGCGGCGGCCCGAGAGGAAGGATCCTCCCTGTCGGTCCCTGATTGCTCGGACGACTACTCGTCACTGCGCCACCTGTTCGACCATTTGCCTGTGACGCCGCAGGGGCTCGAATCGGCCTTGCTCCTGGGCGGCCAGTCCGGCGCGACTCATCTCTCGGCTGATAACGGCGATGCCATCAGAAACGAGGGCCGAGAAGAATCCCCTGTCCCCATGGCTTCGAGCTCCTCCGCAGTTTACTCGCAGATGGGCGACCAGTGCCTCCTGGATCAGCAGATGCTCTTCAACTCTCAATTTGGATGGTGGTGAAGAAGGAAGGAAGGAAGAAAAGTGATGGTGTTGGACAGGAGGAGGAGGAGGAGGAGGAGGAGGAGGAGGCCGGTGCAACTGCGAGATGGTTTCAGGCAGTGTGTTGTCGATACCACGTGAGTGAGGTGTATTCTTCCTTGTGAATTGAATAAATTGAGAAATGTTTCTGAAACTTGTGGTTGCAAATTTGCAGTGATGGTATAATGGTGTCCTAAATTCTAAATTTTAAATCTTAAATTTTTTTTAATATATTTTAGATATTTAAATATTAAATTTTAATTTGTATTAATTGATAGATAATTTTTTAAATTGATGATTGATTTGAAAATACTTGACTGGACTATCCATTATGACAATTTATTTTCATGCATGACTTATGAGAAACAACCGGATATATAATGCTAATTAAATAAAAAAGAGTGTGTGGCTGCTAAATTGCCAAATATTGAACATGAACACTAACAACCTCCACGAGGCTAGAAACCTCACATACTTCATCACTATAGCTACACGCACTTTACTATTAGAATTGTATAGTGCTGCCTACACGGGCTGGGTTAGTTGATAAGATGTTTGACTGTCTATAACGGAAGTTTCAGGTTTGAGAGTCGTCAGTCATACACGGACTAAAAATTTAGACTGCTGGCTTAAATCCTCTCGGCTCCAGATGCCTTATTCCACCAGTAAAAAACATGATTTACCCTTTCTAATATTTGTGGGGCCGAGATCAGGGAAACACTAAGATGACAATTCTACTTTTTTGCAAAGAATTATATAGTGCTTGCTATATATATATCCAACTTACTTAGTCTATTGTGTTAGATGTGATAAAAAAGTATGCGTTCATTCTAAAGGCCTTTCATTATCCACGTGATGATTGAACGACTTCTCTGGATAGAAGAAATTTTATTTCCTAAAAGATTGGTCTTTGAGAATTCTCCGCTTTCATATGATATATAATTTGAGCCAAAATTAATAATTTGGCTTAATTACATGATAAGCGCCGACAAGTTTAATTAGGGTGTTAAGCAAGAGAAAGTGTGGACAACTATATAATTAATTTGTGTATGGAGGCTATGACAAACCATATTATTGGGGGGAGAGTTTTTCAGTAGTTTCTCTATTGCGGTTGATGGTATAGTCACTACAGTGTAGTGATACTTTGAATTAGGTGTTTTGTGTTGTATTTTTCTTTAATATATAACATAAATTTAGATTCTCTTGTGCGCATAGGCTTTTAGATATATATACACATCCGTATATAGATGCAAGCATGGCAATATTATATCTGTCATGCTCGACCTATTATGACGTACGGCTGGGCTTCTACATTAGAACCTACTGTACTTTTGTATTTATCTAGTGATCGAACAAAGAGACACTTCAAGATAATCAATTCTAAGGTTTGGATACCTGGATTATGATGGCCCTAATTAATCTAAAGTTTGGATACCTGGATTATGACGGTCAAATTAGGAGAGAATATCTCAAACAGTGACTCAGTAGAAAATGACTGTTTTATTTTTATTTGCTTCTGTTAATGCAATCATGGATTTATTGATAAAGATTAAATAATTTAAGGGGGTGAATTAACCTATATTGAATTTTACCATTAAGCTAAGAACGTAAAATTAATGGATTGTTCGTTATGATTATTTTTTAATTTATCTTGATAGTTAATAAATAATTTTTATGAGGCTAAATCAATCATTTTTAAGATTAGTCGACGTAAATTAAATATCTGATGTCAATTAAAAAGTCTTCACGGGTATAGCTGAGATAGTAAGGGATTGATAGATTGTCACTAGAAGTTTTGGATTTGAGTTACGGGACTGATGGAGTATAAATCTTTATATCCTGAAAAGGTAAGAGAAAAAAAAAATTAAAATCCCCTACACTCTGTTAACCAAGAAAAAAAAATCAAGAATCCATCGGAAAAAAAAAGAGAGAAAGGAATCGTTATTGTGTTTATTTACTTTAATTGAGGAAAATGATCGAGATCAATGTATTAAATCCTTTAATCAAAGGTAAGAAAATTAAATTATTTATGATCCAAAATACTTTATTTTTAATTTTTATAAAAAATAAGAATCCAATCATCTTTAATATTGAATAAAAAAAGTCAAAATTATTTGTGTTTTTAATATCAGAGTCTTTATTTTATTTTTATAAATCTTTTTTATATTTATTCATCAAGATTTTTTTTAAAATTTATATTTCACTAAAACACAAATAAGCTAAATTTAAAATTAAACCGAAAAAATCAATCGATTCATTTTGATTTTTAGTGGATAGAGAGGAGATATTTCAACAATAATATAAAGTGATGGACGAAACTACTTGAGTAGAGTTGTGTCGCGGCTTGTGTTCTAAATTCGTAGATTTATAAGCATCCAACCTAACAAGAAAACACTCTCAATGAGAATAAGTACTTTTATTCGTATACCATTCTTCTAGGTGTCTCGAGGAAAAGGAAAGTAGGCATTATTTAGCTAGCTAGTGTAGTGGATATGATCTATTTTTTTTTAATTGGCATCAGATATTTAACTTACGTAGAGTCCATATTTATATGCATGGGGCCATTATAGTGTGAATTATGTAAAGTATGAATATCAAAAGAAAGTTGAATAACTAGTGAGATATTATTTGGTTGGGCAAGTTGCATCCCTCACTTGATGCCATCAAAAACAAAGACATCCACCCATGCGATGGTGGTGACGATGGTGGTGGCAATGGTGACAATGAAATCGCCTAAGGAAGAGATCGCTCTCCGGCCAAAGTTAGAGCTTCCTTCTTTATTTGATTTGATTAGACTACTACTTTATATCTTTTGTATCTTGTTTTAAGCTTCTTTTATTCAATGCCTTGGCTTTTGCCCTTGGCTTTGCTTTGGAAAAGGATTTCCAAGACTTTGAATAATAGTTTTGCCACACCAATAGCGACTGAAAGAGCCAAGCTATCACATTTGCTAACCATTTTGACACATGCAGCTAAAAGAGAAGATAAATAGGGTACAATAATAATAATAGTTTATTTTTTTTTGTAAAATTAAGAATGATTTTTTCCTCCTAGCAACAACAATATTAATACAATATAATAGTTTGGAAGTACTATGTGTTTCACATAAACTTCATAATAATACTGTCTTTAGGCTTTAAAAAGGGTATAACCTAATCATTCTAATGAACACTACCCTCCTATTAGATACACAAATATAACACTTCCATAATTTTTTCCCCCTTTAATTCCTGATTTAATAGCTTGAACAAGTAGAGCTAACCCTATTTCATAACACTGCTTCATGCAAACTCATTGGCTCCTTAGTTTTTATGATCTTGTCCTCTGCTCTTTGAGACTATTGATGTGAGGATCTGGAAAATTTGGGGGCTAAAAGGCAAAACTTTCGAAATTAAGGGCCTGGTTGGGATTTCAAAAGTCTGAAAGGGTTTTCTGCAAAAGCCACCCCTTATAAAACTCTTATTTTTTCCCCCAATCGGCGTGACCTAGCCGCAAGTTTTGCGATTCCTTCCTCTCCTTCTTCGCCTTCCGCCGCAGCCACCAGAGAGAGTCTCCGCTTCGCTTTCCGCAGCAGCCAGCCGAGAGAGACGAACCACTTCATTCTCTTCTCTCTGCTCGGGCGAAGCCACAATCTCTCACCCGTGCCCTAGCCGCAAGCCGCCAACCCGACTTCTCCTCCCCTCGTGCCCTAGCCCACGGTCGGCGCCGCCTTCCGGTTACCTTCGCGTGACCTAGTCGCAAGAGGAGCCTTTTCCTCTCTTCTCTTCTTCGCGAACCCTAGTTGAAGCGCCGACTCTTCAATCGCCGCAGCCAAGCAACCGAGCGGTCGATCTCTTCCTCTAGCCTCAAACAGGGATTGGTTTACAACCAACTTGATCCGAAGTTTGGTAAAGCGAGGAAGCTACTGTCGGCGGGTATCCGAGGTAAGAGCTATAGGTCTTATTCCTTGATCTTGAATCGGAATCGTTTTGCTGTGAATTGAGTGGTTTGGATCAGTGTTGATTGTTGTTTCTCGAATCTGGATGGGGTTGTGTATGCATTACCCAGTGGGGGGATCACTGCCATGAGTGTCGCTTTGATCAGATTAGGGTTTGTGAGGTTGGGATTTCAATCTCTGTTTTCACCTTGATTTGGATTTGTGTTCATGCGGGTGATGTTGGCATTCGGGTGGAGTTGGAGGTCTTAGATGTTGCTTGAACTTTCTGGGGTGTTGGATCCGAATGAAGAAATTGTTCTTGCGGTGAAATCGATTTGGTTTGATTGGAATTAGGGGATTAATTGGAGATTAATTAATCATAGTTAACCCTAATTAATTTATTGGCTAAGAAGTTAGGGTTAATTGATTAATTAATTATAATTAACCCTAATTAATCATAATTAACCCTAATTAATCAAATGAGTGTTTAATTAGGATTAATTGATTAGAATTAACCCTAATTAAATTAGAAGTTATATTTGGCTAAGTAATTGTGTATTTGATGCAGGATATTGAGTGTCGCGGCTATCTTCGTCGCAGCTATTATTTTTGGACGGGGGGTTCTCGACGCCTGGACTTCTTCATATCGAGGCGGGTACCTCTTTTATGCATAGTTAGATATAGCTAGCAGTAGGGATATCTGATATCTGTATCTCTGTGTTCTTGCTTCGATAGTTGTATCCCTTAGCTTTACTGCTTTCTGTTTCCGTATGGATTGATGATGCATAGCTTACCTTATACCTTACGCTAGGATTTAGGTATTGGTGCATCCCGGTTATCTGGACTACTGCATATCATGTAGATGACAGTAGGGATAGATAGTGGTTGATGCATGGGATAGCGACATGTATCATTATTGCACGTGGCATAGGTGACGACCTTTGACTCCCTGGAGGTTGAGATGGGTCGTCGTACTTGCTACCCGTCCTACCTATCCGATGATAGCAAGGGACGTTTAGAGCGCTACTTCACCCGATGGTGGGGTACGTTTATGGTCTCCGACCCTACCCATTCGGTCTCGCGTGTGCATTATCGACCGTCTGTTCGTGCAGGGAAGACCAGGTCACAGCCCTACCCATATGGTCCCGCGTGTGCATTATTGACCGAGGCGTCAGGGGTGACCCATGCTGCATCATGAGCATACTGTGCATTGATGCATATGATTGTGATTGTTGCACTTGATTGTTGCACCTGGATGACATGCATACTACCGGGTTTGGGATCGACGCAGGTAGGTATGAAGTCCCTTTATTGCTTATGGTTCAGTTCTGCATTTCTTCTTACTGCAGTTATCTTCAGTACTGTGATAGATAGATTGACGGTGACTTGCTGCTATTATTTCTTCCTATGCACATTAGACTGTATTCGCTGAGTTCTTATGACTCACCCCGTTGGCTATGTTTTTCTCTTATCAGGATGATCGTCTGGATTGTTCAGCAGCCTGTCCCAGTTCATGTGTCTCCGAGACGATTTTCGCCTGTCTTTTGGTTGGGGTACATGTTGGTACCCGTTTATTTTATTTATTGTATTTCTTTTCATTTCCGCTGTTGGTATGTTATACTCTTTTGTGACGTCAATGTTACGGCAGGATAGTTGTACTTTTGTGTGCCATGGAGGCCTCGATTTCGTTTTGGTTTTTGTCGTAAGACGTACCGGTACGCAGCTTTGTCGTCGTTTTCGTTTCTGTTAATTGCAGACGGTTGTTCCAGCCCTATAGGCTGAGGTACAATCATCTGGGATGGTCGTAGAGGTTAGGTTTCCGAATTGTCCGTCGGTCGAGGGAGTGGCAGTCCGGTCGGTATCGGACGAGCGGCTTCTCGGGGCGTGACAATTGAAGTCTTTAGCCTTTTCTAATGTTGATTATAATAAATGCCTGATTATCTTTATCTATTATTATACATAGTTTTATTTTTTTTTAATATTGAAGGTTTAGTGTTGTGTCTATGTGGACCTATTGGTTTAGCTTGTGACCAAGATCAAGTAAAAACAATTATTTAAAATAATTATGTTTAGAAAAATTGAAAAATGATTAATGAGATTTTTCCAACCCTAGCCCAACGTCCCAGGGTTCGCGTCTCATTTGAAAGAAAAATTTCTGCAAATACGAAAATAATTATGTTTAGAGGCTCAAAAGAATTTATCCTTGGGCACTAAGGATATAATTATCGAAACTTAAAGAGATTATCTTTGAGATAGTTATTCTTTGCTTTATAAATTTCATTTAAATTCTATTCAAGAGTTCAAAGGTGATATCTCAATTTGTTCCATCCATCTCCCCCAATCAAACAAATACTCGGACGAGATTAAGTAGGATAAAAATTAGTTCAAGGTCCTAGAGCCATATCATGATATGAAGATGAAAGAGAACTGCCCCCAATAATATTGCCTCTCCAACACCCGCAAATTGCAACCCTAAATATTTTAACCCATTAGAGTTTGAGAGCATAAGCCATTAAGGTTTTATAAATAGCACAAGCAATGGTAAAAAGAGGTAATCCCCACCCAATCCTAAATTTTCTTCGTCTTCCACATTCTTTTCCTTTTCTAATTCCATGACGACTTAGGCACCGGAAGGACTTCGTCAGGGCTACTCTTGACAAGTCTTTGATGTGCGTTATCTGCAATGATAAAATTCTAGTTGGAAACCAGACAGCAGAAAATCTCAGTGGATCTAGGTAACGGAAGTTTTGATTGGCAACCAAATAATGACAAGTCCTAGTAAGACTAAGCAAGGAAAACTTGGTTGGGAACCAAGTAAGGCAGACCTAGTTAAGAACTAGATGTTGAAAGTCTAAGAGAATCAATTGGGAGCTAAGGTCTTAGCAACTAAATCTAGGTGAATAAGTTGGGAGCTGAACATCTAGCAATGGTATGTGACCCACTTATAATACCACTACTCATACTTATTAATCTTTATCATGCAGGGTGCTACTAGGCGATTCTAAGCGATTGGATGAGATTCTAGGCAACTGACTGAGCTAAGTCCTGACTGATAGAGTCGAGAGGTTCCAAGCGACCGGAGCGAGGAGTGGGGTGACCTCGATGTTCGAGTGACTAGAGATGGCTTCCAGGCAACCGGAGATGACATGATCTAGCGATCTGAAGGAGACGGTCAAGATTAGGTGTCCAGAGAGAATCCAGGCGACCGGAGTCTGCGAAAATGTTATCAATGCTGGCAACACCCACGTACTGCCAGCATTGATAACGTTATCAATACTGGCAACACCCACATACTGCGAAAACGTTATCAATGGATGTAGAGTTAATTTGCAGCCACATTTGTATGATCCAAGTGACCGGAAGGATTTTCAATCAACCGAAATGGTATCAAATCAACTTCAACGAGGCTTTATAGAAGGAGGCAAGAAACAGTGCCTTGCAATCATCACTAAACAATTTTCACTCTCGACATTCTACTAATTATTATGCTTCTGCTTCCTTGTATTTATAAGCAAATCCTCAAATCAGAAGTCTTCCTTCAAAATCAGCCTTCTCTAGTGATCAAGATAACAACTAATCCTTGTCAATCAATCAACTAATGGCTTGATTTTGATAGCCACAATCACATCAGCCTATTCCAACAATAAATTTTTAGGTTACCATTGAACCATTACTATGCCCAATTAATTTATTTTACCCATCAATCAACTAGTCAACTATACCAAGTGCCAACATTCTAACTTTAAATTGTTAAATTAGCAATCGACTAACTCTCTAGTCGACTTGATACGAGTATTAGCCAACTAACACATTAGCTAGAGCTGCTTTTAAGACTGAGTTCATGCCCAATTCTAATTCCCTTCATTCCCCAAGTTACATGTTCACACAAACTCTCCTCGTAGAGTTTTTACACTGGTGCCAAAACACGTTTTGTAAGCCTCCAAGATATCACCGTGCCATAAAACTGCTTGCCTCTTCAACTTCTTCGTCTTGCCTAACATCTTTTCTCGTTGGCCGACTTCATCTGTCAAGTCTTTAATATTCAATCTACTTGGACTTTTTCGCCAAATGTCTGACTTAGACTTTTGCCTGTCAAGTGTTGATTTTTGTTTAAGAATTTCAAATTATATTGAAGGAGATGTGTATGTGTTTAGTCCCACATTGCTAAGCTAAGAGAGTTGAAATGTCTTATATATCAAGTCATTCCTACCATGCTTAGATGACTTAGGGGGGCCTACATGCATGCGGTGGTTGAGCCCAAACCAGGTGGTTTCAGGGGGTCTGAGCCGGAAATCCATAAATCGGGCGCGACGCATGCGATAATCGCGCGCAGGGGGGGTGCAAATCCCCAGCCCGTGAGCCTCGTGCTTGTGGGCGGCCCGGTTTGGTTTTGCAGATTTCCGGTCTGGTTTCCTAAACCAATTTGGTTTGGTTTATTTTTATTTCTTATTTCTTTTTATTTTTTCTTTTACCGTTTTTTCTGAGAAACGCGTCGCTCGGCGCGACCATGCGAGGGTCGCGATTCCTCAGAGAGAAGAGGCAAAGGTTTGCCTCTTCGGATCTATAAAAGGAGAAGGGGAAGAAGCAATTCATTCATTCACTGCTTTCTTCTCTCCTTCTCCCTCTGAGCGATCAGCGGTTTTCTGCTTTTCTCATTTCGTTTCTTTTCTTCTTCCTGTTTCATTTTTGGGTCTTGAGGCTTCGCCTTGTGCGATCTGAGGTTGTCTCCGCGGGCGGCGATCGTCTTGGAGTGCACCTACGACGCTGCGTGGTTGTCGGATCTTGGGGGAATTTTGCCGGGAGCCTTTGCACCGTAGGGCGGCAATCAATTCTCTAAGGACAGTCGGCACGCCGGCGCTTCAACCGGATAACTATTTCTAACTCGGCTCTTTTTCTTATCAGATTCCTGCATATCTTTATTTATTGTCTACTTAAGTGCCTGCTTTATTGTATTTTACAATCTTAGAGAATTGAATGTGCCTAAGTAGACATGTTAAATATTAGAATGTCGGGGTCTGATGAGGCTAGCGCCAAACCCGAGAGGTTTTCCGGGCAAAACTTCAAACGTTGGCAACAACGAATGAAATTTTGGCTTACTACGCTGGGACTTTTCTCCGTTATAGAATCGGATCCTCCTTCACCTGATGAAGAAGAACCTACCCGTAGTGCTTCTACTAAGAGGTTTAAACAGAGGGATTATCTCTGCCATGGGAGAATCTTGTCCGCCCTCTCAGACGCACTATTTGATATGTACTGCTCTACAACCTCGGCCAAAGAGTTATGGAAATCTTTGGATGAAAAATATAACTCCGAGGACTCTGATTTAGAGAAGTACACCGTGGGGAAGTTCTTAAACTTCAAAATGGTTGAAGGTAGATCTGTCATTGAGCAGACCCATGAATTTCAAATTTTGATTCACGGTCTTGCCGATGGAGAAATGTCGATACCCGAGAAACTTCAAGTCTTGTCTATCATCGAAAAGTTGCCTCCGAGTTGGGAAGATTTTGGCATGACACTTAAACACAGGAGAGGTAAAATCTCTCTTGAAGATTTAATGATTGCCTTAAATATCGAGGAAGAACATCGGAAGCAACATAAGGATGATGATAAGGGGATGCCCATGGATTTTGCTCCAAAGGCAAATGTGGTAGTTTCTTCTGACAAAAACAAGTTCAAGAACCAAAAAATGAAAAACAAAGTGAAATCCAAACCAAAGGTTCAGAAGAAGCATGGGACTAGGCCGTGCTGGGCTTGTGGACAAGTTGGACATTTTGCCAAATTCTGTCCTGAACGGAAGGACAAGAAGAAGAACCAAGGCAATGTGCCCAACACCAAGGCGCAGGTCAATGTTGTGACTAGCACCAGCAATGGGTTCGTTTCCATTAACCCCGAACTAAATTTGATTTATCAACCCAATGAGTGGTTAGTTGATACAGGTGCTAATGTGCACTGTTGTGCTGATCACTCTGCCTTCCTTATCAGGTAATTGAAGGCACTTCCGTAACCATGGGGAATCATTCTGCAGCCAGAGTGTTAGGGATTGGACGAGTTGACTTGAGATTTACCTCAGGGAAGGTCCTATCACTGTATGAGGTGCATCATGTTCCAGCGGTCCGACGGAATTTGATTAGCGGGTCAAAATTAGTTCGTGCTGGTTATGAGCTAAACTTTAAATGTAATAAAGTTGTATTGTTACATTTAGGAACCTTTATTGGAAAGTGTTACCTTAATGAAGGGTTTATTTAAACTCAATGTTGAAAATATGATTATTAATAAAAATAGTGATATTGGTTGTTCTTATAACATTGAATCTTATGATGTGTGGCATGATAGATTAGGACATGTTAATTTTCAAACTATAAAAAGGATGATGAATCTTGACATGATTCCTAAGCATGCCATAAATGATAAGAAAAAATGTGAAGTTTGTGTGCAATATAAACAACCCCGTAAACCCTTCAAATCAGTTGATAGAAATTCTAATATTTTAGAATTAATTCATACTGACTGTTGTGAGTTTAACGGTTTAATAACGAGAGACCATAAAAGGTATTTCATTACCTTCATTGATGATTACTCTCGTTATTGTTATGTTTATTTGCTGAAAACTAAAGATGAAGCTTTAGATAAATTTATGATCTTCAAATCTGAAGCTGAAAATCAAACAAACCAAACCATTAAGAGGATAAGGTCTGATAGGGGTGGAGAGTTCACCTCAAACCTGTTTCAAAAATTCTGTCAAGATTCAGGTATAATTCATGAGGTCACTGCTCCATATAGTCCTCAATCTAATGGTGTAGCAGAACGCAAAAATCGAACCCTTGAAGATATGATTAATTCCATGTTAGGCAGTTCTGGGTTACCCAACTTCTTGTGGGGGAGGCTCTATACACTGCTTGTCATGAGTTAAACAGAGTACCAATGAAGTCAAGGGATAAAAGCCCATATGAACTTTGGAAAGGTCAAAGGACAAGTTTAAAATACCTTAAAGTGTGGGGGTGCCTTGCAAAAGTACTAGTACCTAAACACAAAAGGAAAAAACTTGGTCCAAAGACTGTAGATGGTGTCTTCTTGGGTTATGCTCAGAATAGTTCTGCATATAAGTTTCTGATTATTAAATCAGAAATTTCTGGAATAGATGCAAATACTATTGTAGAACTTCGTGATGCTACATTCTTTGAGGATATATTTCCTATGAAGACTAGAACACCTCAGTCTATTTCTAGTACTCCTACTAGAGATGACTCTGCCTCCATAGAAGTCCCATTATCCTTAGTGGGTGTACCTTCCTCAAGTCACTCTAGATTAGATGAATCTAGTGAGTGTACAGAATTGAGAAGGAGTAAGAGGCAACGTGTATCTAAGGATTTAGGCCAAGACTATATCACCTATAATATAGAAGGTGACCCTGTGACATATAGAGATGCTATAGCTTCTCCTGAAGCTAAACACTGGAAAGAAGCCATTAAAAATGAAATAGACTCTATTATCTCTAATGCCGCTTGGGAGTTAGTAGATTTGCCTCCTGGTTGCACCACCATTGGATGTAAATGGGTATTTAAGAGGAAGTTAAAACCTGATGGGTCAGTAGATAAGCTCAAAGCCCGCCTGGTTGCTAAGGGTTTCAAACAGAAGGAAGGGATTGACTATTTTGACACTTATTCCCCTGTTACTAGAATCACTACAATCCGAGTATTGATAGCACTGGCATCCATATATCATCTTAAGGTCCATCAAATGGATGTCAAAACGGTATTTCTTAATGGAGATTTTGAAGAAGAGATATATATGGATCAGCCAGAGGGATATGTAGTTTCTAGAAGTGAGAATAAAGTCTGTAAGTTAGTAAAATCTCTTTATGGTTTGAAACAAGCCCCAAAGCAATGGCACGAAAAATTTGATAGAGCTATGCAATCATTTGGCTTTGAAATTAATGACTCTGATAAATGCGTATATACTAAAATGAAAGGTGATAAATGTATCATTTTATGTTTATATGTAGATGATATTTTACTTTTTGAATCTAACCTTTCAATAATTAACGAGACCAAGGCTCTCTTAAGTGGTAAGTTTGATATGAAGGATATGGGTTGTGCTGATGTGATTTTAGGGCTGAAGTTGACTCGCTCAACTGATGGAATAGCAATTTCTCAGGCACACTATGTTGAGAAAGTGTTAGAGAAATATGGCTATAGCCACATAAAATCTGTAGTCACA
This sequence comes from Boesenbergia rotunda, assembly GCA_024364735.1. Taxonomy (NCBI): domain Eukaryota; kingdom Viridiplantae; phylum Streptophyta; class Magnoliopsida; order Zingiberales; family Zingiberaceae; genus Boesenbergia; species Boesenbergia rotunda. The sequence goes on along the minus strand of JAGFNQ010000307.1, from coordinate 456,650 downwards.
CCCTATGATCTTTCAAAGACTCTCCACAAGAATAAGAGTGGCGTGGCTGTGTCTCAATTAAGATATTCCCAAATAATTGGTAGTCTAATGTATTTGGCAAATTGTTCTAGACCTGATATTTCGTTTGCTATAACTAAATTGAGCAGGTTTACCAGCTGTCCGGACAGAACACATTAGGATGCATTAGACAGAGTACTCAGATACCTAAAGGGTACTATATCCTTGGGCTTGTGCTATGGAAGGTTCCCTGCAGTCCTGGAGGGATATAGTGATGCCAGTTGGATAGCTGACACCGTTGAGTGTAAATGTGTTACTGGCTATGTTTTTACACTTGGAGGCGGTGCAATTGCTTGGAGGTCTGTTAAACAGACGATCATATCTCGTTCTACAGTTGAGGCAGAATTGTGTGCTTTGGATACCACAGTAACTGAAGCTGATTGGCTTAAGGGTCTTCTTACTGAGATTTCCTTGATTGTGAAGCCAATATCTCCTATTTCAGTGAACTGTGATAATCAAACAACAATAGCTCAGATTAGAAGCTCCAAGTATAACCAGAAACAGAAGAGACATGTACGAATAAGATTGAAGTCTGTTCGTGAGCTAGTGTCTCTCGGAGTGGTGTCATTGGACTTTGTAAGTTCAAAAGACAATATTGCTGATCCACTCACAAAAGGACTTGATTCTGAGAAAATCAAGAGATCCAGTAAGGGAATGGGACTGAGGCCTATTCTGGTTTCATCTATAGCGGCAACCCAACCTATCTGATTGGAGATCCCAAGAAGTAGGTTCAATGTGGTATAAACAAGCTATAAGGGTGAACCGTAAGCATAAATTAATTGAGATATAATCTCAAAGTCTCTTCCCTGGACAGATGCTTGACTGCTAGTAAGGATGAGCTTAAGACTCTTAATGAGTTCAAGGTCTTTATGACAGGATGCTTGCAGTACATCCTTGGAGAACTCACCTATGTAAGTGTAACTGTGAGGCCGCAGTGTGGGGGGTCTGGGCAACTCTCCTTAACACTTATGAAACAAGATTCGGTGGCATGGCCATAATGCACCAACCCAGAAGGATTCAACCGTCGCCTGTGATGAGTTGTTGCCAATTGATTTTCACATATTAAAAGTTTAAGTTCAAGACTTAGTTCACTTCAAACCTGTGTGAATAAGATTGGTTTACTTAGGTGAAAATTCAAACCGGAAGGTATTTTCACTGAAAGCTCATTATGACAAAGCCTCAAGACCTGCTTTATTTATTTATTATAATTTGAAATTTGTGGGGGATTGTTGATTTTTGTTTAAGAATTTCAAATTATATTGAAGGAGATGTGTATGTGTTTAGTCCCACATTGCTAAGCCAAGAGAGTTGGAATGCCTTATATATCAAGTCATTCCTACCATGCTTAGATGGCTTAGGGGGACCTACACGCATGCGCGGGTTGAGCCCAAACCAGGTGGTTTCAGGGGGTCTGGGCCGGAAATCCATAAACCGGGTGCGACACACGCGATTATCGCGCGCAGGGGGGTGCAAATCCCCAGCCCGTGAGCCTCGCGCTTGCGGGCGGCCCGGTTTGGTTTTGCAAATTTCCGATATGGTTTCCTAAACCAATTTGGTTTGGTCTATTTTTATTTTTTCTTTACCGTTTTTTCTAAGAAACGCGTCGCTCGGCGCGACGCCTCGCGACCATGCAAGTGTCGCGATTCCTCAGAGAGAAGAGGCAAAGGTTTGCCTCTTCGGATCTATAAAAGGAGAAGGGGAAGAAGCAATTCATTCATTCACTGCTTTCTTCTCTCCTTCTCCCTCTGAGCGATCAGCGATTTTCTGCTTTTCTCCTTTCGAGTTTCTTTTCTTCTTCGTGTTTCTTTTTTGGGTCTTGAGACTTCGCCTTGTGCGATCTGAGGTTGTCTCCGCGGGCGGCGATCGTCTTGGAGTGCACCTACGACACTGCGTTGTTGTCGGATCTTGGGGGAATTTTGCCGGGAGCCTTTGCACCGTAGGGCGGCAATCAATTCTCTAAGGACAGTCGGCACGCCGACGCTTCAACCGGATAACTATTTCTAACTCGGCTCTTTTTCTTATCAAATTCCTGCATATCTTTATTTATTATCTACTTAAGTGCCTGCTTTATTGTATTTTACATCAAGTACCTACTTAGACTTCCTCAGTACCAAGCGCTTCCTTGAACTTCGATTATTACACCTACAACTCATGTCAAGCTTACCTGCATCTGCAGGTAATTGACATGTACTTCATTACATGCTATCAACAATGTTGCCTAATATAAACATTGTCTTTATAGAAGACATCACAAGGTGATATGCTTTTAATGTTCAGTGACAAAAAGGTAAATCATTCATCCCAGGATCATGGTAACTGAGAAGATCAGAGATTAAAAGGAGAGATTTTTTAAATAGAGCGTAGGAATTTACGCTCTATCAGTCCCGTGACGCAAATCCAAGACCTCTAATAACAATCTGTCAACTCCTTACCATCTCAATTATAATCTTATCTCCTTTTTTATACAATTCATTATAATTTCTAACTTGCATCGGACTACAGTGTAGCGAGTAGCGACAGAACACCCATGCAATCTCCCAATCAACCATGGTTTGAAATCTAATTAAATCTAATTACCACTACAAAATATTTTTCTCTAAGGGATGAATGTTAAGCTGTTAGGTCGACATTACGAATATTTCAGAATTTAACTTGATGATTGATCCTGTCGCCGAGCGAAATGGAGCCGCAACCGGAATGACGGTGTAGAGAGGAGTGACGTGGATGCCGACGGGATGTCCTCGCTCCAGACTGACTCAGCAAGTGGGGGGGTCCTCCGACCGAATAGAAGAAGAAATAGCCTGGTGGATCTCCGACGGGATGACATGAACCTGCTGGAGAAGATGACCGTTAGCAACCTAGCCGGGAAGCGTCCCGGCAAGGCCCTCCGACGGTCAAGTCAGTACTCTGGTGAACAAGCAAATAGTTGAAATAGAGGAGCACTGTAGACGAGAAGCTATGCGCGCGTACCTGATAATGAGGAGGGGAGGGGCTTATATAGCCGGGGAAAAGGACCAAGTCTGACATGTGTCAGGATCTTCTGACAGAGTCAGAGGATATGGTATGGTTAGGTCGATTTGAGTCTGACCTGTGTCAGGATCTTCTGACAGGATCAGAGGATATGGTATGGTTAGGTCGATTTGAGTCTGACCTGTATCAGGATTCTCTGACAGGGTCAGAGGATATGGTATGGTCATGTCGATTTGTAACCAACATTCTTTGTCGTATACCGTTTGTCTTATGTGAGGACAAAGACAGGTTTCTGTAAATCAGAGAGTGTCAGTTCACACGAATGGTGATAGCCTGTTATCTGCAGCTGGTGCAGGTGTATTCTGTCTTTACCCCAGGGTGATTCCGAGAGAGTGCCCGAGTGGACATAGGGACGGCACGCCCGGCTGGATATCCAGCCTGGGTGTAAAGGACGGCCGGGCGGATGCACTCGGATGAGCGAGGCGTGTAAGCCTTAATACGGCCGGCCGGGTTTGACCGACCGGATGAGGCGTGTAAGCCTTAATGTGGCCGGCCGGGTTTGACCGGCCGGATGAGGCGTGTAAGCCTTAATGTGGCCGGCCGGATTTGACCGGCCGGATGAGGCGTGTAAGCCTTAATGTGACCGGCCGGATGAACCGCTCCGGCCAGGATGTTTGTCAAGCTGGCTACCTGTACAATGACGTGGACCCTGAAGTTGGCCAGGCTATTTGCCACGTTGGCGGTCCGTACGTTGCCAAAGATAGGGCGGGATCAATGATCACTAAAAAAAAAAATCCATAGGATCAAACCAGTTACATTAGTCGACCTTTGAATTAGATGCCTAACAAAATGATAATTTCTAACTTAAACGTTTCATTTTCACTTCTCCCTCCTTGTCATATTTCTAAGAGGATTAATCTTAAAATGATACCTCTGATAACTCCCCCTAGACAGTGTCCTACCCCTAGAAGAAGATTACCTACCATGATCTCAATTACTTGACAAGGCTCCTTAAATAATACCATATAGAAAAAAATTAGGGGTATTTGATTTGTTTCATTTTTCATTTTCATTTTTCAGAAATCATATTTTCTAATTTTCTAAAAAATAATTTTTTTTCATTCTCCAATTTTTCAGAAAACGCTATATTTTTTTTCTGAAAAACAAAGCTGAAAAATATAAACCAAACATATTTTACAAAAAATCACATTTTCTACTAAAAATAAAAATAAAAAACAAACTAAAAAATACAAACCAAACGTCCTCTTAATTCTTTGTAAAAACGTGATTTATTTACATAAAAACATTAACAATTTCCACGTAAATCTTAACCTCTTGAAAACACACACAAGTAAAATATAGATAAACTCCCAAATAAATTTAAATAGCCTTTTAAATAAATTCTTACTGCACCAAAATTGATAGAATCTCATCGGCCACTCCATACAACCATCTACCTTCATCCAATAGACATTAATACAGTTAGAATATGACAAATGGAAAGCATTAAGTACGACAAATGCAAAGCACTATGTACCGGAGAGACTCTTGTACCCGTGTATTAATTCATCGGCGATCGTCGGTGAGTCGTCCGATCGATGATCGGGCACCACTAATAATTTTTTATCGTCGTTCCGAATAAGATGATATCCTCGAAGCACGGTGAATCCGTCGAAATCGTCGCATCTGTGATGGTACCGTATTCACCGTCGAATCCGACGAAACATCTTATGCGACGATTTCGACGAATTCACCGTGCTCCGAGGATATCATCTTATTCGGAATAACGATCAAAAATTATTGGTAGTGTTCGATCGTCGATCGGATGATTCGCCGGCGATCGCCGGCGAGTTGATACACGAGTATAGAGATCTCTCCGGTACAGAGGATTCGGTCTGCTTAAGAATCCTATTGTAAATTTAACATGCTAATGTCATTGCTCAATAGGCTGAAAAGAGAGTTAAAAGTTAAAGATGATCGAAACCACTAGAGTTTTCTTTGCTCGGTACAAACTCCCAACAATGAATAGGACAAGAAGAAAATTGTGATTGTACAATTTTTACTCAAAATAGCAATCATGACTGAGAATAGTGAAGGGAAAAATGATTCTGCACTGCAATAAAAGTCATTGGAACAAATCAAATTCAAGAAGGGAACAACAAATAATGGAAAAGAAAAAGAGGATGAAAAATCAACTTCCACAGGGATAAATGTTTACTAAGAACCATGTGCATCTTTTGTCTTCTAACAGTTGCTCCTTCCAGATCATCCAACATAGCAACTGCAACCTTAATTCCATCTATTGATTAACTGCTCAATAAAGCTAACTTGTGATTACCTTGAATTTCAAAAATTCAGCAGTCTTCATCTAACCCAAGTGATTGCTATGCAAAGCTTTATCAAATAGAGGATTACAATATCAGATAGCAAACAGTAAGTTAAATTAGACATCTTGCCATGGATCACCTCTTTTTGAGCATTCCAAAACTTCCAATAAGTCATGCTATATCAACTACAGGTTCACATTGCATTCATCCATGAACCTTTCATCATTTGTCAGAAATTTCTTCCAGTACTCTTTGTACTTTGGTATACCAAGATCAAGCCAAGGTTTCATATAGCCATTGTAATGCAATGATATAGCATTATTCATAGCATCCGCATTGATGTTATAGTTGTGACCAAGCCCTGGCAATGACCACTTTTCATCAAGTGGGTATATAAGATTCTGAAATGCAAGTAAGCTTATAGGAAGAACAGCAGCTCTCAAAGTTGTTTCGTTCTTTGTTTCAATCTACCATGAGGCAGAACAATCAAATAGATGTTAGTCTAATGGATGTTGGTATAGGAAATAGAAAGTAACACAGAAAACACTAAAGAACTAAGCAAAATTGTTCTTAGGAATAGCATACACATTTCATAATGTAATTCAGAGTGAAATATAGACAAAATGTTGGATTATCCATTGTAAACAACATAAATGTATATACTGATTTGGTTACAAAAAAGGACGAAGAGATGAAATAAGATATCTAAGATAAAAAATACAAATGGGCAGAGTTAGATCATTTCCCAGTAAGGCTAAAACGGTTGGAAATGTACTTGCTGGTTGAAACTAGCATTTTGTATTTTAGAATTAATAATTAGAAAAAGTCAGATGATGGAAGCTAATAAGTGATAAATGATTCCAAGTTTAGGGGCACTTATCTTATTGCTACTCCTTGCAAAAGGAAAGAACATAATTACCAACTTCGTAGATAAAATGTATAAGTTAAGCATATTAGAAATAAAAACTAAATACAATGTAATCAAATAAACAGCATGGTAGGTGGTTGGAACTAGGAGGAGCTTTTGGAGTCATGGTCATCATGTGCCCCTTAGAATAAAAAAAATGAAAACTGAAATATGACTTACCCTATTTTGTGGATCAGAATATTGGACATCCATGGGGATAAATATTCAAAAAGTTAACATAGAAACAGTGAGCATGATAAGATGAAAATCTGGGGTAACTAAAAAAGGACAATGAAAAGCACATCCATCTAGGAGCAATTAAATATATGTGAAATAGGTCATGATAGTAAGAACATGTTTGACAAAATAAAATTATGGTTGACGTAACTTAAAATTTGTTGGATATCTTGGATATCTAGTATGAATGGAAAGGGAGGTGGTGGAACTTTAGTCCCACATTGGAACTTTCTAGTGAGTAGAAAGTGAGGAGGAGAATAAAGAGACTCCCTTGTGAGTGGGGCTTTAGTCCCACATTGGGAGTTCTAAGGTAAAATGGTTGGTTTATATTGTTTCACAAGCATGATAGTTGTGAACAAATGCTAGGGGAGAGACTCTCTCTCACGCGTGGGGCAAAATTTGTCCAAGCAGATGAACCAACGTTTTGCCAAATTGATTTTTGCTCAAATGTAGCTGATGCATTAATTTTGATTAATGCAAGATCGGTAACCCCCAGACGTTTGGATCTGGTCGGGTAAATGCCAGTAAATGACGATTAATTCGTCATTGGATACTGCAGGGGTCTGAGCTTATATAAGGAGGTCGTGACCGAGAGAAAAACACACGAAGAAGATATACAGAAATTCTCCTTCACTCCACCTCGTTCCCGACCTCCTCTGATAGCAGTCGGGTACTTCCTCAGTTCGTCACGAGCAACGAGTGTTTCGTTGTGCCCGTGGTCTGCTGTTGTATCCTGAGAGACAGACGTCCATCTGAGCCTCGAAGCACCGCAAAGGAGGACAAATATGTTTCAAGGAAACTACGCTGCGCAGGCCTCAGCAACTTCCTGGTCGGGAGACGTCCGACCACTGCTTGGGACTACTGCTCGAGAAACCCGGTCGGGAGACTCGGGTCGGGAGTTCGGGAAACTCAGTCGGGAGCTCGGGAGACCGAGTCGGCAGCTCGAAAGATCCAGTCGGGAGCTTGGGAATTCAGCTTAGGAGACTGCTGCTTGCGAAAAAGGCAGTCGAGGTCACTCAACAGATAAGTTGAAGTTATTGTAGTAATTTCAATTTATTGTAAATTCTCGAATATCCTCCAACAAAATTATCAATATAAAAAATCTTAATATTATTAGTATAGGTTGTATAGCCTTCCATAGAATTCATAGGTCAATATCCATGTAGCCATTCTAAGTAATTTGGACTAACACTATGACGTTGATGATGTTCGACTATTATGAAACTTATCAGATTTCAACTACAGATAAAAATCCATTTTTGAAAGGTATGTCACTTACACTTGTTAGGTGTTGGAAGTATGCATCTGTAACATTATGCTCCCTCCATTTCTCCAAATCAATAACATTGAGTCCTGACATCCAAATACATGAGTTGGGATCATAGCTGTTTTTTCCCAAATGCATTTTCAGCTGACCTAGTCTCAGCCTACAGGACTCGACAGCAGCATTTACTTGTCCTTCCAAATTAAGATTCCACAATGATGATAAATCACGTTGAACAACCACATCATCATCCAAAACAATCACCTTCTTCAAATTCTTGAAAATTTCTGGAAGAAGAAAGTGAGAATGACCAAAAGTTGTAATGTATTCAGTATTCATTTCTGGTTGACCAGTTTTATACAAGGAAACACGGAATTCCTCTGACAATGACAGCTTTGAGAGGCCACTATTATGGTCTCCAAGATTCAGTTGCTCTAGATTGATGACAATGATTTCTACATCGCTATAAGAATTTCTTGTGAACCAAAGCTTCATTGCATAGTAATTCTGTGCATCTGTGACAACATGAAAAACCATATTTTGGTTGACCTATTGCATCAAAAACAGAAACTTTATCAAATCCAATCAATAAAACAAAGTGTTTGTAGATTATAGTAGTTCCTCGGTTAATGATTGGTACCTCAGAGTTCATCACTGTTGAATTTATAGTAACTGCTGCAGCGATCATATTTTTTGAGAAAATTGCATAATGCATAACTTTGGGCACATCAAGTTTATTAGAATGAGAATTCTTGAAACCTGTTGAAAGTTTAAAAGACTCCACTGTCAATCTCATAGACAAGCAATGAAAACTTTTTGGCATGGTTTGAACACCAAGGTGGTAGAGAAATGCACTTTGCTTCATATGAAAATTAGCTTCATCTTCAGTAAGATCAAGTATTTGGCTAAGTTTTTTGTGAACATTGTTGCAGTCAACAGCACATGCTTTGACCTTTGAAATTGCCAGCTTCATCTTGTGTATATTCTTTTTCACACTGAGATCAATGAATATATCTACATTAGGTTCCTCATGCAAAAAAGTAGAAAGCTACAGCCTGTAAAATGTGCATTCAGAATATCATATAGTAAGGGTTTCAATGTATCACTACGACTTTGCTTATAAGAAAACAATGTTGCCAGATTCCAAATTTAGAACTTAACAGGGCATCGCTTAATATATTCCTAGTATTTAATGCTTACTGATGGAATTTAGTATGCAGACATGTGGCTTAAGGCATTTTAGGTCCAATTTAATAAGCCACCATTGTGTCATTCAAACAAGATATAAGAATTAATCTCAATGGCCAGCATAGACAACATATATGGGATAAATTTATAATACAAATAGTATTCAGGATACTCCATCACAAACAGCAAAGATAAAGTAAAATAATGTGAACATTGCAGATGAAACATCAAAGCCAAGGGAAGACATATCATCACATAGCACAAGGAGGGCATACTTTCTATAGACAAACAACTACAAGTCAATTGGCTATATAGGTCCACAACTCTCTATTCTGAATGACAAAAGAATATCAGTCAAGCATATGCATTGCAATTCATAAGAACCTAAAAGAATAGCTTCCAATAAAAAGGCCGAAAGCACCACAGAAGTACAACACTTAAAACTTACGAATGTGGAAGATTGGAATCTACAATGGCATCACTAAGCATGTGTTCATATTCCTGTATGTTCTGCTTCAGGTCATAAGACAAGTTCTGCTGCCCGTGGAGTTTTGCTAGACTTGGATAGTAAGCTCTGGCAACAAAAAGCTGGTCTTTGAGTTTCCTCACCATTGAATCCTTCCTTAATTTTTTATTTTCCATGGACCAAAGACAATAGCTTCCTAATTCAAGCTGACAAAAATTTCTGACTTCCTCAACGTTTTGATCTTTGGTATTGCTTTTCTTGCCATCTGTTCCACCTAGCTGAAAGGAAATGCATGATCTCTACTTTTAACTATCCAGAGATGGACGCAAATATACACAACAACATCAACAGACCCTTAAAATTGCAACTAAATCATCCAATGGCTATAAAATTTGAATATTTGTATATCAGTGAATTATCAGAAACATTTGAATCTCATAGAAAAATCACTCATACATATATATAAAGTTCAGACATATAAATTTTGGATAATGAAAAGAAAATCATACCTTCATAATCGAGATTGGAAGTGAATCTGATGGCAAAGGAAGAACTGCAGAAAAGAAAAGGCACCATCAATAGCCTTTGAGAATCATACATAGAGGGCCAGACCAAGCTGGTCAAAACCAATTTTTACGGACCCTTCGATAATTATCAAACATGATTTCCATTAGAACAGGCTCAGACCTACACTTAAGCTTACAAATGAATAAGCAAAAAAGTGAGCTTACAGCAAAGTATAGTACATTCTCAACCCTAGAGTAATCTCCAATATGCTGTGATACTGACACAATTGAGAGTGGCAACACAAACTAGGTTGGTATTATTTGCACCATGTCTGAGAGCACTTACCCTCGCAATCTACACATAAACCTATGAAAAAAGGGTCACCATCCACCTAGCCCAAGGAGCATACAGTATCTGGGAATGTTAAGTCATCCAATATACTTACCATTTTGTGAGGATTAAATTCCAATTTTTAATATTTAGCCTTTTGTTTGATATTGAAGCAATGGACTTTTAAGAAAAAAACACTTTCCAGTTTGTGAGGACCAAGTTCCAATTTTTAATATTTATCCTTTTTGTTTCATATTGAATCTATGGACTTCTAATAAAAAAGAGAATATTTTTTATGATGCTTGCCTTTTGGTTGAAAGAGCACAATGGAGGAAAACAAAAACCATGTAGCTAACCCCAAATAGCTAGGGCAAACATGTTTTGATGATGGTGATGATGAATACTACAATAACATTTAACAAATAATCTATAGCGTCTAGAGTGTACAGTGATTGGACATCAATTGCTTTGAGATTTAGAAACAATACCTTTCCCTACGATAACCAGCTGCTGACTGGAATTACTAATAGGTTTATTATTCAAGATTTCACCTTGTTTGGACCAAGGATTCCTGCTAGCATCCTGAAACAGAAAAACGAACAAAAGTCTTTTATTATTAGAATCATATGTCGAGTCTATCACAGTAACATTGCGAGAAAGTCCATGAACCTTTGATAGAGAGGATTCAAATCTTCTAACGAGTTTCTTGATCTTTGAAGTATCGCCCTGAGACAGACCACAAGAAGTTGAAAGTAAGGCCAACTGTCAAGAAACCAAACTAGTACATTTAGCATCAAAAGAGAGAGAAAGAGAGAGAGTATTCTGTCAAAACAGAAACCTGAGGGAAACTACTGAAACCATCCAGATGACCCAAGCGCCGAAAGGCGATTTCCTGCCCCATCATAACAGTCACAAGCATTACGTTTAAAAAAAAAAAACATTACGTTTCACCAAAAGATTAGCACGCGGACAGTATTAAAATCTCGCACAGAGAAGCTTACCGAAGCTGGGCGATCATCACTCGAGTAACCTAACAAAAAACAAGCAGAAATCAAAAGACAGCGTGGTAGTTTTTAAAGCATTATCCCGAGAACAGTAACTTAATTAAGCGACCAAGGAGTGGAAGATCTCTTATGTAGAAACAATAACTGTGGCACAGAAACTTAAGCGACCAACTTAATTAATTCCCCAATTTACGACCCGAGCACTGTAGATCTCTCCGCGCGATCTGGATGCGAAGTTCCAAACTCTCCGGACCGATTAGGTCAGGGAGTACCGAAGACCAGAGTGTACGATCGGAACGCAGATCCAAGGAGAAAAGGAACAGAGGCAGAGCGAGAGGCAGACTCACCGGCGGGGAAGCGTCGGTGGAGGCCGAAGAGGAAGTCGAGGGGAACGAGGAGAGAGAAGAAGACGAGGACGAGCACCACGGCGGCGGGCGGGCGCCACCTCCGCTTGGCCGGCGATGAGGTGGAGATGGTGACGAAGCCCGGCATCGGTCGTGTCCCTTCCAAGCGCCCCCTCGAAATGCCGTTTAGGTGCCCTGGTGCTAGTGCCAACCTATGGCTAGTGGTGTAGTAAGAAAAGGAAAGGGGAAAGCAGAGAAGAGAGGATGCGAGCCGCTCATGAGTGAGCTGGTTTTGGGCGTGGCCTAAATAACAGAATTCCAAATATAACAAACGCCCGCCCGCATGTGTTTTATTTTTTACGGCTCCTGACGTCATGCATGTCGGCTAGGATATAGATGGGCGTGCAGGATATTTTTGCTCTATGTACATAGAATTTTATTATCTCGTATTTTTATATCATATATTTGTGAGTATCTTAAATTTTTTTATTTTAATTTTTTATTTAATATTATAATTTAAGGGTTTAAGAATAAAACTCTAAATGATTTAATCTCAAATAAAAAAATAAAAGAAAAACAAATTGGGCAACACGCAAGCACGCAGTACGTCGCTTAGGATAACGTTTGTATGTGTATACATAGTATGTGTATTTTACCTTACACAGATGACCATTTGTATATTATTGTTCAAAATGTCTGTGATGATGAATAATCAAAACTACGCCATCTCAATAGGTGTCAATGGCGACCGAGGGTATACTTGTTCGACAAATCAGATGGTACCCCCTCAATACAATAAATAATTAGTATTAAACCAATTAAGGTCAACACAAACTAAATCAATAAAAAAAACCCAATAACTGTATTATAACAACCCGAAATCTTTTTATATTAGCAATGCGTATATGTATACATGTACATGTGATCATGTTCAACTAAATAAGATAACAATTATACTATTCTAACAAAACTCAAAGATTTGATGTGAAATAAAATCATAATAAAGACAACAGAAAATAAATCAAACAACCTAAAAAGCGAATCTAAACAAGTACGACAAACAGCCAAGACCTCTAAGTGACACGACATATCATTTACCCGCTAATTTGGAAATAAAAGGAGAAACAACGGGTAGTGAGTATAACGACTCGGCGAGTATAAGAAAGATAATGCATGAACCAAGTGTAAGGAGATCAAAAGAAAATAGTCTCAAGTAATAGTACTTACTACAAAAGTAAACACCAATATAATTATTGGCTAACAAAAACATAAGTAAAAACATAACCCTCTACTAACCTACTCAACTAGCTGGGTATAACCAATAAATTAGGAGTATATACAATACAACTAAAAATCATCTACATTAAACAAACATATAATAAGTATATAACAAGCCCCGACTGCGCACAAACTCATGCTATCACTATCGGGTCTAGTGGCTAGTCAGGGTCACTATTTAGGGCAAACTCATGCTACTACCAATGTAAACACCATGTGTATTTTTGGTTTTTTTTTTAAGTTTAGGATTTAAGATTTAAATTTAGAGTTTAAACACACACACAAGGGCTTTTATCTTGCTTGACTCGTGTGCGACGCGAATGGGCGATTGACTGGTCAGGGCTCTTGGAAGTGATCCGGGCGCCCCAAGTACATTCACTCTGGGACACCCAGATCACTTCCAGGCACCCCCCGACCACTTAGTCACCAATGAGTGTCGTGCAGGGGGCATCACTCAGAATATCAAAATCATATGTGTGTATATATATAGGGAGAAAGAAATATTACCCTAAGGATCTTACCTCATGCACTTTTGCACATCTCAAATATTTTTTTCAATTTGAAAAATCTTATTGGCATAATCAGGAGCTTAAAAAATAAATAAAAAAAATGAAACCATGTTGCCATGGACAAAATTGGTGGAAGTTCGAACGCAACATATCATTAGGGTGTGTGTACATGTGTGCACGACTGCGCGTCACCCATGATTTTTTTTTTATTTGCAGTTAAGTCATTCAAGATTTTACATTTAGAGCTTGGGTTATAATATTAATTACATAAAAAAGTCAAAACACAAAATATTTTGAGATGCTCATGGGGTATGTGGCATAAGGTATGCCAGATATTAAAATTCTATATATATATATATATATTATGCTTAATTAAACTTAAGCTTTTTATTAACTTAACCAATTCAATATTTTCCACATTTTCAATGATTCTTTCCCTTTAAGAATCCAATTTTCAATATCAAACCTTGTTTCCGTTCATAAAATCGGAATCTAACAACTACATAATTGTTTTGGCAAATTAGGAGTGCATGCATGTCGATGGAGTGGAGACGAATAATTAAAATTATAAAATTTCATTTGAAATTGAAATTGTGTTATTTTTAATAATATTTCAATCGATTAATATACCTTTCAAATGGACACTAGATTAGACAAGTTGATTAATATCTTTAATTCAGTCAAATTCATTTTGTAACTTTCAACAATTAAGATTCAAAAACTCATAAATGATTTTATATAATAAAAAAATCATAAAATTTTATTTGGGTAATATGTATATCATAGATTATAGATTTATTCATTGAGTATTTATTATAATTTAATATTGATTGACAATATTACATGATCTTTCTCTTTTATCTGAACTTGGATCAACCATTTATGTCATAGACTATCATTAAAAAAATATAAAGACTGTATCTTTTTTTTTTAAATAACACAAAGTGTTAAAAGTTTTAGTATTTCACTCCATACTCGGTATCAATGTTAAATATTGAAAATCTGAGGGGCCTAAATGCTTAAAACCTAAAAATGAAGGGCTTTGGTCAAATTTGTTAGGTTTGAAGGGTTTATGTGCAAAGTGACATTTTATTTATCTTTAAACCTTTCCTCTCCTCGTCGAAACCCCACGAACCCGTGCGGTTTTCTCTTCCTCGCCCCATCGCGAATCCTCATCGAAGGAGTCGAGTATCGCCATAGTTACTTAGGTAAAGGCAGTCTGTTTTAGTATTTGGTAGGATGATTAATGTTTTAGTAATTCGCTGGAAATAATAAAAGTATTGTCATCTTTGATACATGCAAATTTAGTTTTGTAGCAGAAATGTTATATTCTTGTAATCATGATTTGCTGGTGGAGAGTTATAGTAGGTGATATATTCAGATTTTGAACTGGAAGTATTGATCATTGACAATTTCATGGTTGCATACACAGAACAAATGGAATTGCAAGTTGAGATTTACAACTTGTGTTAGGGTTGTAGACCTAATTATGTTTGGTAGTTAGTGTAGCTATTTTAATTAGTTGTCTAAATAGCTTAACTCTAGTCTTTGATACAGGACATTGATCGATTACGTGTGTTGATCGCGGAGGTTCTTTCAGACACTTCTATAATAAAAAGCGGGTACTTCTCCTTTGTACTAGTGTAATTCCTTTTACCTTAAAGCATGACTGTTTTATGTCTAAATAGGTTGCTTGACCTTATTCCCTATTGTTTTGTTATTTTAATATCGCCGTTGATACTTTCTTCGTTGATATTCGAGTATTCAAAATTCGTATCCGTACAGTCTCCTGTTGTTTTCTGTTCTGTAAAGTGCCGCTTGTACGCGAGTACTTAGAAGTCCATTAAACACAATTAGGTTTATTTGACATTAGAAATATCCTACCTAGTAGTGTAGATGCATAATCGTTGGTTTTCGATTCCCTTGACTATTAGGATTCATAAACTCTAGTACTTAGTCTGGAGGTCTAGAGTTTGAATCTTGAGGAAGACAAAAATCCACTGGCCAGGGGTGAGAAATTTTTGTGAGTAACGGTACGGCCAACGGTTGACGATCTAATGGGTCGTCAAAGTTGGGCCGCCAAATGTTGATTTGGCCGCCAGGTTGTCATTATACACAATTAGGATGCATAATCGTTGGTTTTCGATTCACTTGGCTATTAGGATTCATAAACTCTAGTACTTAGCCTGGAAGTCTAGAGTTCAAATCCTGAGGAAGGCAAAAATTCACTGGCCAGGAGTAGAAAATTCTTGTGAGTAACGGCACGGCCAACGGTCAACGATCTAAGGGGTCGTCAAAGTTAGGCCGCCAAATGTTGATTTGGCCGCCAGGTTGTTGGGCCTAGGGGTCAGGTTGTTGGGCCTAGGGGCCAGGTTGTTGGGCCGTCAAATGTTGATTTGGCCGCCAAAGAGATCGAGGGGCCGGGTCGTTATAATCAATATCATTGTTGATGACTGCTATTAATTGATAGATAACATTAAAGTTTTCAAAATCTCTTTCTAAGTATAATCATATTTGGGAAATAATTTTAATCTTTAGACTATTTCACTCCATACTTGGTATCAATATCATTGTTGATGACTTCTATTAATTGATAGGTAACACTAAAGTTTTTAAAATCTCTTTCTAAGTATAATGATATTTTGGAAATAATTTTAACTTTAGACTATATACACATAATTTGTACAAAATTTTCTCCATGATTGATCAAACTATTATTCCTCTGTATTAATGATACATAGCTCATCCAGATGCATCCCATCAAACATCTTAACTTAATCTTACTTATTTTATATACAAACAAGTTAATCCTATATTGTGTTGGTAAAATTAAGTCCAATTTGGTCTTGATAGACCAAAGTTTGCATTTAAAATTTGAATTAAGATTAATCAGATAATTAATAATAGATGAAATCCAAATCAATTGAAATTGACTAGATATTTGATAATATTGAAATTCAATAAGTGTTGGCAATAGAGAGGTCTAATAAGGAGTTTGCATATGGAAAAGTTTAATAAGTGTCGGCATTGGAAAAGTCCAATGACAACTAGACATAGGAGAAATCCAACATGGTATTGGAAAATGGTGAAGTCTAAATATGTCGAGGATGATTAGATGCTTATTCATGATAAAAATCTTTATTGGTCAAAGTTGATTAAATGTAAGGTAAGGATAAAATCCCTATTGGCAGGGGCGGATCCAATGGGGGGGGGGCCCGCCCCCCCTCCCTACCTACGGTGGAAGTGTGAAACCCAACCCCTTGTCTAAAATCCACGTCGAGGTTTAATTTGCATGATGCATGATCTCCGCATGTGGTCTCCTGCGCCACCGCTCTATCTTCCTCAAGCCATAGTGGTTCACAGTCGGTGGGCCGACCTTGACGAGAAGTATTGCACTAGGATATACACCTCCGACACCTCCAACTCAACGTGGATGATCAAGTTCTCGTTTGTCATTGGGGACGCCAGTAGCTCCAGTGAATTGGCGGCCAACAATGGAAGTATATAAGAGGGAGCCCATTTTTCTGAGGGAGAAGTTTCATGATGTCACGGTGGTGTCGTTGAAGGAATACGTGGTCAGATTCTTGAGCCAAACAGAGTCGAATCTGATAGTGGAGAGCTTCTAGCCGAGGAAGAAAAATTCAAATTCGGGGAAGAGTTGTGGATTCGTCGACGTCTCCATCGTTTGTGGGGGGGGGATTGTTCGCACTTAGCTCAGATTGCAATCGCCCCTTCATGCTTGAGTTCCTGGATCCGCCACCATCTATTGGTGCAAGCAAACACTAAATATTTGAACTAGTATTTTGTTGTATGATAAAAAAAATTAAAATTAGTTGGTGTGTAATCTAATGTGGCTCAAGTGTGCAAGTGCAAGAAAACTTGACAGAATATGTTACAAGAGCAATGTGAAAGTTCAGCAAGTGCAAATGAGTCAAATAGATTCGACATTTGATAATTAATGAAAAAATTGCAATAGGTTGAGTGAATCGAATATCAAGCAAGTAAGAAATCTTAATAGATCGAGAGTGATCAAATACTAGGTAGGTAAGAAGTTTTAGTATGTTGATGACTGAATGTTAAGATAATTAAGCACATATTCTAACCTAACTCTTTGCCTAACATAAAAATTGATTGCACCAATCAAATATCTTAGGTTAAATACTTAGTTGACTCATCATACCAATCGACTGATATTGTCGATTAAATCATCGAGTACGACATTGAAATGCTTTTTTCTTGGTTGATTCCATACCTGAGTAAAGTCTATTCAAAAATAGAAATTACAAATCATTCATCATCTCTCAAGATTCACTTAGACTTGACTTACCAAGAGACCTTATCTTTGGGTCTTCTTCTATCATGAATCCTCACTTTTGGGCCTTCCTTATTTGTTAAGAAGTCTCACTTCCTTGACTTCCTCGTCTATTTCACCTCTACGTCTTCCTCATTTGTCAAGAGTTCTAGCCTCTAGGTCTTCCTCCGCCAAGAATTCTCACTTTAATTCTTCCTTGTCGGTCAATACCTATTTGATTTCCTTATTTGCTAGTACTTACTAGACTTCTCCTCTTCTAAGTGTTTGATTGTCAATCTATTTGGACTTTCTTTATCTGTCAGCTCTTGTTGGACTTAATTTTGTCAAATGTTAGATCGATCTTGACCCACTTAGACATCATCCATTAGACATACAATGTCAATATCAAGTAACCTAGACTAATATCTGTACACAGGACACACTATATCAGTAACAACAATATGAGACTAACATAAACTCTTTGTCAAGTACATCAAAATCATATGCTCAAATTTAATCACTTGGGGCTCTAATTATAATTGGCGATCTTTTGCTAAAGATCCTTTGAATTCTCATATTCCCCAAACTTCCTAAAAATAACATTAGGCAACATAGAAGTAATTAAATCTATAGCCTTAATTTCAAAATTTTCATCTTGTTGCTTTGCCAATTTCTATTCTTGATTTCTTTTACTTTTTATCTCTTGGCACTTCAAAACCCCACTCCACCACAAGGAACATTCTAACTGGGTTTTGAAGTTTCCATCCTGCTTTTCCAAAAACAAAATTTTTCAACACATTTTGGGACTTTGTACACTTTGTAGGCATCTCTTCATCTTCCACAATGGACCCACTTGTTAGGGTGGTGATAGCATGCTTTCTCCTCAAAATAGATGCTCTCTGAGTGGTTAATCCTTGGCACACATTAGAGGGTGTTGATTGAGTTAGAAAACAGTTCCTTCGATGCTTAAGTCAACTCCCTGCAATGGCAAGTTCTTGATACAAGAGGAAAGTTTAGAGCCTAGGAGAAGATAAATATGCTCTTACTATTTTCAGGTTTAACTACCTTTTATTAGCCTAACTAGCTAGGGACTGTGTTAGTGAATGGGAATATGGATGTTAGTCGAAGGAGCATGTTATTGGATGAGACGAGCTAGGGTAGATTATCCCTCAATGTGGTGCAAAGAGTGTTGGAGGATATACACTCTTTCGGAAAGTTAATAAAAATAAATTAAAATTACAAAAATTTCAATTTAGCTGTTGAGTGACTCGAGCTGCCTTTTATGCAGAATATAATCTCCCAAGCAGAATTTTCCGAACAGAATCTATCGAACCGGATCTCCTGAACCAGACGTCCCGAATCGGTCTTCCCAAACTGGACTTCTCGAACCGGATGTCTTGAACCGGATGTCCCGAACCGGACTTCCCGAATCGGAGAGGAAGAGTTGCTGAAGCCTGCGTAATACAGTTGTTCTTCCTTTTTTCTCTATCTTTTGCTCTCGGTCACAACCTCTTTATATAGGGTTCAGACCCCCGCAACAATCAATGACCGAATTAACATCATTTACTGCTAATTAACAATTCATATCCAAACGTCTGAGGTTACTGTTTTTGCATTAATCAACAGTTAATGCATCCGTTATATTTGAGAAAAAAATTTCGCAGGTAGCCAAATTTATCCACTTGGACAAATTTCTGGTTCAAAATGTTGGTTCAGTACAAATCTTGACCTTGGATTTGTACCCCCTGCGCATCCATGCGTGAGAGAGTATCTCCCCATGCATTTGTTCATACTAACATGCTTGTGAAACAATATAAACCAACCAATATACTTCAAAATTTTCAATATGAAACTAAAATCTCATTTACAATGAAATTTCTTTATTCTCCACCTTCATTTTCATTCAGAATATATCTAACAAAAAGGTGATACTCTATCCCAGATACTCCTCCGCGTACGTCGTAAGATATTTGAAATGGAAATAAATCATGATATCGAATGACGTTTTAAATAGGAGAAACGTATTCCTTAATTGTCTACTCTAAACGTAGCCAAGAGCGTGGGGCTAGGCCTAGGCTTACCAGGCAGCGTTGCGTTGCCGAGAAGTATAACCCGGCATCAAATACTTTTAATCACTATGAAAAATATTTAATGCCTGTATCAATTAAAATTAATATAGCGTTGATTGCTAATTGAATAATTACCAATTGAATGAAACAAGGACGATGTGCACTGTTTAAATATTAAATGAAATTTAATACATAAACCAAACTATGATTCTTAGAATAAATTTATTTGCCGGACTAATCAAAGTAAATTCGTTCATCCATGTGTAGAAAAATAAATCACGAGATTAATTTATAATAGACTATTAAATGATTAAGAGACGGAGAAAAAATATTTCACGTGTTTATTGGAAATTGATCTCTTATCCCATTATAACAAAGTATACGGTCACCCTTTAATTAACCCGGCACACCATGGGGATTAATCAAAGCGAAGTATGCCAGCTAGTAGAGTGAGGGGTCAAATGGACGTTGCCAATTGCCATGACTCGATCGCTAGTTGTTTGTGTTATTGGACCAGACTCACTGATTACCGAGTAGGGATGGAATTAAAAAGGCATATCCCAACAACAAATAAGGGCAGGCTGGCCGAGAAAGCGATGTCCATGTTACTTGCTAATTAGCATTGTGCTGTCGCACAGTTCGACGACCCCAACACAAGCACATTACAATACTTCAAGCCAGCCCGATCGATTTACTCGACGACCGCGGTGCATGGCGTTGGGTCATGTCGCACACTGTCGCGTGAGGTCATCTCTCAGCCACTGTCAGAGACCGTGCGAGGCCACCTCTCACAGAATGGATGGATGAAATCCTAACGAAGCTAAGTATATTATCCGAGTTAGTAACCCTATTGTTTACTTTCTACTGTTAGTCTTATAACGGATTGAAAGAGACGTTGTAAACGACTAAATCATCTTTTGTTATCATGAGGTCACCTTGGCAAGTGTTGCTCAAGGCCACATGGCCAGAAGAGCAAAATCACTATCCGAGTTGAGTTGAGTTGGGATAGATTGGGTTGGATTGGATTGGAAGAAATTAAATTGTATATGGAGATGAGGGAGAAATTTTTTTAAATCTATATAAATAAAAGAAAATTAATTCATCTTTTTTATAAAATAAATAATAAAAACCACTAAAATTTTCAATTCTATCCACCCAGGTAAATAGTAGATAAGAAGCCATACGATCCCTAAGCTTATCTTTACCAACTTTTTAAGGCATCCCAAAAAAGGTCTAAATCAAAAGTTTCTTGTAACATTTTAAGGCTAAATTAACTTTAATTCCGGAAGCTTTACACTATATAAGAAAAACAACGTTTTAAAGATGAAACTTTGAGAAAAACTAAATTTCTTTCAGGTTTATAATTGTATTAATTAGCTCTCCCCGGAAAAGGAGGATCCATAAATTGGTGATGATTTTTTCCTAACTGCACATAATATATGTGTGTGTGTATAACAAGAGAGGGCTTCGGGCGGATGCGAGAGCATGCGGAACTAGGGCTCGGCGCTTGGGCAACTTCTGGACGCGAGAGAGAGAAATGAAGCTGTGATTCTAGGTTATATTTTGGGCAAACACTTCGGTTTACCTGTGAAGAGGCTCGGCGCAGGCGGCAACGAGAGAGGGCTTCAGGTGGACGCGAGAGCAGGCGGCAAGGCGAAACTAGGGCTCGGCGCTGGGGCAGCTTCCGGACGCGAGAGAGAGAAATGAAGCTGTAATTCTAGGTTATATTTCAGGCAAACACATCGGGTTTACCTGTGAAGAGGCTCGGCACAGGCGGCAACGAGGAAGAAGGTCTCGGGGACGCGAGAGAGAGGGGGATCGGCGCAAGGGAAGCTAAGCTGCGGTTGCGAGAGAGAGAGATCGGCGGGGCGGCAACGAGGATCTTTTAGGGTTTGCGAGAGAGGGAGGAGCAGCAGGCGCGAGGAGTCGAGTCGCGAAAATGATGCCGCGATTTTTGATTTGCCCTAGCGAGTGATTTGCATCAGTTGTCCCCGTTGCCACGCAAGCTGCGTCCGCAGCTCCTCGTTGCCACGCAAGCAACGTCTGCAGGCGGTCCGCAGCAACGGTCCGCAGCTGATATTTGAATTTTGATCTCCTGCGGACTGATTCCTGCGGACCGCATGCGTGGCACAGCGTTGTGCTGGTTTGCGTGGCAACGACACCATGTCGCTCCCGGGCGACGTCGTTCAAGGCGTCGCCCCCGACTGCAGCTCCGACAACGACTAGCCGGCTCAGCCGCTCCCCCAACTGCAACTCCGGAGACGTCGTCCAGGGTGTCGCGCCCGACTGCAGCTTCGACGACGACCAGCCGGCTCAGCTGCTCCCCCGACTGCAGCTCGATCCGGCGACATCGTCCAGGGCGTCATTCCCGACTGTAGCTCCCCCGACTCCGCTGCCAGAACAGGAGCTCAACAATTTGGCCGGCTCAACACTTACATGATCGGTCAGGCACTTGCCTGATCGGTCACCTTGACTGATCAGGCACCCCCCGCTTGCCACGCAGAGGCGGACGCGGCAAGTCACGTCCGCAACGTCGCGTTTGGAGAGGTCCGCAGGCGATTAAATTCGTGTGTGTGTGTGTGTGTATATATATAACAACTTATGATAATTTCTCATGTCTTGGATATTAAAACAACTTACAAAGCCTTGCACGTCTAAATTGACTAAAATAAAAGTAAGTTGATTCTTGGTATTTATTTCTTCATTTGGTGGGGTTACTAAGGTTGTAACACACGGTATTGTCATTAATGATTTAAGCTCAATAAAGTGGTATAATTGATGTTTATTTGTAACACCTGCTTGGAAGGGTCAATTTTTAGAATCTCTTAGAAAATCAGGAATGTTTATAGCCAAAACGAATACAACCATGATAACTAAATTGTATAAAGGAAAATTTTAAGTGAGATATTATAATATTACACAAATGACAAAATATTTAAAGACATCCATCTAATGGTTAGCCGGTAAAATAAATATATCTGCGTAAGAGAAGCTTCACGAGTAAAACTAATATATCCTTTAAAGGATTTAATTGTTAAATGTTATTTTGTATAATCTTAATTTTTATTCATGTGAGGTATTGTTGAAAAAAATGAATGAAAATAGATGGAATAAAGGAACTCCAATATGAAAGGGAGTTTAATCGTCCCAAATTAGAAGTTTGGTGGCATGAAGGACGATTTATAATGAATTACAACCTATGATGTTTTGAACATGTATGGTCAGAGGTTGTCCCTCTCGTGAGTGTCCTACTGCCTGTAGGGAGAGTGCAGATCCAGTCTAGATTGAACTAAATTTGTGAACAAAATATAATACTTAAATTTGCTCTATTGTTTAAGACTTCGTATTTGACCTTTAGAAGCGGTCTTAACCGCTCATAAATGAAATATATAGAAGTAATCGTTGGAACCACTTCTATAGACTAAAATTATAGAGATTTAGCAAAATTTGCCAATGATGTTTTCTTATGAACATGTTGGAGTCGATGTTAGAATTAGACTTTATCTCTTTAAGATGAACTTATCTGCATATGGATGGTGCTCATAGAATATGATAATTGTTTCCGATCCCGAGATATAACGACTTTATTTTGTAACAGCGGCACTATAATTCATAAAATCTTTGGCCTGAAATTTTTTTTTAACTCTCCAAATATAAATACGAAATGTTATGTTTGCTTTGCTTTAAATTAAATGAATGAGATTACAAAAGTGAAAGACTTATTTATACTTTAAGAAGAGTTAGAAGAATTTTTGGTTCAATCAAATCTCTTTGATCCATTTTGGATTGGATGATCCAAACCGCATCCCTTCTCAAACATCAGACTGTCCCTTCACTTGAATTCATCAGATTCATTCATTTCGAAACTAACGGCTCAGATCAAATCACATTCGAAAGAATATTTTCTCTCTCCGTTTGGTTGCATCTAAATCATCCTTTTTACATTCGATAGTGGAGATTATATCATCCGAAGAGACTATTATGTCCTCTCATTTGGATGGACCAATTCATATCAAATGATTTCTCATTCACACATTTACACAAAATTCAAAATCAATTTTCCAATAGAACTAACCTTGTCATTTGCATGACATTTCAACAACCATTAAACATATACAGAAAGTTAGGACACAAGAAGTCAAAGCCAATGTGCCTCCTGATTAGATTTGAAGTTTTAACAACCATCAAAGTTTCCATTATCCACAATCTGATGGACCTCACTTCATCGTTTCTGTCTCCACATGCTGGGTCGGTTAGTAAGACGTTTGACCGTTTGTTTTGGAGATTTCAGATTCGAGAGTCGCCAGTCACATACGGGGTAAAAACCTGATCTGCTGGCTTAAATTCTCTCGGCCCCAGACGCCTTACCCGACCAACAAACCGTGATTTACCTCCCTCTGGACACCTGTATGGCAGGGACCAGGGGGCCGCTAAGGTGACAGTTCCATTTTTTTTCACTTCATCATTTCCTTTTTATTTTTTATAAAAAATACCATCAATTTTAATTAAATTTTTATTCCAATAAAATAAACCTAGATTCTCTCTTGCTTATAAAAAGCAATTCGCTCGCTCAGCACCCCCATCAATCTATTTCGAGATTAATACGGAGGAGGTAAATTTAAAGATTACTAGTCTGTATATTGTGGTTAGTGCGTAGGGAGGGGGGCACATCAACTTTGCCAAATTTTAACTCTTAGACAATGTTGACAATATTCATATATTAACTATCAGTTCACCCTATGAGACAGATCTGGATTCTCTCTAGAGACATGAATAGATGTCAAATCATATAAAATTGTTGAATGCTCTGATTACTCGGACGGGAGGGGAAAAAAATTAACTAAGGAAAATATTGTGGGAAAGAGAAGGGGAAGACAAGGCAAGAGAAAAGAATCCTTAAGGGGGAAAAACAGAAAAATTAAAAGAAACAGATATTGCTTGTGCATGCGGTACTAGACCGGTTGCATATTCATTCAGATGGATTGATCATCCGTCTGTTATTTCATAATTTATAAATAAATTACGAAAAAAACAAATAATGTATTTTTCTTTATGAAATAAATAATGGTAAATTTTTTGCGCACAAAACTTAATTTAATTCTTGAATCCGACTTCTCAAATAAATTGAGTAAAGAAAATTATATTTTTAATCTTGTAAATTATATATATATTTTTAATTTTAATGTTGTTATCTACAAATTTAAGATTTTTAAGTACAGTAGCTTGTATTATTTTTTAATTTTAATTCTTTTTTCCAAAATTTCGAACTGTAATTGCCTAACTTGCCGGTATGAAAAATTAATTTAGATATTTTTATTTTTATAGATAAATCGTTTACGTGATAAACTTTTTAAATCCACTTAGATATTACAAAAAAATTATTTTATTTTTAAGGTGACATGATTTAATTTTATGTTTTTTATTTGTTTTAATGCTTAGATTTTGATGGATGGTCAGAGATTCATCTCATCATGCTCCGACCCAATTATACAAACGGTGAAACTTATCATTTTTAGAGAGTGTTTGGGAGAGTTTTTACTTCTTAAAAAGTGATTCTTGTAGTGATTATCTTGAAGTTAGTAAGAAGCTAAAGTAAGCAGTGTTTAAAAATAGAAGCCAAAAGCTGATACAAGATAAAGTTTGAGTGTTTGAGAGAATAATTGCTTCCAAACTTAATTTTTAATTGAATGATAATAATATCCTTAAACTATATAAATTAATCATTTTTTAATTATTTAAATATAATTTCGATACTATCAATAATTTGTTCACGTAATTATTATTATATTTTAAATAGTGATATAATTATTATTATATTTTAAATATAGTATTAAAATTAATTTTTTTTATAATTTGAATATTTGAAAAAATATATAAAATTAATAAAAAATAAAAAATAATATAATTTATATAAATATAATATATATATATAATTTTGAATATATGTACAATATGATTGAAATTTTATAAAAAAATAAAATTTTATTTAAAAATAAATATTAGTACAAGTGGCGTGAATGAGATAGAAGTGGTAATCAAGTAAAATGTTATATTATTTAAGGATATAAATATTATTTTTTAATGTTATATCATAAATAAAAAAGCAGAAGTAGGTAGAAGCATCAAATTCTTGCTTCTAACTTCTGAGCAAAAGTAACGGAAGCTAAAGCAGAATTTAGCCTTCCCAAACACTCAAAAGTGATTCTGTATAGCCAGAATCTAAAAAGCAGATAGCAGAAGCTCTTCCAAATACTCCCTTAATGACTCTCTACATCATTTTATTAAAAGAGAGTAAATAACAAATCAAAGATATTCATGACATGTGAATGTAAATTCTGGTACTAATTTAGAAAAAAAGATTAACCCGAGTTGAATTATTAATCCGTTCTCGAAATTTTTATATCGGATGTTAAGATAAATCAAGATAATATATCTAAAAAACTAATGTTGGTACGTTTATTTTTTATTTTTATTTTTCATACAAAATGTAATTTTCAGAAAACATGTTTAATTAATATTTTTCAGATTCATTTTTTAAAAAGATATAGTATTTTTTGAAAAATTAAAGAATAACATATTTTTTTTTAAATAAGAAAAATATGATTTTAAAAAAAATAAAAATAAAAAACGAAATAAACCTAATACTTTTTAATATTCTCAATTTCGTTATCAGATGAAAAAATTCCAATAATATATAAATCATCTCTTGTCCTGTGCTATTATAGGAGGCTCGAGACGTTGCCTTGCGCAATTGTTTGAGGCCGTTGCGTAACCTGCCTTGCGATTAGCGACAATCGTGGGTCCCACATCTTGTCTTCACTGATAATGGGAGTGCTTGAGTGTGTAATTAAATAAGGTATACGCCTGTTTTATTATTTATTCATTTTTCTACTGCGG
Source organism: Boesenbergia rotunda (assembly GCA_024364735.1). Classification (NCBI taxonomy): domain Eukaryota; kingdom Viridiplantae; phylum Streptophyta; class Magnoliopsida; order Zingiberales; family Zingiberaceae; genus Boesenbergia; species Boesenbergia rotunda. The sequence goes on along the minus strand of JAGFNQ010000307.1, from coordinate 430,005 downwards.
CTCCTTTTCTTCTTTTCCACTGATTCTCCCGAGCCGAACGGAGAAGACGACCCTCGATCGCCCTCATCTCTGTTAAAAAGCTCGGTCCTTTTCGGCTCTTTCCGATTCACTGCCGCGGCCGCACACTGCCCCTTTGGATCCCTAATTTCGTCTCAGGTGATTGGATTTCCCTAGTTTTATCATCCACTCGCAATCTCCCCTTTTTAATCCATCCCTCTTTGTCGTTTGTCGATTTGGGAAATTTCTCGAGCACTCGCCTAATTGCACAGCGTTCGCTTCTCGTTCGTTCGATCACTCACTTTCTTTTCAGAATGCGGTTTTGTGCCCCTTGTCAGTCGTAGAACGGCGTTGTTTTTTTTTCTCCCCCTTATTTGCTTCTCATGCTGGATTTGTAAAGGTAAAGGTTGTTTTCGATATCTCTGTCCCTTTTCTCCTTTTTTTTTTCTTGGTCAGATAGATAGTAGATTCATTTTTCTTACCTCTTAATCTCGGATATCCTAGCTAATCGGAGTGTTGTAGACATTTGTTGTTGTTTTCAGTGCGTTGTGGTTCCGTTTTTACGTTTCTTTATTGATGTTACCTAAGATGATGTATGTTTGTTTGGCTTGTCCTCGGTATCTGAAATTTAGGTTCCCACACAGTCTCCAGCACTTGATCTTGTCCCGTTGATAATTGTGTTATTTGACATAAGTGACATTTTTTTAGGCGTTTTCATGAGGAGGAGGATGCTGTAGACGATGCTAACAGACTAGTTGGACATGTCACAACCATTTTAAGGGATTATTTTTTTCCCCTTTGAACTCAATAATTTTGATGAGCAGTCATTATATCAGTTGGACAATCTGTTTGATAAAAAAATCTTGTTAGTATGCGGTCAAATTTCTTGTTCTATCTTGCTGATGCTCGAGTTACAAATTCCTCGTCGGTATGCTTCCTCAACTAGTTCATGTTCTAGTACTTAGGCATTTCATTCATTCTATTGCCATATTCCACTGGATTTTTTTTATGTGCACATATCTAGTTTTCTAGATTTTGGAAGGTCCATTAATGGCCTTTAAAGTTTGTCCAATTATTAATTTTTTCCAACTGTTACAAGGCACACTCATGAACTAAACTTATTCAACATGTAATTTATATGCTAATTTTTATTCTAACACCTTTCTTAAATGGGATGGAATCATTGTATGACTAGTAAATGAAGGACCTGATTGTGTGCTGAGAGAAAGAGTAAGAAGAATAATACATGTCATTGAAAACATATGGATTGATCAAATAACAATATTCATTGAATAGGCAATGAAAGATATATAAGAATAAAAAAAAATTATGAGTCTATATTTGAAGTGCATGTACAGCAACAACAACTAAGCGGGGTTGGCTAATTTGATGTGCATGTATGAACACTATAAGTTATAGACAACTTATCTTGTTTTGCATGAGAAATAGTTATATTAGTAATAAATCAATACAATTTTACTCCTTTCTTGATCTTATCTAGGACTTGAGTATTTACAGACTTTGCCAAGCCACCAAGGTTCATGGGCCTTCTTAGTCATACGATGGACTAATTAAATTTAAATTTAATTAATATAATTATTTTTAATTATTTAATTAGATATTATTTTAAATTATTAATTAAATAAAATACATTAATTAAGTTAAAATAATTAATTATTAATAAAATAACAATAAGTAATTCTTAGATAATTTTTTAAGTTATTACTTAAATGTAATTAATTATTTTAATCACGCTATCTAGGTTGAGAGTATAGGAGATTGCCATATTCCTACTTTCGTAGAAGTGATAGAACATTGATTGTCTTCTCCTTGAGAATGCCCAAAGGATGAATGGAAACTCATAAAGAAGATGCTCCTTGATAATGCTCAAGAATTGGTGTCAATGTTGGTATATCCGCTTCTGGCTTATCCACCTTTGCACAATAGTGAATCCCTCACCTTAAGCTTTCTTCCTCTCAAATTCATAAGACTCTATTTCATGTCTAAATCTACACATTCGGGCATCCCCACTCCTCTACTTTGGTAAAGATTCTCAAGTTGGAACTGGAGAAATCAAAGCATTACTTGATCTAACTAATTTCGATTCAAGTTGATATCTCTAGTATGCCAACTAATTATGACCAATTAATTGAAATTTTGCTCTAGTTTGACCTACATTAATCCAGATTTCACAAACTCGGATGGGTATCCAATTTCTCACCCAAAATTGAATGGGCATTTCTTGATGTCAATCCATCTCAGTCGATAGGCCGATTCTGCCCACCATGATTTGAAGCATTTTAGACTATTTAAGATTAATTGATTTCTCTTGAAATTAGGGGATGTGTAGGTGTTAGTGAAAACACTTTAAACATCTTGAGATTGATAGAGTTCTCCACTCGATTAGAAGATGGTTAGGCACTAGATGGAGGTACTTTGGATGCCTTGAGATCGATTGATTTCTTCAGCTAATTAGGTGATAGTTGAGTGGCAATAAAATGTACTTCAGGTGAGTTAAAATCAATTGATTTATTGCCCAAAGTAGAAAGTAATGACGGAACCATTGTTGAAGTAGTCACAATCTCTTTTATCGTCATTATTATGCTTGGAGAGGGAGGAAGCATAAATGAAGCAATATAACTTGCAATCCACCTTAAAGGATGTTAGAAACTCAATGGGCAGAGCATCACCATGAAGAGTCTTGGCTTGCATTGGCCTCAATGGTGCTAAATGAAGTAGTAGTTACAGGTAGATCTCAGATATAAGGTTCGGGAAAGAGATTAAGTCTTTTGGTGCTTTAAAATGACATATGGAGGTCCTTAGGCATGAGGTTTGGGGAGTAGCGACAATATAGGTTGAAGATCTCGGAGATAAATCTTGGAAAGGAGATTGCATCTTCTGACATTAATAACTGGGCTTTGCTCTTGAAGGGAAGCACGTGAGAATATTTTTTTTGTGAGGGAACCATGATGAGATGTGGCAGATGAGCATCTACTGGTAGGTGGGTGCTGTATGGAGAATTGGTCAATATCTATATCAGATGTCCTGATTGAAGAACCAAGATAAAAATCTGAGTAGTAGTTGGTGATGTGTTGGAGGTGGAACTGCATGTGGATGTATATGATTGGCTACAAAGTTGTTCCTATTTATGGGGATGTTGGTATCTTGGAGTAAAGACTAAAGAGGATGAAAGGAGCAGGCATTGATCCCTAAGCATTATGGAGGAAACATCAGTGATAATGATGACGAGTGTGGAGATTGTCCCAATGAACAAACCAACAGGATTGTGATGTTCACACTAGTGAGTATAAGATATAGTGAGAAGTAAACATGGTTAGTAATGTATGACTAGAGGCGTAAGGAATTGGCTGTGCTTGTGGGAAAGAGGAGAATGATTAGCCTATGTATCGGGCAAGATAGATAGTTAGGCAGATGTATCTCATGAGAAAATAGAAAATCAAGGAAAGAAAATCTTTGGAGTTGTTTTCTTAGGGAAATAGAACATAATAATTGTTAAAAGACCATTTAAACTCGTTTTATTTGCTCCCTCTTAACACAGCTAAACCAAGTAGCTCACTCCTTCCATGATTTTGCTTGTAGCCAACCCTTGCTATTGTGAGTGTTGTTTGTTGTGGAAAAGAGGTGAGGGTTATATGCCTACATTGTTCATTTCCCGAAAATTACAAGCACTTGAGTTCAGAGCTCATGAGCATGCTAATCAAAAGTACAATCATCACTCAAGTCATATGTTTCACGTTGTAACGTAGTGAAGGAGTACACTACTAATGAAGTCTTTAACTTTGACATAGAAGATTGGGTCAACAATGCTAGTATCAAGATTTAAAATTTTGAGTCATGCCGGAGTTTCAATTTTTTACCACAATGATATAGTTTTGGTATTGTATTTTGTCGTGCTGATATAGTTTTGATACTTTTTTAAATATAAAATATATTAAAAAATATTTTTAATTAATATTTGATTGCTATAAATATTTATTATTGAGTTTATATTTGAGATATGAATGTTGAGTTCAAGTTTTGATATTATCTCATAAAGTATTTAATGCTTATTGAGAAAAGTCTATTTTTAGTTAGCTAAGTTCACCAATTAAAGATGACAGATCAAATTGGTTTTAACTGTATTTAATTTGGATTTATTTTGATCAGTTTAAAATTAAACCAAATTTATATATAGAATAATTTAATTCATTAATAGTAGTATATTTTATAAGGTTAGAAATTATGTCATATTTATTGTTCTTTCTGTTAGGCCCCTTTGACAAGGATCGCGTAATGGGACGGTGCACGGGCTGGTCAGCGGGATCAATCTTCGTCTTCTTGGTTTTACGACCTTGACGGCCTATGGTGGTAGGGATAGTTTGAGGCTCGTGGGAGAAATAGAGAACCTCTCGATCTAGGGATTTTTGTTTGTAAGCTCAATCATAAATTTTATTGCATTCTTTCAGTCAATTAAATACAACTCACGTTTCTTCCTGACGAAGGAAGAAATCAACCACTAAATAGGAAACTATTAATTTTTCTTCCTGACTAAGGAAGAAATAACTTTTTCTTCCTGACTAAGGAAGAAATAATTTTTCTTCTTGACTAAGGAAGAAATAACTTTCCTTCCTGACTAAGGAAGAAATAACCCGACTTTTCTTCCTGGTGAAGGAAGATTTATTTCTTGCTAAAAATAAAAGATACTTGACTCAATAATAAAAAACCAATTACTGTCACTGGATCAATCCACCATTCTTTCCAAATCGGCCATGTGTATATCTCTTGTATTTGATGGGCTCTAGATTTTCTTTTGTTGCATGGGCTCGGTCCCTAACATTACTCCCTCCCTGAGAAACGGGTTTGTCCGCAAACACGAAGGACGGGTAACGTTCCATGAAAGTCACTGCGTCTTCCCATGAAGCCTCCGCAGGGGATAAGCCCTCCCAATGAACTAGAATTTGGGAGCGTCCACGGTGAGAGCGATAGTCGAGAACAGCCGGAGGAGAAGGAATATAATCTTCCTGATGTATGGGTGGAAGAGAGGGGAAGCTCGGAATGCTGCCGTGATATTTCTTCAAAGAGGACACATGAAAAATCGGGTGGAGCTTTGCGTGGTCTGGCAATTGGAGTTTGTAAGCAACGTCACCCACGCGGTCGATGATTTTAAAAGGCCCATAAAAGCGAGGAGAAAGTTTTGACCGGTTCTTAGATGCCAAACTCACTTGTCGATAAGGCTGAAGTTTTAACAATACCATATCTCCTATCTTAAATTGAACGTCACGGTGAGAAGAATCATATTGAAGTTTCATGCGATTCTGGGCATCAAGAAGGTGCTCTCGTAGATTTTTCAGAAGTTGTTCCCGCGTATGTAGCTCCTGATCTACAGATTCAATACGAGCAGTACCGGCCAAATATGACAATAGGCGTGGAGGTGATCGCCCATACACGACCTCGAAGGGTGTGGCCTTGAGGGACGTGTGATAGCTTGTATTGTAGCAAAATTCTACCCAAGAGATCCAATATACCCATTTCTTTGGAAATTCTCCTGTGAAGCAACGCAAATACATCTCGATGACCCGGTTCACAGCTTCTGTTTGGCCATCTGATTGCGGATGGTAAGCTGATGAGAAACATAGTTGTGTCCCACTAAGTCGAAATAGCTCCTTCCAGAAAGAACTAGTGAAGGTTGCATCACGATCGCTGACGATGGTTTCTGGAAGACCGTGAAGCTTAAAAATGTTATCAAAGAAAATCCGAGCCACCTTCACAGCCGTGTATGGATGTGATAAAGGGATGAAATGGGCATACTTAGAGAAGCGATCCACGACCACAAATAATACAGCTTTACCTTGAGATAAAGGCAACCCGTCAATAAAATCCATGGAAATGTCCGACCACACTTGGTGAGGTACCGGCAAGGGTTGTAGTAATCCGGCGGGTTTCAAATGCTCCACTTTGTTGCGTTGGCAGATGGGACATTCACGCACAAACGTGTGAACGTGGTGTTTCATCCCGGGCCAATAGAAATCTCGTGTAATTCGATATAATGTCTTCTGATAGCCTTCGTGAAACTCATCATGTATCATGGCTAGTATTCGAGCAGTGAGAGGAGACGCAGCAGGGAGATAGATTCTACCTTTGAAGAATAACAACCCTTCTTTGTATTCGAAGCGACCTTCGCCTTGCTGTGATCCTTGAATAAGGTGCTGAATTTCTGGGAAAGAAGAGTATTCAGATCTGATCTCCTCTGTTAACTTCAATTTAGGCATGGAGATGGCTGTTAATTGTCCGTCCTTGTCATCACGACGAGAAAGTGCATCTGCTGCCACATTGTTCCGGCCTGCCCGATATTCGATGAGAAAATCAAACCCCAGAAGTTTACTAATCCAGTGTTGTTGAGGCGAGGTGGTAATCCGTTGTTCCAATAAAAATTTCAAACTATAATGGTCGGTCCGGACCACGAACTTGTGTCCCCAAAGATAAGCATGCCAATGACGAATAGCTTTGGCCAATCCGATGAGCTCTTTCTCATAAGCAGGGAGCTTCTTGTGTCGTTGGGCCAAGGGACGGCTGAAAAAAGCAATGGGCCGTCCTTCTTGTTGGAGAATAGCCCCAATACCCATATCTGAGGCATCACAATCCACCACGAATGGCTTCGAGAAATCAGGTAGCGCAAGTACAGGTGTGGAAGTAAGAGCTACCTTTAGCTTTTGGAATGCTAATTCTGCCGCCTCATTCCATTCAAACGAGTTCCTCCGCAAGAGACCAGTTAGAGGGGACGCCAATACTCCATAACCTTGGACGAATTTACGATAATACCCTGTGAGCCCCAGAAAACCACGAAGGGCACGAAGAGTAGTGGGTTGTGGCCAATGGAGTACTGCATCAATTTTGCCATTATCAACGGCTACCCCTGAATGAGAAATGATGTGACCAAGATAGGTGATTTCCGTCCGAGCAAATAAACATTTAGAATTTTTTAGGAAGAGGCGTTGCTGTTGTAGTATCTCAAAAACGAGTTGCAAATGGCGGAGATGTTCCTCCCAAGAAGCACTGTAAACTAGTATATCATCGAAGAAGACTAGTACAAATTTTCTTAGAAAATCACCAAAGATATTATTCATAAGAGCTTGAAAAGTGGAAGGGGCGTTGGTGAGTCCGAAGGGCATTACTAAGAACTCAAAATGACCATGATGAGTGCGAAAAGCTGTCATAGGAATGCTGGACTGTTCCATTCGGATTTGGTGATATCCGGATCGAAGGTCCAACTTAGTAAAATAAAAGGATCCATGCAATTCATCAAGCAATTCATCATCACAGGGATAGGAAACTTATCTTTGATTGTCTTTTCATTGAGAGCCCTATAATCCACACAAAAACGCCATGTGTCATCTGATTTCTTCACTAATAAAACCGGCGAAGAGAAGGGAGATGTGCTTTGTCTAATCAGGCCCTTGACAATCATATCATTGCATTGACGCTCGATCTCATCCTTTTGTGCATGAGGGTATCTATAAGGGCGTACCACGATGGGGTTGGTACCCTGTTCCAGTAAGATTTTATGGCAGCACTTGCGGGAAGGTGGAAGGCCGCTGGGTTCTTCAAATATTACAGCATACTTTTCCAGGATTTGTTGTAATTGTTTTTCATGAACTTTTGGAAGAGAAGCTACTGCGAGAGAGGCCACTTCTGCTGTTTGAGTAGCACCCGATCCTTGTAAATAAATGGTGTTGCCCGTATGTTGAAAGCTCATTTGCATCTCGGAGAAATCCCAAAGGATGGGACCAAGGGTACGAAGCCAATTTACTCCTAACACTGCTCCAATGTCTCCCAATGGTAGAATAAAGAATTCTATATAAAATTTGTGATCACCCAAATGGATTAGGACGTTGCGGCATACCCCAAGGCACTGTAGTCGTCGCCCATTAGCTACCGCCACCCAGAGTGCAGGACGTCTGTCAATAGGTAAGCCCAAAATTGATGCAAGTGCTGAATTTAAAAAGCAATGAGTACTTCCCGAATCGATGAGGACCCGCAAGGGGGTGTGGTTAATACGTCCTTCAATCCGCATGGTTTGCGAAGCACTGGTGCCGGTGATCGCGTTGAGAGAAATTTCAACATCCTCCACGTGGTCTTGTTCATCAGAATCTTCTAATCCCTCGAGCCAAAAAAGACGTTTACAACGATGACCCGGCGTGTAGGATTCGTCACAATTAAAGCAAAGACCTTTGGCGCGTCGTTCTTCCATTTCTGCCCGATTTAATCTTTTGACAAATGGTTGCTTCGGTGGCTGGATAGGGGCACGTCGCGGTATGATGGTCGATTCCGATCGTTTAGACCGGCGTTCATAAAGACGAGCAAGGCTCATAGCCGACGTGAGATCTTCTGGGTGGTGAAGCTCGACTTCCACCGCGATGTGTTCTTGGAGGCCACTAATGAATATTTGCACCTCTTGTTCTGAGGTTAAGGAACTTGCTCGTGCCGCCAATTGTTCGAACTTTCGCTGGTAGTCTTCTACAGATCCGGATTGTTGAAGTTTCGCAAGCTCGCCCAATTTATTGCTGCGAATAGGCGGCCCAAACCTCATATTACACTGATCTTTGAATTCCTCCCATTGAATATGAGGACGATCCCGTTCTAGTTTTATGAACCATAGTTGGCCATCTCCCTCCAGATGGAACGAGGCTAAGCCCACCTTTTCTTCCTCGGGTGTGCGCTGATGGCGAAAAAAATGGTCGCATCGATTGAGCCAGCCCAAGGGGTCAGACTGGCCATCATAGCGCGGGAAATCCAGTTTCGAATATCGTGGTATATATGAAGATCCTTCTTCATGGTCACGATACCCTCTTGAGCGGCGCTCTTGTGGGCCATGATGATTGGTGCTCTCTTCACCTTGATGGTTGTTGTGCGAATGCAGCTTAGAGAAACTTTTCGATAATTCTTCTAGTTGAGCGTGGATCAGCTGTTGTCGTTTTTCATTGGCAGCTTTGTCCTCCTGGTAAATTTTGAGAAATGCATCAAAGCGTTGTTGAAGTGCTTGTGAGTCACCCATTACGACTGGCTCTGATACCAATTTGTTAGGCCCCTTTGACAAGGATCGCGTAATGGGACGGTGCACGGGCTGGTCAGCGGGATCAATCTTCGTCTTCTTGGTTTTACGACCTTGACGGCCTATGGTGGTAGGGATAGTTTGAGGCTCGTGGGAGAAATAGAGAACCTCTCGATCTAGGGATTTTTGTTTGTAAGCTCAATCATAAATTTTATTGCATTCTTTCAGTCAATTAAATACAACTCACGTTTCTTCCTGACGAAGGAAGAAATCAACCACTAAATAGAAAACTATTAATTTTTCTTCCTGACTAAGGAAGAAATAACTTTTTCTTCCTGACTAAGGAAGAAATAATTTTTCTTCTTGACTAAGGAAGAAATAACTTTCCTTCCTGACTAAGGAAGAAATAACCCGACTTTTCTTCCTGGTGAAGGAAGATTTATTTCTTGCTAAAAAGAAAAGATACTTGACTCAATAATAAAAAACCAATTACTGTCACTGGATCAATCCATCATTCTTTCCAAATCGGCCATGTGTATATGTCTTGTATTTGATGGGCTCTAGATTTTCTTTTGTTGCATGGGCTCGGTCCCTAACAAATCACCAACACATTGTCGTTAATCAAAACTGGTAACATGGACATGTCAATGCAATCCTTGCCTCCACTTCACAATTGAGATGTAGTGAACTCACCACCTAATCATTCCCCAAGCAAATCATGTAATCAAAATAGAAAATTGTTGAAAAGCATTTGAAAGAAAATGATGAAATTTGCAGTTTTCTACTTTTTTGTTTGTTATTTTATCATTCAAAACGATGTCAGCCTCTACCATCAATCCTAAATCAAATAGTTCTATTGGAATTAATATTAGATTTAACAACTCCAATAATCTTTTATAGGCTTGAGCATTCAAAGCTCTCATTGGCTCTTATAGGGAGGATAGTGATCTATTGTTACCACCTCCATATGAGAAAGATGCAACCTTTTCGATTTGGCAACGTATATGTCACTTTAACTATTTTTACATGGCGCCTCAATAGTATAGAACAAACAATATCGTTATCAGTGATATTTTGCTCTGCATGCAAAAAAGTTTAGAGCTCTTCGACAAATGGTCTCTCACAAACAAAATGCCAACTAGATATACTGGGTATATAAAGATATTTTTAACATGAAATATGATAGTCATTTCGTGAATAAATATTTTGCTCTCCAAGTAGCAAATGGAATGAATTAGCCATACGTCATCCATTTCTATGGATCATAAAATTTAAAACGTTAAACATAAAGAATTTAAAGTGGAAAAATTCTTGTCCAGATAGATAACCCCTATAATACAATCCGTTCGCAATTCCTTATCAATGTAAGTGTACCATCTTTATTATTTTTAGAACAAACCTTCAATCATCAAGTACCACCACCTCTTCACCAAACCCATAACTCATTTAGTTCATTGAGCTAAGATGAAAAAAAAAATAATTAACTAGGTAGCAGTCGAACCTGGGACAACCGGTCCAGCCGCACGAAAATTTCCCACTGACCGCCAGGGTAAATCAGGAAACGCTCGCGGTGAGCAATCCAAAAACTCAGCATCCCGTGGTTGCTCACCCCATTCGGAGAAAAAATTCCTACAAAATGTGTAGCTGGAGATCGAACCGTGGGTGCTTAGGTGACAACTTGCCGCCCTTCCTCATTGATCTAGATGAGGACATAGAGGTAGAGGACAATGACATGCATGTGAACGCTCTTTATGTACATTATGGTCACATTAATCATCCATCACAAGGTTGTTGGAATAAGTATGGATGACCACCCACTGCAAATGCAGTTCTAGAAGCCACCACAATATCTTCGCCTTCAAAAACTACTCTAGCAGCCACAACAATATCTATTAAAATGAGCAAGTCTAGAATCTACTACAACAACCTTAAGCGAAATTACTTGATTCAGGTGCATCTTCACATATAATAAGTAATTGTAATTCGTCCCCTTCATCTATCTCAATTACCACATTTTTCTATTGTGGATGGCTCTCATATACTGGTTAAATGACAAGGTCCTCTAGATACCTCATCTATAGTATTAAAGAAAGTCTTTCATATTCTAAAAGTTTACTATAAATTTGTTACTCATTAGTATGCTCACAAAACCTTTAAATTACTATGTAACTTTGTATCATACTTATTATATTTTCTAGGATTTGCAAACAAAGAAGATTGGTGGAGCTTATGAATCTGGTGGAGTCTACAGTCTACTAATTAGAAAATTCTCCGTTAACTCTCTTTCTATCATAAATTTACCACTACTAGCCAAAATAAGATGTTAACCCATACGGATCGGTGCGAGCAGAATTTCTTGTTTTTCCCATCGAGCAAACCAACACCAAAATCATTTGGCACCAAAGCCGTGCGCGGCAGCAGTCTCGTGGAGGCTTCACAATCAAGCGAAGCTGCTGCGAGAGGCCACACTTGGTCGCAGAGCAGGCCTAGCCATGGCCTCGCAAAGAGGTCACTGCCACTAATCATGTCTCTTCCCTCTTTGTTTTTCCCCTTATTTCCATCTTTTTCTTTATTTTTAATTTTTTCCACGATTAATTCCTTTCCTACCATTAATATTTTCTATTGTTATTTTTTTTCTCTTTTACATATGTTAAATTTTTTTTCCTTTTTCATCCATCAAGAAGGGTAAATAGAGAAAAAAAAATCTCTCAACCTCTTTAAAGATATTTACTTTTTTCCCCTCCTTCATTTGTTCATGAGGTAAAAAAACCTCTTAAAGGATGAAGGAGACATATTATTAGAAAAGAAAGTGTTAGGGACCGAGCCCATGCAACAAAAGAAAATCTAGAGCCCATCAAATACAAGAGATATACACATGGCCGATTTGGAAAGAATGGTGGATTGATCCAGTGACAGTAATTGGTTTTTTATTATTGAGTCAAGTATCTTTTATTTTTAGCAAGAAATAAATCTTCCTTCACCAGGAAGAAAAGTCGGGTTATTTCTTCCTTAGTCAGGAAGGAAAGTTATTTCTTCCTTAGTCAAGAAGAAAAGTTATTTCTTCCTTAGTCAGGAATAAAAAGTTATTTCTTCCTTAGTCAGGAAGAAAAATTAATAGTTTCCTATTTAGTGGTTGATTTCTTCCTTCGTCAGGAAGAAACGTGAGTTGTATTTAATTGACTGAAAGAATGCAATAAAATTTATGATTGAGCTTACAAACAAAAATCCCTAGATCGAGAGGTTCTCTATTTCTCCCACGAGCCTCAAACTATCCCTACCACCATAGGCCGTCAAGGTCGTAAAACCAAGAAGACGAAGATTGATCCCGCTGACCAGCCCGTGCACCGTCCCATTACGCGATCCTTGTCAAAGGGGCCTAACAAATTGGTATCAGAGCCAGTCGTAATGGGTGACTCACAAGCACTTCAACAACGCTTTGATGCATTTCTCAAAATTTACCAGGAGGACAAGCTGCCAATGAAAAACGACAACAGCTGATCCACGCTCAACTAGAAGAATTATCGAAAAGTTTCTCTAAGCTGCATTCGCACAACAACCATCAAGGTGAAGAGAGCACCAATCATCATGGCCCACAAGAGCGCCGCTCAAGAGGGTATCGTGACCATGAAGAAGGATCTTCATATATACCACGATATTCGAAACTGGATTTCCCGCGCTATGATGGCCAGTCTGACCCCTTGGGCTGGCTCAATCGATGCGACCATTTTTTTCGCCATCAGCGCACACCCGAGGAAGAAAAGGTGGGCTTAGCCTCGTTCCATCTGGAGGGAGATGGCCAACTATGGTTCATAAAACTAGAACGGGATCGTCCTCATATTCAATGGGAGGAATTCAAAGATCAGTGTAATATGAGGTTTGGGCCGCCTATTCGCAGCAATAAATTGGGCGAGCTTGCGAAACTTCAACAATCCGGATCTGTAGAAGACTACCAGCGAAAGTTCGAACAATTGGCGGCACGAGCAAGTTCCTTAACCTCAGAACAAGAGGTGCAAATATTCATTAGTGGCCTCCAAGAACACATCGCGGTGGAAGTCGAGCTTCACCACCCAGAAGATCTCACGTCGGCTATGAGCCTTGCTCGTCTTTATGAACGCCGGTCTAAACGATCGGAATCGACCATCATACCGCGACGTGCCCCTATCCAGCCACCGAAGCAACCATTTGTCAAAAGATTAAATCGGGCAGAAATGGAAGAACGACGCGCCAAAGGTCTTTGCTTTAATTGTGACGAATCCTACACGCCGGGTCATCGTTGTAAACGTCTTTTTTGGCTCGAGGGATTAGAAGATTCTGATGAACAAGACCACGTGGAGGATGTTGAAATTTCTCTCAACGCGATCACCGGCACCAGTGCTTCGCAAACCATGCGGATTGAAGGACGTATTAACCACACCCCCTTGCGGGTCCTCATCGATTCGGGAAGTACTCATTGCTTTTTAAATTCAGCACTTGCATCAATTTTGGGCTTACCTATTGACAGACGTCCTGCACTCTGGGTGGCGGTAGCTAATGGGCGACGACTACAGTGCCTTGGGGTATGCCGCAACGTCCTAATCCATTTGGGTGATCACAAATTTTATATAGAATTCTTTATTCTACCATTGGGAGACATTGGAGCAGTGTTAGGAGTAAATTGGCTTCGTACCCTTGGTCCCATCCTTTGGGATTTCTCCGAGATGCAAATGAGCTTTCAACATACGGGCAACACCATTTATTTACAAGGATCGGGTGCTACTCAAACAGCAGAAGTGGCCTCTCTCGCAGTAGCTTCTCTTCCAAAAGTTCATGAAAAACAATTACAACAAATCCTGGAAAAGTATGCTGTAATATTTGAAGAACCCAGCGGCCTTCCACCTTCCCGCAAGTGCTGCCATAAAATCTTACTGGAACAGGGTACCAACCCCATCGTGGTACGCCCTTATAGATACCCTCATGCACAAAAGGATGAGATCGAGCGTCAATGCAATGATATGATTGTCAAGGGCCTGATTAGACAAAGCACATCTCCCTTCTCTTCGCCGGTTTTATTAGTGAAGAAATCAGATGACACATGGCGTTTTTGTGTGGATTATAGGGCTCTCAATGAAAAGACAATCAAAGATAAGTTTCCTATCCCTGTGATTGATGAATTGCTTGATGAATTGCATGGATCCTTTTATTTTACTAAGTTGGACCTTCGATCCGGATATCACCAAATCCGAATGGAACAGTCCAGCATTCCTATGACAGCTTTTCGCACTCATCATGGTCATTTTGAGTTCTTAGTAATGCCCTTCGGACTCACCAACGCCCCTTCCACTTTTCAAGCTCTTATGAATAATATCTTTGGTGATTTTCTAAGAAAATTTGTACTAGTCTTCTTCGATGATATACTAGTTTACAGTGCTTCTTGGGAGGAACATCTCCGCCATTTGCAACTCGTTTTTGAGATACTACAACAGCAACGCCTCTTCCTAAAAAATTCTAAATGTTTATTTGCTCGGACGGAAATCACCTATCTTGGTCACATCATTTCTCATTCAGGGGTAGCCGTTGATAATGGCAAAATTGATGCAGTACTCCATTGGCCACAACCCACTACTCTTCGTGCCCTTCGTGGTTTTCTGGGGCTCACAGGGTATTATCGTAAATTCGTCCAAGGTTATGGAGTATTGGCGTCCCCTCTAACTGGTCTCTTGCGGAGGAACTCGTTTGAATGGAATGAGGCGGCAGAATTAGCATTCCAAAAGCTAAAGGTAGCTCTTACTTCCACACCTGTACTTGCGCTACCTGATTTCTCGAAGCCATTCGTGGTGGATTGTGATGCCTCAGATATGGGTATTGGGGCTATTCTCCAACAAGAAGGACGGCCCATTGCTTTTTTCAGCCGTCCCTTGGCCCAACGACACAAGAAGCTCCCTGCTTATGAGAAAGAGCTCATCGGATTGGCCAAAGCTATTCGTCATTGGCATGCTTATCTTTGGGGACACAAGTTCGTGGTCCGGACCGACCATTATAGTTTGAAATTTTTATTGGAACAACGGATTACCACCTCGCCTCAACAACACTGGATTAGTAAACTTCTGGGGTTTGATTTTCTCATCGAATATCGGGCAGGCCGGAACAATGTGGCAGCAGATGCACTTTCTCGTCGTGATGACAAGGATGGACAATTAACAGCCATCTCCATGCCTAAATTGAAGTTAACAGAGGAGATCAGATCTGAATACTCTTCTTTCCCAGAAATTCAGCACCTTATTCAAGGATCACAGCAAGGCGAAGGTCGCTTCGAATACAAAGAAGGGTTGTTATTCTTCAAAGGTAGAATCTATCTCCCTGCTGCGTCTCCTCTCACTGCTCGAATACTAGCCATGATACATGATGAGTTTCACGAAGGCTATCAGAAGACATTATATCGAATTACACGAGATTTCTATTGGCCCGGGATGAAACACCACGTTCACACGTTTGTGCGTGAATGTCCCATCTGCCAACGCAACAAAGTGGAGCATTTGAAACCCGCCGGATTACTACAACCCTTGCCGGTACCTCACCAAGTGTGGTCGGACATTTCCATGGATTTTATTGACGGGTTGCCTTTATCTCAAGGTAAAGCTGTATTATTTGTGGTCGTGGATCGCTTCTCTAAGTATGCCCATTTCATCCCTTTATCACATCCATACACGGCTGTGAAGGTGGCTCGGATTTTCTTTGATAACATTTTTAAGCTTCACGGTCTTCCAGAAACCATCGTCAGCGATCGTGATGCAACCTTCACTAGTTCTTTCTGGAAGGAGCTATTTCGACTTAGTGGGACACAACTATGTTTCTCATCAGCTTACCATCCGCAATCAGATGGCCAAACAGAAGCTGTGAACCGGGTCATCGAGATGTATTTGCGTTGCTTCACAGGAGAATTTCCAAAGAAATGGGTATATTGGATCTCTTGGGTAGAATTTTGCTACAATACAAGCTATCACACGTCCCTCAAGGCCACACCCTTCGAGGTCGTGTATGGGCGATCACCTCCACGCCTATTGTCATATTTGGCCGGTACTGCTCGTATTGAATCTGTAGATCAGGAGCTACATACGCGGGAACAACTTCTGAAAAATCTACGAGAGCACCTTCTTGATGCCCAGAATCGCATGAAACTTCAATATGATTCTTCTCACCGTGACGTTCAATTTAAGATAGGAGATATGGTATTGTTAAAACTTCAGCCTTATCGACAAGTGAGTTTGGCATCTAAGAACCGGTCAAAACTTTCTCCTCGCTTTTATGGGCCTTTTAAAATCATCGACCGCGTGGGTGACGTTGCTTACAAACTCCAATTGCCAGACCACGCAAAGCTCCACCCGATTTTTCATGTGTCCTCTTTGAAGAAATATCACGGCAGCATTCCGAGCTTCCCCTCTCTTCCACCCATACATCAGGAAGATTATATTCCTTCTCCTCTGGCTGTTCTCGACTATCGCTCTCACCGTGGACGCTCCCAAATTCTAGTTCATTGGGAGGGCTTATCCCCTGCGGAGGCTTCATGGGAAGACGCAGTGACTTTCATGGAACGTTACCCGTCCTTCGTGTTTGCGGACAAACCCGTTTCTCAGGGAGGGAGTAATGTTAGGGACCGAGCCCATGCAACAAAAGAAAATCTAGAGCCCATCAAATACAAGAGATATACACATGGCCGATTTGGAAAGAATGGTGGATTGATCCAGTGACAGTAATTGGTTTTTTATTATTGAGTCAAGTATCTTTTATTTTTAGCAAGAAATAAATCTTCCTTCACCAGGAAGAAAAGTCGGGTTATTTCTTCCTTAGTCAGGAAGGAAAGTTATTTCTTCCTTAGTCAAGAAGAAAAATTATTTCTTCCTTAGTCAGGAAGAAAAAGTTATTTCTTCCTTAGTCAGGAAGAAAAATTAATAGTTTCCTATTTAGTGGTTGATTTCTTCCTTCGTCAGGAAGAAACGTGAGTTGTATTTAATTGACTGAAAGAATGCAATAAAATTTATGATTGAGCTTACAAACAAAAATCCCTAGATCGAGAGGTTCTCTATTTCTCCCACGAGCCTCAAACTATCCCTACCACCATAGGCCGTCAAGGTCGTAAAACCAAGAAGACGAAGATTGATCCCGCTGACCAGCCCGTGCACCGTCCCATTACGCGATCCTTGTCAAAGGGGCCTAACAGAAAGAACAATAAATATGACATAATTTCTAACCTTATAAAATATACTACTATTAATGAATTAAATTATTCTATATATAAATTTGGTTTAATTTTAAACTGATCAAAATAAATCCAAATTTAATACAGTTAAAACCAATTTGATCTGTCATCTTTAATTGGTTGAACTTAGCTAACTAAAAATAGACTTTTCTCAATAAGCATTAAATACTTTATGAGTAATATCAAAACTTGAAACTCAACATTCATATCTCAATATAAACTCAATAATAAATATTTATAGCAATCAAATATTAATTAAAATATTTTTTAATATATTTTATATTTAAAAAAGTATCAAAACTATATCAGCACGACAAAATACAATACCAAAACTATATCATTGTGGTAAAAAATTGAAACTCCGGCATGACTCAAAATTTTAAATCTTGATACTAGCATTGTTGACCCAATCTTCTATGTCAAAGTTAAAGACTTCATTAGTAGTGTACTCCTTCACTACGTTACAACGTGAAACATATGACTTGAGTGATGATTGTACTTTGATTAGCATGCTCATGAGCTCTGAACTCAAGTGCTTGTAATTTTCGGAATGAACAATGTAGGCATATAACCCTCACCTCTTTTCCACAACAAACAACACTCACAATAGCAAGGGTTGGCTACAAGCAAAATCATGGAAGGAGTGAGCTACTTGGTTTTAGCTGTGTTAAGAGGGAGCAAATAAAACGAGTTTAAATGGTCTTTTAACAATTATTATGTTCTATTTCCCTAAGAAAACAACCCAAAGATTTTCTTTCCTTGATTTTCTAATTTTCTCATGAGATACATCTGCCTAACTATCTATCTTGCCCGATACATAGGCTAATCATTCTCCTCTTTCCCACAAGCACAGCCAATTCCTTACGCCTCTAGTCATACCATTACTAACCATGTTACTTCTCACTATATCTTATACTCACTAGTGTGAACATCACAATCCTGTTGGTTTGTTCATTGGGACAATCTCCACACTCGTCATCATTATCACTGATGTTTCCTCCATAATGCTTAGGGATCAATGCCTGCTCCTTTCATCCTCTTTAGTCTTTACTCCAAGATACCAACATCCCCATAAATAGGAACAACTTTGTAGCCAATCATATACATCCACATGCAGTTCCACCTCCAACACATCATCACCAACTACTACTCAGATTTTATCTTGGTTCTTCAATCAGGACATCTGATATAGATATTGACCAATTCTCCATACAGCACCCACCTACCAGTAGATGCTCATCTGCCACATCTCATCATGGTTCCCTCACAAAAAAATATTCTCACGTGCTTCCCTTCAAGAGCAAAGCCCAGTTATTAATGTCAGAAGATGCAATCTCCTTTCCAAGATTTATCTCCGAGATCTTCAACCTATTTGTCGCTACTCCCAAACCTCATGCCTAAGGACCNGAGAATATCATCAATAAATACAATGACGAATTTATCGAGATACTCCCTGAAGATGTGGTTTCATCAGCTCCATGAAGACTGCTGAGCATTGGTTACTCCAAAAAGGCATTACTACAAATTCGTAGTGGCCGTATCTTGTCCTGAAGGCCGTTCTGGGGATGTCACTTTCTTTAACCTTTAGCTGATGATACCCAGAACGCAGGTCTATCTTCGAGAACACTGTAGCCCCTTTGAGTTGATCAAATAAATCATCTATTCTAGGAAGGGGGTACTTGTTCTTGATGGTTACCTTGTTCAGAGCTCTGTAGTCTATGCACAGACGCATAGACCCATCCTTCTTGACGAAAAGTACAGGAGCTCCCCAGGGTGAATGACTCGGGCGAATGAAGCCCTTGTCTAGTAGCTCCTGGAGTTGCTCTTGTAATTCCTTCAACTCTGCTGGAGACATACGATATGGGGCCTTCGAGACCGGACCAGTACCTGGCACCAGCTCAATCTCAAATTCCACCTCCCTGTTGGGCGGTAGTCCAGGTAGTTCTTCTGGGAACACTTCTGGATATTCGCAGACTACCCGTACATCCTCCTGCTTGAGTTCTTTCCTTGCTTCTGAGTCCACTATGTGTGCAAGAAAACCAGCACACCCTTGCTCTAGCATCTGGTGGGCTGCCAAGGCTGAGAGAAATTTCTGAGTCTTCCTCCTTGGGGCTCCTCGAAACTCGAATGGTGGTTCTCCTTCTGGGCTGAAAACCATCTTCCTTCTACGGCAGTCCACTGAAGCGCTGTACTTACTGAGGAAATCCATGCCCAGTATGATGTCGAAGTCTTGCATCGCAAGGACTATCAGATCGACATATAGCTCTCGGTCTGAAATCTTGATTGGCACAGCCCGGAGCCGCTGGGTGGATTCCATGATTTCCCCTGAAGGGAGAGTTGTCAGGAATCTGGACTCCCAACTCTCTGCAGGCACCTGTAACTTACTAGCAAAAGGTACTGATACGAAAGAATGGGTCGCCCCAGTGTCAAACAGTGTAGTAGCTAAATGCTGAAAAATAACTATTTGACCTGTTACGACCGTGGAGGCGCTGGCAGCTTCTTCCTTCGTGAGGGAAAAGACTCTGGCATTGGTTGGAACTGGTGCTGCTTCCAACCCTCCTTGACTGATCTGAGGTCCCTCCAGTATAGTAGGCATGTAATGTAACTGAGGCTTGCCTCCATACTGTACGGACTGCTGAGGAAGTACCTTAAACTTGTTTGGGCAGTCTCTGGATCTGTGTCCCTCTTGTCCACATAAGTAGCATCCAGTTACACCCAAAAGGCATGCTCCTGGATGGGTCCTCCCACACTTAGGACAAGGTGGGTACCTAGCTTGCTTGTTCTCTTGGTTTCCTTTTTGGCTGCCAGGCCACTGCTTCCTTTTGTGGTTCTTGTTCTTCCAGTTCTGGTTATTTGGCTGAGGCTTCTGGCCTCCAGTTGTCTTGTTCTCAGTCAGGACTGGCTTCTGCTGTGCTTGCTGTGCCTTGATGCTATTCAGGTAGTGCTCTGAGATTAGAGCACTACTGACCAACTCCTCGCTGGTCTGGGGTCGGTGCGTCCCGCTGTTCACGTTGAGGGCTATTTCAGGGTTCAGCATGCGGAGCATCAGTCTGACTCGCTCCTTCTCTGTGCTGACTAGCTCTGGGCAGAGGCGAGCTAGTCTGTTGAACTTCGCGACTGCTTCTCCCACTGGTAGGCTACCTTGTCTGAACTCCATGAAGTCCTCGTAGTGCTTGTTGGTAACCCGCATGTGGAAGAACTCCTCATAGAACTCTTGCTCGAAATCTGCCCAGCTCATCTGGTTGACTATCCTCTTACTCTTGACTCGCTCCCACCACATACGAGCGTCTCCAGTTAGGCAGAAGGAGGCACATTTGACCTTCTCGACTTCTGGCCAGTCAAGAAGCTCCATTGTGCTCTCTAGAGTCTTGAACCAAGCCTGGGCATCCCAGGGCTCAGTCGTGCCTGAGAAGCTTTCGGGTTTCAGCCTCTGCCACTGGACGAGGTATGCTTCTTGTCTTTGGTTCACGGCAGGGGTCTCCTGTGTGACTGGTGGAACTTCAGCCACCACTGGAGTTTCCACTCCTGCTGTGGGTGGTGTAGGGGGCTCTGGGTGCTGATTTGCCATCAGTGTGACGATGGTCTTCTGTTGCTCTGAAATCTGAGCTTGCATTTGAGCAATGACCGCCATCAGGTTTGGCTGTTCTGTGCCAGGCTCATTGTTATCTTGAACTGGGGTTCCGTTCCTTGCATTAGGAGCTCGGCCTCTTCTTGCCATCTAATAATGTATAAGGGAACAAGAAATCACTACTACTTCTCTAGGTACAAACTTGTCTTCTTACTTAGTATCCTAATATCCATTCTAGGGATTAAACATGATTCCGTGATACTAAGGTATTAAACATGCTTCCTTGTTCTATGCACATGTGAGTAAGTACTTAAGCATTTCTCTATACTGAAGTTAAGTAAAGGAGCAATAGAAAAACTGAAACTTAAAGCTTTCTTACTTGAAGACGGCAAGGTTGATGCTGATGTGTGTGTGATGCTGGAGAATGGGAACTGCTCTGATACCACCTGTAGCGACCCGCCTTCTCTACCTTAGACGGATCGTTACTTTTGTCTACTTCTTGACTCTAATGCACGACTAAGAATGCGGAATCATTTTTTTTTCTTTTAAATTCATCTAGGGATGATATTCTAACTCTAATAGTCATGCATGATACAATGACATACTTCCTTTCTCTAGAACTTCACTGCAATGGTACCAGTCGACTGGTATCGGCCACGGAAAGATTCTGGGCACGGCACCAGTCGACTGGCCTCTTGGCAGTCGACTGATGCATCGAACAGAAGCTACTGTTCGATAGGGCAGTCGACTGGTACTGAACCAGTCGACTGGCACGCCTGAAAATATGAAATTCAGATTCGAAGCCTTGTTTCAAAACTCCACCAAACATATAGTTTCAAGCCATACAAAGACATAACATCATTTCTATACTCTATACTAGTTTCCTAAACGTTTTAGCCAATCAAAACAACTTCATAAACTCGAAATTAGGACTTTCTGCGAGATTTAGCAAATTATGAAAATCTATATAAACTTTATGCTAGAGTTTGTACCAAACTTAACTTCTAACCATTTGAACTCATTCCACAAGGTTCTATAACATCACTAAAGCATTATGGAATATGAATGCAACTTTTCTAAGCATAATTGAGCAATAAAACTTGATTCAAAGGGGAAACTAGCACTATCTTGGCACATGCATCAATAAACTCCAACAAAGTATCAATATTCAAAACCACTCACACTTCTACTCATCCAATGCAATCATAAGGATATGTATGCTAAATGAAATGACATGGAATCTTTACTTGTGGTTTTTAAGACATGCAAAATATCTAAAACGCAATTACTTGGATAAAGTCTATATAATCTAACTTAAACTAAGACTTTATAATAAATGCTCTTTAAGTCCTTCATTCATCTTGTCCCAAGGACCTCACCAAGGTCAGCCACCACACACACGTCACTCAGCATCGCCTTGTCGCCTTCCTTCAGAATTGCTTGCCTTTACCTTTACCTGCAGCAAGAGGAAATGCAACTAATAAGCAAAAAGCTTAGTAAGTACTATCTAGCTCACAAAATCTCGAAAATGTGCAAACATGCTTTTTAAACAATGTGAAATCACATGAGATACTTTTATGCTTAAAAGAAAACTAAACCATATATACTCAAGCATTAATAAGTCTCAACTTACTTGTTCTTGGCTTAACTTGAACTTTAGCAATTCTTTAACTTTAAATCTTCCTTTAACTTTTAGAAAACTTCTTTAAACTTTAGAAAACTTTGCTAAAGCATATACTTGAAAATAATAATAACTTGGATCCACTTAAGACGTAAGTACCATCTTATGCGCGTTCCCTAAAAGGTTGGGGTAGCGAGCCACCAATCCTAATAGAGCAGACCTTGGTCTACCAGGGCCAAGACCTTGGAATTGGACACCTGGATTTCTTTAACGACGCCCTTGGACGCCGGGTACTGGCCTTAGAAAATAAAATAGCTTTTCTTTCTTTTTTTTCTTATCTTTAAATGCCTTGACATTTTAACGAGCACCTTGTGTGCCCAAATCCCTAAGTCTTGACTTTTGGGGATTTCTTAAGGCCTTGGCCTTTTCTTTTCTTATCTTTATCTTCTCTTTTCTTCTCTTATAACTTTTCTTAGTCCCTAACCTCATATAGGGTACTTAATCAAACTTATACAAGCATGGATTAAACTAGAGGTACATGCAAAAATCATAAACTCAAGGAAATTTCACTTTTAACTTTCTAACGGGAAAAACTTGCGGAAAAACCGCCTCTTACTGCAGGTGAGCAGTACTTACATCGATATCTTGGACTTACAACCAAAATTGTCGTCTAGGGCTCGGGAGAAACTTGAGATCTCGATGAACCGTTCGCGCCTACGCGTTCCTCTCGTCGAGACGAACGAAACGCTCCGCCTTCCTTGCTTCTTCCTTGGCCGGCGCCCCCTTAGAAGAGAAGAGGGGGTCTTGGTGTGGTTGGCGTGCGCACAAGAGAGGGGAAGAGAGGGGTCGGCGGATGGTGAGGAGGGTTTTGCCGAACCAAAATAATAAAACCCCACTTAAGTTCTTCTATTTATACCAAGGGGTATTTCGGTCCAACTTTATAACTTAACTTAATATTTCTCTATTTTCTTTCAGCACACCCCTGCTGGGGCTCCTGGTTAACCCGACCAACTTAAGTCGTTGATCCCACGGGAGGTCTCGGGTTCAAAACTCATCCAGGCAACTTTCTGCCGAAAACTCTATTTCTTTTAATAAAAATACTAAACGGACTCGGAAAATTCCCTAAAAATATTCTAAAAATTCATAAAAATATCTAGAATATTTCTAAAACATTTCTAACTAATTTCAAGGACTTTAAGGACTTAAAGTGGAAATTTTGGGCGTTACAGATGTGGTCGGTCGTGATGGTTTGGGATAATCAGGCGGTAGTCCTCGGGCACATGATATTCCTCTCGTAGGGAGTCAAAATCATGGCTACCCATGGTGGACACCGAAGTGGTGTACCACATGCCTGGGATAGCTACAAGGGCGGCCATGGAGGTATCAAGAAGCTAATCAGACAGGGCGAAAAGGTCAACAGAAGTAAAAGGGAAGGTAGCTCACCGAGGGTTATGCTGGCCGAAGGAGGGCTAGGGAGCATGATCGGGGAGGATGTACGGACAAGAAGGAGACAGTGACGGAGGATGTGTGGTAGAGGAAAGGCAGATGTTGAAAATGACCTAGGTGGACCCTGGGGGCTATTTATAAGGGTGCCTGAGGTAGGGGAGTCGTCCGATGGCAGGAGGGAAAAAAGGCGGGGTGTGATATCCACCGTTCGTGGCCTCCAAGCAACAACTGGCCTTGGGAAGGTTCGCTTGACACCGCGTGTGGCTTCTGGTTGGGCGACGCCTCATCAACAGAAGCGCTCAATGGGGGGGGGGGGGGGGGATGCTACGTGTAAGCATTAAATGAGTGATGAGACCGAAGAGACGCCTGACATGATAACGGCATGGGCATCGCCTTAGAAACAACAAAACCATCGGTTTAGGGTATGGGGAACATCATAGCTATCCCAGTTGGGTGTGTCTGGTCGGGGAGTCTAGTCAGAGCTCCCGACATCTCCTTCGACTAGACTTGAAGGGAAGACATGTGATCCGGGATAATCCGGATGAGGATGCGGGCCCACCCGGACAAGGAGTTTATGAAGATCTAACCCTCGACATAGCTCATAGAACGGAGCAGTCAACCGGGGGCCAATTTGAGGGCGAGTCAGTCGAGCCTGGTGGTGGGGGGGGGGGGGGGGGAGTCGACCGACTTGAAGTGTTCTCCCTGGACTGAGGTGCCCAAGGACCGGGCTGGATTCCTAATGCACGTGGAATGTCGTTGCCAGCCCGCCAGCCCGGCTGATACCAGACGAGCAGTTGTACCAAGAGTGACTGGTCGGCTGGCCCCGGGCATCCGGTCGACTGAGACTAGGCAGCCGGTCGAGCCCGGGGATTCGCAAGCCGTGAAAGATATGGTCGAGTGCCTCTTGAAACGCGAAGGACCCAGTAGACCTCCCTGTCAGACAACAAGACAAAGCGGACCCACTGAGGTGACGAACATTTATGGAAGGTTGGCGATCGTACCTCTATATTTACACTAGGAGACAGTAAGGCTGCGTTAGCCCCCTGAATTGACAGGCAGTTATAAAAGGTGAGCGATCATACCGTTAGGTCAGAGGACTACATGGTACTAGGATGGGCTCGGTCACCTTCTTGTCAACTGTCAGAGGCCTGCTGATAGATTCGTTGGCAGCAGGGACCAATCCTTGTCGGTTATCTAGCCTATATAAAAGCTCTTGGGGTAGAAGAAAAGAGGATCAACAGTTCTCATCCACCACTCGCCGGAAGTTCTGCCAGGATCGGAATTCTCTCGTAGCTCTTTTGTCGGAACTCCGCTCGGCTAGTCCTTGTCCTCCACGAAGGAGGCGTCTTCGGCAGATCCCTTGGACGCCCGGAGGGGAACTCGATAGATCATCGCCAAGTGTTGACCCGGTCGACGATCTCTCCTACCGTTCGGTTGGCGACTCAGCAGTCAGACTTTGGTCAAGATCCGAAGCCTGTCATCGCAGAGCAACCTACTTCACTTGCTGACAGGATCACCGTATGTACCCAAGTTGCATCAAACAAAAGATAAAATTTACAGTTCTTTAAAATGATAAAAAATTCTTAGTAAATTAATCACTCATCCCATCCTAACTTGGATAAGTTGGCAACATGTGTAGATTAATTGAACATCACTATACTTTAACTCATAAATGGATTTTAAAGAATAGATTAGGAGAACAGTTAAAAATCTGATAATTTAGTACCATATTATTTTTTCCTGATTCATCTGATTATCATTATGTTCTTATGGTTGGTGTGATTTTCAAATTTAGTAAGTTGTGGAATAATAAAGAAGCTTTAAAAGCTTGGTGAGTGAGCTACTATTAAGTCGGGCTTAAGCATTTGGGCAGTGTTTGAGTCTCACAAATTTATATGGTAGTTTTCTCATTTAGGTACATCATTACAGTGTGTGTGACATTAACATATCATGAATTCTTCTCAAACATGGAAAATCCAATTGCATGAACAAATGTAGTCATTTTAGAAGGACTGCAGATCATTCAGTTTTCAACTTTTCATTACCTTTCCTTTAATATTATGCTTTTTTATTTATCTAATAAGTTTTCTTGCTAATAGAAGATATAATGATGTGAACAGTGTCTTAGAAGCAACATCAGATGGTTGATACAATAACTGTTTATGAATAAACATTTCAGAAGTTTCTATAGGTTATGGTTCTCAATTTCTGATAACCCTCGTTTATACTCTAATGGTTCTTGTAATTTGATAATTGTTATATGATTTAAGAGATACAAAGATTAACCCTATTTATATACATAAACTAGGACCTTTTCAAAAGGAATAAATCAAATTCTATCAATACTTATCCCTAATATTTAGGATATTCTAACATCCCTAATATTTAGGATATTCTAACATCCCTAATATTTAGGATATTCTAACACTCCCCCTCAAGCTAGAGCATATAAATTATATGCACCCAGCTTGTTACATATGTAGTCAATTCGAGGACCTCTCAGTGACTTAGTAAATATATCTGCTAGCTGATCATGTGAGTTAACAAAACTAGTAGATATTTCTCCAGATATGACTCTCTCTGACGAAGTGACAGTCGACTTCAATATGCTTTGTCCTCTCATGAAAAACTGGATTTGAAGCGATATGCATGGCGGCCTGGTTATCACATATAAGTGACATTTGTGTGACATCTCCAAACTTTAACTCCAGGAGCAACTGTTTAAGCCATATAAGCTCTTGACTGGCTATAGCCATAGCTCGATATTCTGCCTCTGCACTGGATCTTGCCACAACATTCTGCTTTTTGCTTTTCCAAGAAATAAGGTTACCTCCGATAAATATACAAAAACCAGAAGTAGATCTCCTATCACTGGGAGATCCTGCCCAATCTACATCAGAATATCCTATGATTCGAGTATGTCCTTTGTCTTCGTACAAAAGACCCTTTCCTGGAGCGCCTCTGATATATCGAACAATGTGAATTACAGCATCCCAATGTTCTTTACATGGAGAGTTGAGAAACTGACTTACTACACTTACTGCGAATGAGATATCTGGACGAGTAACAGTAAGATAACTTAGTCTCCCTACTAATCGCCTATATCGTTTAGGATCTGGTAGAGGCTCCCCCTGATTTGGCAAGAGCTTGATATTAGGATCCATAGGGTTGTCAACTGTCTTTGAGTTTAACATTTTTGTTTCTTCTAGAATATCCATTGCATACTTTCTTTGGGATATAATGATCCCATTTCTGGACTGTGCTACTTCTATCCCCAAGAAATATTTGAGTCTGCCGAGATCCTTTGTCTGAAAATGTTTGAAAAGATGTTGTTTCACCTGTGAGATCCCAGAGTCCCAAGATGATCACTACCTGTGATGACAATATCATCAACATAAACCATTAGGTAGATGCAACCAGTAGATGAGTGGCGATAAAAGACAGAATGATCAACATTGCTTCGAGTCATGCCAAACTGTTGAATTACAATACTGAATCTACCGAACCATGCTCTGGGTGACTGTTTGAGACCATATAAAGATTTTCGCAAGCGGCACACAAGACCAGAAGACTCCCTCTGAGCAACAGAACACGGAGGTTGCTCCATGTAGACTTCTTCGTGCAGGTCACCATGTAAGAATGTATTCTTGATGTCCAACTGATATAGAGGCCAGTGTTGAATCGCAGCAATGGACATGAGTAAGCGTATAGAAGACATCTTGGCAACAGGAGAAAATGTGTCCTCATAATCCAATCCAAAGACCTGAGTATAGCCTTTAGCAACGAGACGAGCTTTAAGTCGATCAACCGCTCTGTCTGGACCAATCTTCACCGTATATATCCATCAACAACCAACAACTGACTTTCCTGGTGGTAGAGGAACGAGGTCCCAAGTCCCACAGCTCCGTAAAGCAGTCATTTCGTCCAGCATAGCCTGTTTCCATCCCGGGTGGGCAAATGCATCTCCTGCATTCTTCGGAACAGAAACAGACGACAAAGAGGAAAGACAAGAATAATAGGAAGGAGAAAGACGATGGTAACTCATAGATACATAATGTGGAGAAGGATTACGAGTGGAACGTATATCTTTCCGAAGTGCAATGGGAATATCAGATTCAGACGACTCGACCGGAGGAAGGGGTGTAGATCTGGCTCCAGAGATGATCCCATGGCTGGCGGCAAAGCTGGCTTAGTACGACGCTGATAAACTTGCAATGGAGGAGAAATTGGAGCTGGAGGTGATAGAGAGTCCTCCGGAGGATAAAAGACTGATACAGGCACAAAAGAAGGAAACTCGGAAGACGATTCTGAAGGCCCAAAGAAAGGAACCGAATCAAAGAATGTGACATCAGCAGAGATGAAATACCGACGGAGAGTAAGGGAATAACACTTGTACCCTTTCTGAGACCGTGGGTACCCAAGGAAAACACATTTATGCGACCGAGGAGAGAGTTTATCAATTCTAGGATCAAGAGCATGAGCAAAACATGTAGAACCAAAGACCCTAGGTGATAAAGGATGAAGGGACTGATTTGGATACAGTATATGATAAGATATTTGCCCCTGTAAAGTAGAGGAAGGCATGCGATTGATAAGATAACATGCAGTAAGTACGGCTTCTCCCCAAAACCGTAAAGGAACATGAGAGTGGTGGAGAAGAGCCCGGGTGGTCTCTAGAAGATGACGATTTTTGCGTTCTGCAACTCCATTCTGTTGAGGAGTATGAGGACAAGACTTCCGATGTAATATGCCTGAGTTGCCAAGAAGGTCTGAAACGGAGTAGATAGATACTCACGTGCATTATCACTCTGTAAGGATCGGAGAGGGATACCAAATTGTGTTTTTATTTCATTAAAAAAAAGATTGGAAAATAGAAAATAGTTCGGATCGATCCTTTATCAGATATAACCAAGTACAACGGAAGAAATCGTCTATAAAAGTAACAAAATATCGTGACCCTAATGTAGAGGTAACACGACTTGGACCCCAAATATCGGAATGAACTAAAGCAAAGGGAGACGTAGCCCGATTTATAATGCGAGGAGAAAACGAACTACGTGCATGCTTACCTAACTGACATGACTCACAAGATAAAGACTTTAAGTGAGATAGACTAGGATGTAATTGTTTTAACTTATCGAGACCAGGATGTCCTAACTGAGCATGAATCACAAGTGGAGATGCCGCCGTTGTACCAATGAAAGAGTTTTGGTGAAGTCGATATAGACCATGAGCCTCACATCCGAAGCCAATCATCCTCCCCGTATTCCGGTCTTGCAATGAAACAGAGGATTTAGTAAACGAGATGACACAATCAAGAGACCGAGTAAGCTGACTTATTGATAATAAATTAAAGGGAGCTCCGGGGACATAAAGAACATTCTGAATGGGAAGAGATGGAGAAGAATGAATACTACCAACACCTTGGGACTGAGTTTGAGAACCATTTGCCATGGTGACAAAGGGTAAATAACCGGAAGTAGATAATGAGGAAAAAAGTGATCTATTACCGGTGATATAATCGGTGGCCCTATAGTCAAGTACCCAAGGACTCGAAGAGCGAGATATGCCAGCAAAGGAATTACCAGCTTGTGTAACGACAGCAAGGGAATTAGAATCCCGTCGATCCTCATACCATTTCAGAAAGTCATCATAGGAAGGCTGTGGAGTCGGAGCCGAAGTTAACTGTGAAGTGGATGCTGAAGAAGTGACAGGACATTGGGCGATCTGAGCAGTACGCGGAGGTCGACCATGGAGACTCCAACATTTATCAATCGTATGTCCTGGTCGGTGACAATGATCACACCAAGGACGTCCTTTGCCACCCTTACGAGGTGGAGATTTGTTATTGTTCCGAGAAACCAAAGCCGAAGAGTCAACAGAAACAGAAGATGGAGTTGCCAAGATTTTGGCTGGGACACGGAGGAGAGTCGCCCAGGTAGAGTCCATGGTGGCCTCTATGGGGCTGCCTAGGATTTGATACGAATATGAGAGTAATCTGTGGGCAGACCATATAAGGCCAGAGACATAAAAAATTTCTTCCGATTTTCAAGCTCTGCAACGGGAGTGGTCGCAGGAGGGAGCAGGTCATTGAACTCGCATAAAAGGCTAGAGACTGATCCCAGATAAGTTGACGTAGAATCTTCGATCTGACGGGTACTAAGGATATTCATGAGGTCTTCACAAACTTGATAAAGTCGCCGAGAAGTGTGTAAACAGTTGTTGAGCCTGTATCCAAACATCCTTGTAGGTGATATGAGTGCGGAAGACATCCCTAAGAGATGGATGAATAGTAGCCCGGATAATACAACACAACTGAGCATCAACCTTTTTCCATAAAGGACGATCTGTGACTTGAATATCCTCCTCAGTTTGGGTGAGATGCGTCTCATAACCCTGTCCAACAAGCCAGAGTTTAATGTGAGAGGACCAAGAGGAATAATTCTTACCATCCAACAACTCCGACGATAGCGGTGCCGTGACGTGGTTGGTAAAAAATTGAAAGATCTGGTTTCGTAGTGCCGGAGGTAGCCATGACAAATTAAATCGGTGCTGATCCAATGAATATAAGGAGCGTTCAAGGGAAGAGATTCAGCGATAGGCGAGGGCAGCGGCATGCGTGCGCAAGTAGCCGAGAGGCGCAGATGTGCGTGAACGGCAGTCGAGGGCGGCGGCCGATGCTGTGCAGCCGATGCGAGGAAGACGCTCGGGGAGGAAGGCCGCATGTAAAGGGGAGAGACGCGTTCGGGAGAAGAACGCGCGTCGAGAGAAGCCCCGCCGTGAGAAGGAATCGCGAATACGAAACCCTAACGCTCTGATACCATGTAATTTGATAATTGTTATATGATTTAAGAGATACAAAGATTAGCCCTATTTATATACATAAACTAGGACATTTTCAAAAGGAATAAATCAAATCCTATCAATACTTATCCCTAATATTTAGGATATTCTAACATCCCTAATATTTAGGATATTCTAACAGTTCTTGATTTATGCAAACTTTCCTATTCCTACCAATTAAGCATTGGACTGATGGTGGTTGGCTCAGTACTTGAGTTTTGTTAGTCATGCTTTTTCCTATCCTCAGCATCTTTTTTTTTTTTAAACAATTTATCATGCTAATGCATACTAATAGCAATTATAACATCACTTGGAGGTCGGTATAATTGACATTCTGGAGAATTTTGTAGACATGCTTAGGCGAAGAATTGTGTATCAAAAACTAAAATGAAGGAGGGTCAAACAAATGGTGCATAGTAAATTCCTAGCTCTTTAGATGTTATTGATTATCATCTTTTGATCTGCAAATCCTCTTTTAGGATCACGTTCTTCAGATATTACATCTGGTATCATTGATTCTCTCCAGAGGTTCTTCATGACAATGATTCTTCAGATACATGGCTGAATACCTTGATAATTTAAAGTTAAAATTTGTTAAATTGCTTGGGTCTGTGAGTTATTTTTTAGTAAATTTGTACTTTGATGAAGTAGAAAGCATAATCTTGTTATCAAAATTTCAACAATTATCACTTTCTCTGAACAACTAACCATCCACTTCAAATTCACTGGTAGTCCAATCATCATCTTAGCCTTCCGCATTTATCACTGAAAACCACATTGAGTTTGAATATTTGCAATCAATACCTAATTCACTAAAGAGAAAAAGGAACTTTTTACCATTCAATAGCTAATGTGTGCTTTGTTTGCAAAGTTTTATTTTATTTTATTTTTTTTACCGGAAATGTAAATCTAACTGATGAAGTTACTCATTCTTTCCCTTCTTCATGCATCTTTAACTACTGATCATTAACGATAAGCCTCCGTATCTGTGTAAAAGATGTTTCGGATGCCGTTCATATAGGTTAAAGTGAACGGCCCCGCGACAGCACCAGTTTACCAGTTTCTCAAGGCAAGCAAACCCGGTTTTTGCGGAAACAGAATCAAGTGGAATTTCACTAAGTTTCTGGTCGATAAGGATGGCAAGGTCCTTGCTCGCTATGGGAGTGCCACAGCCCCCCGGTCCATCGAGGTATTGAAATCATGTTCAAAGCGACTATACTGTTTATCTTTACCTTTCGCTTTTCTGATTTTCTTCTCCAATTCTTTTCAGAAAGACATTGAAAAAGCACTTGGCAACTAAAAGGGCAAGTAAAAATTTACTTGGGAAGCAAGAAAAGTTAAGTCTGAGACTTTAAAGGGGGGTCCTGCACTAGTTTCATGTAGATAGCATGTGTGCGATTCAAGATTCCCAATCTGCGAAGCTGAATTTTAACTTTGTTGCATAACTTTTTGTATTTTTAATGGTCTTTTTTGTTTGTGTGTATTCCATGTAAATATTTCATATAATGGTTCTACACCATGTTTTACCATTTTCTATGCATACATATCTATGAACGAGATGTTTATTGTTATGATCCATTTCTTGGCAACAGCTTAGGGGCTTTTGGTTTGTAGAGATACTTATTTTATTCCATATGAATTTACAATGATATGTTCATATATACTAGCAAAAAAGAATTCAGATGATCATCTTTCATGGATTCTGCGATAATAGGAATTAGTTATTTTGTATTCTACATGAGCTATAACTGATCTTTTTTTATTTCATTCTCTAATAATATAATTCTTACTCTATATAGTATTCGCATATATATAGTAGGATTGAGTAAAGTAAGCTGAGCGTTTGGATCCGAGTGAGTGGAGTAGTTCAATCAGATGAGGAATGACTCATCTTGTTAGTTAGTTTACACTACCTGACAGATTAAATAGGCCAGTTTGCTTTAAACGGGCGATTGACTCAAAAAATATTAAATTAATGGATTATTTGTTGGATGTGTTGGTTGATTTATTTTGACGATGAATAAAATTTTTTTAGTCGAATCGAATATTTTCAGAATTAATTGATATATTTATTTATTTATTTTACACTACGGACCAATGATAGAGATGTCTCTACCGATATAGGTGTCATTTTATTTTTTTTAAAATTTATTTAATAAATAATTTTTAAATAATTTTTAATCTTATAATATGTCCTATACATATATAAATTTTGTTCGTTGAATACTATTATTCAATAGGGAAATCTAAATCTTTGAACAAAATTTATTAATTTAAATCCATTATAATTCAATCTTTAAATTTTAAAATTTTAAATATTAAATATATATAATATATTTCGTGTCGTGAGTATCTAAATTATTTTCGTTTGAACACTATAATCCAAAATAGAAGTCTAAAACTATCTTATTAACTTAAACCCGTTATAACCTAACTTTTAAATTAAAAAAAAAAGAAGTCTAAAAAAATCTTATTAACTTAAACCCGCTATAACCCAACTTTTAAATTAAAAAAATTCTAAATCATACTGCCAAAACATTTCAAGCGCCTGTATTGAATACAGATGCTTGAGAGTTGATATGGGCACGCGTATTAAATATAGACATCTTGAGTCGACAGTGTTGTATGACGAGCAATTCATAGATGAATAAATTCGCGCGTGTATATATATATATATATATATATATATATATATATATATATATATATATATATATATATATATATATATATATATATACACGAATTTGATCGCCTGCGGACCTACGGACATAGCTTGCCACGTCCGCCTTTGTTCCGTTGCTTTACTTTTTTTTACGCGTTTCCCTCGTGGCAAGCCGGGGGGTGTCTGATCGGTCAATGTGCCCGATCAGGCAAGTGCCTGACCGGTCAGGCAAGTGACGCCGCCTCGCTGGACCTTGACCCAGACGGAGTCGAACCGGCGGCTGAGCCGGCCCAACAAATTGCTGAGCTCCTGTTCTGGCAGCGGAGTCGGAGGAGCTACAGTCGGGGGCGACGCCCTGGGCGATGTCACTGGAGCTGCAGTCAAGGGAGCGACTGAGCCGGCTGGTCGTCGCCGGAGCTGCAGCCGGGGGCGACGCCATGGACGACGTCGCCGGAGTTGCAGTCGGGGGAGCGGCTGAGCCGACTGGTCGTCGCCGGAGCTGCAGTCGGGGATGATGCCCTGGACGACGTCGCCCGGGAGCGGCATGGTGTCGTTGCCACACAGACCAACAAAGTGTCGTGCCACGCATGCGGTCCGCAGGAATCGATCCGCAGGCGATCAAAAAAAAAAAAAAAATATATATATATATATATATATATATATATATATATATATATATATATATATATATATATTCGTTACCCGTTTAGAGTCGGTCCAATGGATACGAAGAGAGGTTCATATAGGTCATCATCTTCTAAGGATTGACTCCTAATCATTACGTCAAAAATATTATACACCCATTCTCTATACTCTCTTTCTCTCTCTCTCTCTCTCTCTCTCTCTCTCTCTATATATATATATATATATATATATATATATATATATATATATATATATATATATAGGATCGTCAGTTTGATAAAGATTAAAGAAGTTGATATGAATATATGATTGAATCAATTTAGGAAAACAAATAAATTATATTGGGTACCATGTTTAATTAAGAAATATTATATCATTGTAATTTTTTTTTTAAATTTAATTTTATAAGTTAAATATGAACAAGCTATTTTATGGCTATTATTTCTGAAATCAAGTTTTAAAAAATAATTATTTATATTTAATCATATTATTTCCTTTTTTATCTTTAGTTTTTTTTATTATTTCCTACAAATAAAGCAAGCTTTTAAAAAGTCAAAACCTCAATTTACTTATCTGACAATTTTTAAATACGATCATCGACTCATTTAATAAAGAACGAACTGTATTTAAACCCTTTTATTTATTTGTTCAAAAGTCTCTTTAAAACTTTAATAGTTAAAGTATTTTAAAATTTTCTCACAGTAAATAATTAAGAAGCCCGTCTGTTTGCTCCCGACTATGATGTAGTAGTAAGTATATTTTAAGTAGTGGTTAATTATAATTTTTTGATTTATATTCTACATAATGGTTAATTATAATTTTTTGATTTATTTGTTTCGTATTAATTTTAGAATGTTGTACGAATTAGGATCAATGAAATTTGGATATTAAAATTATTTTAAAAATGAAAACAAATAATACGCTTATTTCCCTGGACAAAACCGTGATATGAGAAACACCTGCTTATCTATACCTCTTTAATTAATTAGGTATCACTAAATATTCCATATAAAATATAGAAATTAAAATTACTGGCCTCTCATTTAAAAGTTTTTATTTGATTTAAGTGTTTAAAATGTGGTAAACTTTTAATTACTGGGGATTTGTCTTTTGACTTGTAAACTTATAAATTACAATAAAATGAAATTAGTAGGATTTTAATATACATTAGTAGAACATTATTACTGTATAAGTGATTTGTCACAATAGTTAATCAAGAAGTTTAATCCATGAACTAGACCGGGGATGAACCCGGTTCATTTTTGATGCGGCGCACAGGCTGAATTAGACCGGGCGGCGTTCCCTCTGTTGTTCTTCTATTTTATAATTTTCTTCGGAAGGTTCTTCAGCTGCCTCTTCGTCTTCCCCTGCATGAGTATATCCATGTTTGGTTGAAGGTTAGTGTTGATAACTTGGTTATTTAACAAAGTTTTCACTGTTTACCTTTGCTCGCTGCTTGTATTCCCGGTACTTCAGCTCCCATGGGTTCGGATTCGAAGGCGGAGGCTATCAAGGTGCGATCTTGAAGTGCATTTCTCTTCTGTTGCTCTTTCTTTTGGTTGGCTGTGGTGGAAATTTAGGCGGGTTTGGTGCCTGATTTCTTTGTTGGGCGCAGCGGGCGAAGGTTCTTATGGTGGGTGCGGGCGGCATTGGCTGCGAGTTGCTGAAGACCCTCGCGCTTTCTGGCTTTCAGGATATTCACATAGTAATCAACTAGCCTTCGACTTAGAATTTTGTTTTATTGTTTATAAAATTGGTTGGTGATCGTTTTGTTTTTGTTTTTTTTTTTTTTGAGGCTGTGAACTATGGGTTTTAGGAAAAGGAGGTAATGTTCATATTACTTCATCATTTTGTCGCATTATTTAAATATGATTCTTTTGGGAGGTCAGAGGAAATTAGAATTTATGACACTGCTTGATGAAGCAAAGAGTTTTCTGTTCGATTAATCTGTTGAACTAGCCATGCTCCTAGGGCAAAATGCCCCTGTGCGATTTTCCCACCTGTATCTTGCTGTGGGACCGGCAATAGTGAGCCGCTTGGGGTGGGCAATATCACCTTTTGCTCCAATAGTATGCCAAATGGTTTGGCAGAATCATTCTATTGGGATGAAGTTCCATTTAATATGTTCATTGTGTTGGATCATTATTTAAAGAGGCACTTATAGCGGATTCAGGTAAGCTTCTGCTTTAGTTTGTTGATTGATTCTTAGTGATTTGCATGAAATTTTGTATGACATTTTAAAAGATTCAATAAATTTTTTCCCTACACATTGACCAAGTGAAAAGCATTGCATTAGCACAGATTAATCTGGATAATTGAAATATCACATAATTTTAACTTTTTAGCTTTTCTAAGTTCTAGATTTTATTGGTGAGCAATGGCTGGGTTTATTTTCCAAATATTGTTCATTATTTTAAATCCTTACCTTTTTAATGAGAACAAAGGAAGATTTGCTTTCATTTTGGCAATGATGCATGGTTGAACTTCTATTTTATGCCTGGTATGAATCGATGGCTTTGATTTGACAGTTTTTTCTCTAGAATAAATGGGGTATTAGTTGATTTCAATCATGGTATGAGAGATCAACCGGCCGTGAAGAAATCTAATTTCGAAAAAAGACCACATTGAGAAAATGCCTATGAGTTCTTGTGAGTTCATCTTGCTCCTATTTAGTTCTGACACTCATCATAATGAATAATGTTGGGTGTAGATTTTACATCAAAACTATCATAACGTCATCCTGGCTTTGCTGATAAAAATGTTTGGTTACTACACCAAGATATTCCAATTTGGTTCTTTCTCTTTTAGGAAATGAGACTACCTTCCATTTTATCACATTTCACTAGTTTTAATTGTATGTTTCAATTATTCTTGCTTTTTATCTTTTTCTTGTCACAATTCCAATAAATTGGATTGTGAACTAGGTACTATCTACAGAAAGTAAAAAAAAAATAGTATTTTGTGATACAATTTGTCATCTCGTTGGAGTTTTAAACTTGTAGTAGTTTTGCTATACCTTCTTATGTTAGCTATTATTGTGCATCTCAGTGTTGTTTGGATTATGCAGATTGACATGGACACCATTGAAGTCAGTAATCTGAATCGACAATTTTTATTTCGACAAGAGCATGTGGGGCAGTCCAAGGCCAAAGTATGTTGATTGAATTGTTGTTCTTCAGTTCTACTTCACTATGTACTTGTTGTAATGCTGGATCTTTCATAACATTTCTGTTGATATCAGGTTGCTCGAGATGCTGTCTTGAAGTTTGTACCTCACATTAATATAACACCTCACCATGCAAATGTGAAGGATCCTGACTTTAATGTAAATTTTTTAAAGCAATTTACTGTTGTATTAAATGGTCTGGATAATCTGGATGCTAGACGGCATGTTAATCGTCTTTGTTTGGCTGCTGAAGTCCCTTTGGTTGAAAGTGGAACAACAGGATTTTTAGGGCAGGTAGGATTGAGTATTTGTTGATGATGACTCATGAAGAGTATTTCATAGTGCACAATTTTGCAGCATGCCTTTTCCTAGTGCATTCTTTACTTCTTTCTTTGGTATACTCTAAAACAGATTCATTCAGAAGAAATATGTCAATACCCTCTTGCAAATTTGCTGTTGGGATTTGCATAAAAAAAGCAACTGAAAAGATAGCTTCTTGAATATTGTTCTGAAAAACAGTCACACTATCATATTGCAATTGGCCTATAGATCCACACACATGTGCATTAGATAGCATCTATGTGGCCACATGTTTCCAAACTTTCAATTTGTTAACTAGATCATACTAATTTACTAGATTCAATAAAATGTATTTTTTTTTCAAGGAATGACTCACACTAACAGTATCAACAATATAGTTCCAAACCAATTTAGTTCCCATACATAAACAATGTGAATAATAAATTGAATTTTGTCAGATGTTTTTCAAGACTAAGCTGAAATGTCTTATGTCAAACCAAGACGTGATTCCTTAAATTTCTTAACATTTTCAAAATGTGTTCATGTATTGCAAGAATGGGTTTATCATGGATGCCATTTGCTAGCCCACAGCTTGTTATAATAAACTTATTCATTCACTTACATAACATATTACTGGTGTTTGGTTCTCATTGTTGTGACTGTATCATGTGCATTAGTCCCTTCTGTTTCTAGCATCACGGTTCAGTGAACGTTATGAATGAACAACTACATTCCATTCTATCCATTTTCATCTTGATTTTTTTTTATTTTCAATATATATTTATATGCTTTAAGCATTTAGTGAACTCAACCATTATGGATGTAGAACAAATTATTTTGTTTCATCACACCAGTACGTGTTTTCATGATTACCTTCAACAAATTTGATGCTAATAGGTTAGCAAACGACCTGGCCTCTTCATCAAATGCAAGCTTTAATTTTATTATTCCTCACTCCTCCAAACTACTAGGCAACACTTAAACAATATTTGGTTCCTGAAGCTTTAGTTAATCTTCTTTTATTTTGATTTTCCTGTATGTATTGTCACTCATTCTGTTTATGATACACAGATGTTAGTTTACTCTCATTTTTTTTATCCAGTATTACTGTGAATCACATACAATTTTGGGTGTTTAATTAGTACACTCTTGTCCTTTTTCTTGATGGCTTAATTTGGTCAATGTATATATTTTTCCATATCTTCAGGTTACTGTTCATGTTAAGGGTAGAACTGAGTGCTACGAATGTCAACCTAAACCAACGCCAAAGACTTATCCTGTCTGCACAATCACTAGTACTCCATCGAAGGTTGAATCTCAAAATCTTTTTGGATGGTTATCATTATCATCAAAGTTGGTTATTTCCTTTCTAATTCTTTTTATAGGTAGCCATACTCACCAGGTGTTATTGCTCAACATTTGCTTTGACATGAAATCTCTCCTTTGAATTTTTTGCTCGCATAGTTTCTCGTGTGATTTTTTTGTGACTACTGCTTTAGCATTAATTTAAAATCTCAATGAGGCTGTTCTCATACCATTCGATACAGTGGAGGTTGTAAACTTGTTGCAACATGGAAGCTGCATATCGGCACCATGGTTTAGTAAAACAAATCTGGAAATCACACTTGTTTTAATTTTTAAGCAAGCGAGAAGTACTTTAGCCTTGATTAATATATACCATTTGAAATCCTTGCACAATATACTTTACAGTGATTAATTTGGATCATTTTACATCACAAACCCCAAACCCTCCTACTCTTAATGATCTTTTCATGTATGTGTATTGTGAATTTTACTTATAAATATTAGAATGTTTAGTTGAAGGAGATCTCACATGAGTCAATGTTATCTTTTTGCTACTAGATGGCTTTCTTGCTTTTTTCCCCTTAATGGCTAGCGACTTCTATCTTTTATTCATTTATTTTATTTTTTATAGTTTATTCACTGCATAGTTTGGGCAAAGGACTTGCTCTTCACAAAATTGTTTGGTGATAAAAGTCAAGAGAATGATCTCTTTGTTCATAGCGATGATGCATCTAATTCAGAAAAACCTATGGAAGACATATTTAAGCTAGCCCCAGATGAGGATCCCAAGCAGTATGGAAAAAAGATCTATGACCATGTTTTCGGATATAACATTGAAGCTGCTTTGGTTAATGAAGAAACATGGAAAAACAGAAGACGACCTAGACCAATCTTTCTTAGAGATGTTTTGCCTGAGAAACTCATCTTGCAGAATACTAATTCTGAAAAAGGCTGCTTGACAGATGATTTGTCATTGTCTATCCTACCCTTTCTTGGTCTGAACAACCCACAGGAGGTTTGGAATCTTGCTGAGAATTCAAGAATGTTCTTAGAGTCATTACAGTTATTCATTGAGAAGCGAGAGAAGGTCCTTATTGTTTTGCTTATCATATGTCATTTGGACTTCTATTTTCAGGTTGCCTGATTATGATTTTTTTTTTGGGCTTTCAGGATATCGGGAACCTTACCTTTGACAAAGATGATCAATTGTCTTTAGAATTTGTTACTGCCGCCGCAAATATTAGGGCATCTTGCTTTGGGATACCGTTACATAGCCTATTTGATTCTAAGGGAATTGCTGGCAACATTGTGCATGCTGTTGCAACAACTAATGCTATTATTGCTGGTTTGATTGTGATCGAAGCAATCAAGGTACTCCAAGAAGACTTTGAGAATTGTAGGTGTGTTTTTGATGATCCTCGGTCAATACTTATCATTTTGTTTTTTTTTTTTCCATTTCAAAACAATATTACAAAAATCATTTGGCGCTTGCATTGAAGAAGGGACTTGTGCTTGAAAATTCTGAAATTTACTCAAAATCTACTTTTACTGGTCAAGTGATATGCACATATAATTTTGTACCTATTTTGTTCAAATTTTTGATAAGAAAAATGATAGGGAGAGTGAAAATGGGAGAGTGAATGGTAGAGTGAATGACGTGACACTTTGCATTCAGCAATCTTCGACGGGTTCACCGTGCCCCCCCCCCCCCCCGGGTATAGTTTGATTCGGGGCGGCGGCCGAAGGCCGCCGATGGTGTCCAAGCGATAATCGGACGTGTGCATGTAAAGTGCCACATCATTCACTCAAGTGCCACGTCATTCACTCTCCCATTTTCACTCTCCCTATCATAGCTCAATTGGTCAAAATTCACTTCTATCTTTTCTTGATATTTCATGTGGTTGGTTCCTTCTCTATGTGCATACTAAACTAGAAAGTTTACATTCTGTGGATAATTTTATCATTAACAATAAGTTGTGTGACGGTGTTTAACCAGTGCTTGTCTGCAAGATGATGCTTACTTATTTTGACTCGGTGATTAGTGTGTAACAACAGCCTCGTGTATCATACTTATGACTTGCACTTTCTTCTTTGATACTTTCTCAAACTTGCTGGGGCATCAATTGATATGTTCAGTATTCAGGATGACATATTGTCTTGAACACCCGTCTAGAAAGATGCTTCTGATGCCCGTAGAGCCATTCGAGCCGAACAAATCTTGTTATGTCTGTTCTGAGGTGAGCTTCTCCATTCAATTTTCTTTTCTTTGTTTTTCTGTCTTCTTTAACAATGTTGATTGTAAACAGACACCCTTACTACTTGAAGTCAACACTCGAACAGCAACACTGAGAGATATCGTTGACAAGATAATCAAAGTCAAATTGAGCATGGCTCTCCCCATGGTAATGCAAGCTACCACCCTTATCTATGAGGTGGGCGATGATCTTGAGGAAGATGTTGCTGCTAATTATGCCTTAAACCTCGACAAGGTTGGCAACTCTTCTGCATTATTTTCGTATTTATCGCGGTGCTTACAAATTTGTTCTGCACCTTTATCTTTCAGTGCTTAGCAGACCTCCCTGCACCAGTTACCGATGGCACCATGCTCACAATAGAAGATTTTCAGCAGGAGTTAAAATGTCATATAAAC
This sequence comes from Boesenbergia rotunda, assembly GCA_024364735.1. NCBI lineage: Eukaryota > Viridiplantae > Streptophyta > Magnoliopsida > Zingiberales > Zingiberaceae > Boesenbergia > Boesenbergia rotunda. The sequence goes on along the minus strand of JAGFNQ010000307.1, from coordinate 388,517 downwards.
ATTAAACACAGGTCTTTTCTTGCTACTCTGAACTTATTCTACATGGAGTACTCTTTCTTGTTAGTCCTACTCTTGTTTATGCCTCCTCCCTAGACTGTGTTGCGCTATTTGGTAAGTTTTTCGAGCACAATGCCAAACAAAGTGCCGTCTATCTTTGAAGTTTGTGACAATATACCTGTCTAGGCTAGGAGTCCTAGCCTAGGACCAGTAAGTCCAGTGTGCCATATGATACTAAGTTACACTGCTCGATACTGAGTGATACTTATGCATCCTATGTATTTCTCAACGAAGATTGAGCTCTACACACATCCAATTTGTTGTGTAGAAATCCTTGAATATGCAGAAACTAGTTGAAGCATCACAAGAAGCCTATGTGAGCGATTGGCATGGATAAAAACATCTTGTTCTTCCCATTGAATAGTTTGTGGAACTGGGACAGCTCACTGAAACCTTCAGTGTCATAGGTGTGCAGAATGAGTCAGAAGAAAATGACGATTGAAGGATTCAAACATGAATTCACAGTGCGCGTACCTCTTTAGTATCGTCAAAGATTTTAGTGAGAAAAGTCTTTATCATATTTAGTCATATGCTTTCTTCTTAATTTTTCCCTTTAGTTGTTTATTCGAGTTTCCAGCTTACCACAGTAGTGTTCCCACTGCAATGTATGTTGCTTCTGCTCTCGAATCTGTCTAGTTATCATCACTCACTGTTGCTTCTCAATCATCCAGGGACGACTTCGATGAGAAGAAAGAACCCGACGGAATGGTCCTATCAGGATGGAAGCCTCTTGAGAAAGTCGATACGGCTACAAGTAATGGAGAAGGCACATCTGCTGATCATCAAATAACATTGGAACCAACGGAGTCTGAAGTGGTTGAATTAGCTGCAGAAATGCTTGACGCTAAGAGAAAACTGCTTGCTACATTGGAAAGAAAAGAACATCAAGAAGAAGACCGTGAGGTTCTCTCAATTCTTGTCAATGACGACGACCATGATGATGAGCTTGTTTTGCTCGATGACCATCCCGAAGCAAATAAGAAGCTGAAGTTGCAGTAGCTTTGAGTTATTTGTAAATGATAACCAGGCCCAGGTAAAATCACTCATCCACTAACTAGTTATTGCTTGAAGGCTAGTGTTAGGCTATATATTTACACTTGATAGCATCTTGAGGAGAATGATCGATTCTTCTGATTAAAAGAGTCGTTTATCGGCCGAGCAAGTTGGGAATTTGAAGTTTCTTCTTGAATGACCATGTAGTTTTTGGGCAACTGTGAATCATAGACTTTTCTTCTTCATTATAGATGTGTTGTTTGGGCGACTGGCTTCATGTCAATTAAAATTTAATTACAATTTTTGATAGATTTATTACAAAATTGAAAAAAATATGATGTTTGGTCATGTTATTTTTGATTTAGTTATTTAGTTATTCATAAATTTTACCAATATTTTAAGAATACTAGTATTATAAAAATTTCTATTTTGAATAATATACAATTCTTAATCAATCATGTTCCCTAAATAAATAGATGGTTACCGGGTTTGTTGGGGGTCAGTGAAACATCACCAACCATTTGATATTTTTTTACGAGGACAAATTTCAGTTCGCTCCCCAGACTTTATTTCTCTGTAAATATCCCCCACAAGATTTTAAATTTCAGTAGAATGCTTATTAGAGTTCTCAAATTGTTATCATCCACAAACATAATAGCAATGCGTTTAGTTCTTAATTGTAGAGAATTGTCGATCATGTTTAATTACTTAGCAAAGAAAGAGAGAATTAGTAAGATTAGGTAAAAAATAAACATAATGAAGTTATACCTCTAATATCCTAATTCTAGTCGTCACCTTATCCTGGATCTTAAGACAAATTTGTTGGTAATGATGGTCTCAATACAATATTCGTCCTTGAACTCACAAGTTGAAATAGTTTGAAACTTTATTTTACAATGTTCACGAACTCACAATGACACCAACACTACCGCAAGCTTCAACCTTTGAAGTAAAAAGTGATAATGTTCATTCTAAGTATTTTTCACCGTTCGTCCTAAATTATGTGAAAAAAGGTAAATGATAGGATTAATGACCGTCAAATGACTGAGTGAATTCAATTTTTTTCATAAAAATATACACCCTTCGAGAATGAATACCTAACACTATCGCGCTCTTGAACATTGTTTAAATCTCATTTGTCGTATAATTTTACTTTAAAATACTTCACGAAGAACTAAAAAATGCTTCGTCCTCGCATGCCTTTTTCGAGGTAAATGGATAAGAGAATTTCAAAATGTGCATTCTCCTTTCTCCTCTCATTTTTGGGAGGTGAGTATGCCGTAGGTAGTAGTGATTCGGGTTTGCAATTTGAAATTTTGAAGGATATTTTTGAAGATTTTGAGAAAGTATAGGTCTTAATGAAAATATACCTTTACCCAACTGTACCTTTACGTGCATAAATATAAACCACCTAATAATTTACTATTATTGTTATGAAAAATAATACGCAGCAGGAATTTGAAGCATGAAATCTAACAGAAATAACATGATACTATAGATTCTAACGCATGAAATGCAGAATAAAATTCTGTAAAAACATACAGTGATTCTCTCGTAAATTGTGAGCAATTGAGGCGGAGAAAATATCGTTGGAGGAAGCCCCTCTTGTCGTCGACGAGAAGATTACGATGAACGCTTCTCATATAGTCGACTAATCAAATTCCTCTCTCTGGATGTTCCTATGCTAGGCTACTAAATGCCTTTGCTTTCCTCTGATGTCTTTCTCTTGGACGCACCCTCTCCCCTTTTATAGTAAAGGGTCTAGAGGAGAAGTGGGAAAGTGGGCAACGTGGGTTCCTCCACGTCCCCACTTCCTATATTTCCCACTCGTCCAAGTTAAGTCACAAAGACCAAACAAAGGATCAAGTCACAAAAACTATATAAAAACTAGGTCACAAAAATCAAATAGTCACATAGACCAATACAACATCTAATTCATACCTTAGGAAAAATGATTCATGTGACAACAAACATACTGAGCAATCAATGCTAAGAAAGCTGTTACACTTAACTTAGCTGCTTTATCACATGAATCAAAGACATCAATAACTTACTTTTACCCCAGACTAAATTATTTACATCAATATGAACATCTTTAATCCCTCATGATGACAATTAAGTCAAGAGTCTGTTCAGTATTTTCATTCAATACAATTATTCACAATCACATTTTAAGTATTCAACAAAAATGTAATTGGTCGACCAGTGAATAAGTGCCAAAGATGTAAATCTCTCTTAATCTTCCTATTTAGCTTGAATCTATTCATTCTAATCATTGCTTTTCTAGTTATGCTCCATAGACCAAATCATTTATAACCAATATGATACATACTAAGGTAGGAGACACTGATTAAAATTTCAAGCAGACAGCAAAATAGTCACATAGGATAAAACTAAGATTAACTTATAATCTCAAGGGTCTCATATAGTAGAGAAGCAGAGATTCATTCTCCTACTACCCTTATTGTCGCTATAACACATGTTGTATGAGTCATATGCTACGATGTTTCTCTTTAACACATGTTGGTTGATATAGACATACCTAATGTCTAATCTTGAATTCAACTTATGAATTCTAATTTGACTTTCAGCAGATTCAGTAAATGGTGGTTTCATTTACTCTGATCATTACATAAATGATCACATCTTGATACAAAAATCAAGATGACCCCAACTTATGAGTATGTCTCTACTCACAGCTACATAAGTTGTCTCATAAGTAATGATCTTACCTCTATTTATACTCAATAAATAGAGATGATTGTCCATGTGAGTGGACCAATCTCAACCTGTCAACATGCTTATCGAGACTTTATCTAAAATGTAACACCAATACACACACACACACACACACAGAATAAATCATGACACTTTCATATATTTGATAGTTTTACAATGTGTTACATTTTACGAAGTCCCAAAGACTTCACATATCCAAGAAATGACTCTTTAGTCAATGACTTAGTAAAAGAATCTGTAAGCATAGCACGGATATGAATATACTCAAGGACTACCTTGCTTTTGTCCACAATATCCCTTACATAATTACACTTAAGCCTTTGTTGTGATATTTGGGATCCTTGAAAAAAGCTATCGCAGCTTAATTGTCACAATACACTATAACAAGACTCCCACTATCCTCAACAATCTTCAAATACTTTAGGAATCTTCTTAGCTAGACAACTTCTTGTACAACCGCTACACAAGCTATATATCTGCTTCCATTGTTGACAAAACTACACAAGCCTGTTTTTTGTTGTTCCATGAGATGGTGTCATCATTCAGCAAAAAAGTATAACTCGATGTGAATTTTCTGTCATCGAGGTCTCCTGCTCAATCTCCATCTGTATAGCCCTTCAGGCTCAACTTTGATCCTTGAAAGCAGAGACAATAATCTGTCATCCTTTTGAGATATCTGAATATTCTCTTCACCGCTTTCTAGTGTCTCGATCCTGAGTTTCACTGGAAACGGCTAACCAAGCCAATAGCATAGCTGATATCAGGACGTGTACGCAACATAGTATACATTAAACTACCAATGACACTGACATATGATTTTTTTCTTCATGTCGGCTATCTCATCAGGAGTCTTAGGATACATACTTTTGCTCAAACAGTACCTCTTGCTACAGGAGTTAGTTCAATGTTACAATTTGACATATTGAAGTATTCTAACATCTTAGTAATATAAGCCTCTTGAGACAAACCCAAAAGTTTTTGATCGATCTAATGATTTTTACCTAAGATGTACTTAGCTTCTCTCATATTATTATATATGATTTGATTTCTATAATTTGTATTGTATATTCAACATATAATGATAAATGTATTTCTTATCCTCAGAACATATGATGCATTTCTCATCTAGATAAATATTATTGAATCTATTTTTTTTTTTTTTTTTTTTTTTTTTTATTTTTTAACGATAAAGCTAGATATTAGCTCGATTGCTGTGGAGATTGCAGATCACAATCTATACTCGATTTCTTGTATCCACCCCTGAGGTATAATCCAAATCGTCCTATCCTACATTGAAGTCTCTCTTGATGAAAAATACATACAAGATAAAAAAAAGCAAATAAATAAGATACAAATTTAATAATGATCTTTTTCCTTGCTCTTCAGCTTGAATCTTACTGAGTCGACACTACGCTAAAGCTCTTGAATGGCGAAAGGGAGAAGAATTGACGCTTAGCATCTTATATGAAAATATACCCCTAGGATCCCTATCGATTCAATCGATAACGTAGACTTATCATTAGCTATTTCTTGAACTTACAACACTCTTAATCGATTGCAATCGATAAATCTGAATGATCACCTATCTTATTTGCTTTTGTTTCGCCCTTCTATCGTTATTATCAATTCACTTTCTTTTAATGATTTTGCATTACGACCTTCTTAATGCATTGGCTAATGATAAGGTCCACTTAATCGATTACTAAGCATAGTCCCTTAATCGATTATAATGATAAGAATTTTGTTCTGACCGGAACAGAATCGTCACCTTCGATTGTCCCTACTGCTTAGCTCTAGTCTAGGGTTCTTTGTCTACCACTCAACGAGCTTCCTCATTGTCTAAAGCTTTGATCGATGATTTCCTGCTAATTCTACTGGATTTTTTTTTCTAGTGTGATCTCCTATAATTATTCATAGTCACTAATTTTTTTGACGTCGATCTATCACTGACTTCATATCCATGATTTTTATGCCAAGTTGATCTCCCGATCCACCGGACTTCACTAGTCCACTATGTCTATCCTAGTCTATCAGTTGATTCATACGATTCACTAGATAGTGACAATCTTTTCCTTTATCTCCCTAGGTAAACACAATGATCCACATTGATCATTTCAAATCATAAATTAAAATACTTTAACTTACCAAGTTTGACTTGCTAGCCTATATAGTACTTAAAGTTACAAACTTTATCCTCTTGGCCTTCAGCAATATAACCTTCTAGTTGTGCCATATAGATTTCCTTGTCAAGAGAACCATTAAGGAAAGTTATTTTTACATCCATCTGATGAAATTCCAAGTCATAATGTGCTACTATAGCTAAAATGACACGTATTGACACAAACTTCATAACAGGGAAAAATATCTCTTCAAAATCAACACCCTCATTTGGGTATATCCTTTTGCAACTAGACGAGATTTGCATCTATTAATTGATCCATCTGCCTTCCTCTTGATTCCAAATAGCCCTTCGACCCTAAGGAAGATCGACTAAATCCCAAACTTGATTCTTTCTCATAAACTCCATTTCTTCATCAATTGCAATTCTCTATTTTTCTCTAACTGAACATCTCAATGCTTCCTCAACCGTTCGAAGTTTGTCATCGTCAATAGGGAGAATCGTTAATGTCTCATTCTCAATGTCAAACCTTCTTCGAGGAATCATCTTATGACTACTCCTACGCAGGTCAGACTATTGAGAAACTGAAACTGATTCATTCATTGGTAAATCACTCCCACTGGGTTGATTAGATTCAGGTTTCTCTTGTGATACCTGATTTGTTGATAAAGGAAACAATATCCTCCTCCTCTATTACAAATTAAAGAGTTGACTTATCAACTTCACTTCTTGTTGGGAACTCAGTTTCAAGAATAATAGCATCTCTTGACTCTATTTTATAGATGGTTCCATCTTGTTGTTCACCAATGAATACATAACCCTTAGAAGTATCAGAATACCATACAAAGATACACTTTTTACCTTTTGGTCCTAGTTTCCCATATTTGTGAGTCTTATCATGAACATAGGTCGCTGACCTCCAAGGTCTCAAATTACTCAAATCTGATTTTTTTTGTCTGTCCAACGTTCATATGGATTAAATAGAATATACTTAAAAGGTACTTGGTTAAGTATATAGGTAGCAGCAGGTAATAATGTATCTTCCCAATAGGAAATAGGCAAATTAGCTTCAGCCATCATAGACCTAATCATATCTAGAAGAGTTCGATTTCTTCTTTCAATAATCCGATTTTACTGAGGAGTTCTAGGGATCGTTAGCTGTCTAATAATTCCTTTCTCATTACATATTGTCTTGAACTGATCAGATAAATATTCACCTCCACGGTTAGTGGGTAAGGTTTTAACCTTACAATCAATTGATTCTAAACATCATTCAAATAACGCTTGAAGCAATCTAATGCTTCATATTTATAAGAAATCAAATATACATGACCAAAGCGTGTGAAGTCATCAATAAATGTAATGAAATATGAACCTCTATATCTAGCCTTCACATTCATTGCACCACAAACATCTGAATGAATTAATTGCAATAGTGATTCAGCTCTAATAGTCTTATCAAATGATTTCCTAGTTGCTTTTCCAACAATACAATGCTCACATATAGACAAGTTAATCTTAGCACGAGTGCCTAATAGACCTCCTTAGCTAGTCGATTCATACGTTTTTGTCCAATATATCCTAGTCTAGCATGCCAAACTTCCTGATTAATATCAGCATCATTAGTAAAAGCAATGTTTGAAAAATAACTATTAATTCCACAATTAATATCTTGTTCTATATCAAGGACCATGAAACCATTCATAACATAACCACATCCAATTAACACGGAGGTAATACGAAGTTACACATAACGACTGTAAAAGTTTATACAATAGCCTAAATCAAGAAGACTAGTTATTGAAACCAGATTCCGTCGAATCTCAGAAGCATAAAGGACATCATGCAGAAACAAAATATGTCCACCATGTAGGTTGAGCTTGCAAGTACCAACTCCTTTGACTTCAATACTTGCATTGTTTCCCATATATATCCATTTGTTGTCAGTTGGTACTCGACGGCACTCCACATACGTAGCTCGATCACGAGCTACATGGTTCGTTGCTCTTGAATCTATAATTCATAAAGGATAAGAATCAGCTAACAACACTGAACTAGCAACATAATGCTCATGAAAAGAAAATAAATATGGATCTATCTTTTTCGGCTCAGTACATTCCCGAGCAAAATGACTCTTCTTGCCACAGTTATAGCAAGTCAACTTGCTCTTAGATTTTCGTCCATATTTTTTTTCCTTTAACATTCTTCTTACTTGAGCTTTGCCCAGCAGCAGCAACTTCTTTCCCTTTTCCCTTTCTTTTTTCCTTTCTTGAACCATCTTTTCTCATTCTTGGATCCAGAGCCTTCAGCTGCAAAAGCTTGTTCAGAAATTCTTGCGAATTTAATTCACTCCGTCTCCAGTTTAACTTGGCGTGAGACATCAATGAAAGTCTTAATACTTTCACTATGTGTAAGGTTCTGTTTCATTGATTCCCAAGAATCAGGAAGGGAGCTAATAAGTGCCTGAACCTGTTGTTCATTAGTCAATTCATGACCCGCAGTTTTTAGCTCTCGAATCATATTCTCCATTTCCCTCAGATGTTGAGTCATGGAGACATTTGGGCGTTTCTTATAGCTGTAAAACTTGATTGTCAGCTGACGAAGTTTGCTCAAGCTAACTCCATTGTATTTATCTCTCAGGGTAACCTAGACAGCATAAGCTGATGGTAATGACTCATACTCATACTCATACCAGATCTTCTACCATTGAACTAATCAAAAGACAACAGTGAAGTCCTTTTTCTTCCATGCCTTATAGACATCAAGATCACGTTTATGCTAGGCAGTAGAACCATCCGAAGGTTCTACCATAAACTGATTTACTGCTTCTAGAACTTCTTGTTCCTCAAGTACATACTGTATCTTAAGGTGTCATATTTTATAGTTATCCCCGTTTAATTTTTCTTCTTTGTTAAGCTCAGCTATTATATTCTTCATTGTCATGATCTAACATAAATAAACACATTATTTAGTTATTCAGTATAACTCATATGCATGTAATTAATAACTAACTCATTGTAAATTAGAGTTGGTTTACAAAATCAAGTCGTAACTACGTTCCCACTCATCCTCCGTATATCTAATCTAATAAATATTGATTAGTTATTTTACATACATCCCATCATATGAACTAATCATAAATGAACTTATTATTTAAATGAAATAAACTAATTATTAACAAGTTTGTTAACACATACTATAACTTTTCATAAAATAAAACTGTTTGTGTATAACGACAGTAACCATTACATGATTCAAAAAAAAAAACTAAACGAGCAAATACTGTTTGTACATAACAACAGTAACAAAGACAAGATTCTGATAAACTAGATAAACTAGTACCACTCGCACTAGAACAAACACTAGTGCAGTGGTAAACACCATCCCTTTCGTCCCAAACTTGATCTGAAGTAAGTCAACTTCCAGATCCTCTACAAATTTTATAGGATCTTCTTCCGGATTCTCCTCGATTTCTTCAATTGAATCCATCTCGAATTCCTCAGGATCCTCCTTGAATTTTACAATTGGATCCATTTTGAATTCCTCAACATCCTCCTCGAATTCTACTGGATCCTCCTTTGGATCCTCTTCAAATTCTTTAGGATTTTCTTCCAGATCTTCCTCAGAATCTTTCAGATTCTCTTCTGAAAAATTTTGGCAAAGCAGTTCTCTACACAACTTGGTATATGAGATACGCCCTTCATAGCATCCCCATATATATCTTGTAGCTACTCTACTATGCCTCAGCAATGAACGAATCAATGCCCTGATACTGTAGTTATCTATGACTGGAAACTCTTCCTGCTCGAGTTTCTAAAATAATCAATCCAGCCTTCCCACATGTCCTTAGATTCCAAGACTTGGGCTGTAGTCTATCTCTTCTATATGTTCCCTCAGCTCATTCCGTCGCACCTCACGACAGGTCAACATGGTTATAAACCTCGACATCTTGAATTGAAAATCACAATGTCGATACATAACCGACAAACCAGTAATAAAACTGGTTCAATTCAATTCACATATATGCATAAACCCACAGAGTCATAAATAAATAAGAAAAACAAATTTTCTTAATTTGAGGAGCTCTATTTGACTACTAATATACTGGTCTGATCGATTAGGAAATTCCTTTGTTGGGTCTATTTTTCTCATTAGAACTAATCTAATTGGATAAGAATGGCTTACCTATATTATTCTTGTTTAAATCTTGGCTCATTCAAATCAAAGTCAGACTTATTGATTAAATCAAACAAATTGGTTCTAATTTGTATCTCATAGGTCTGGTTAAATCAATCAATGGTTTGAACTAGACTAGGTTTGATTGACTAATTTCATCTGGTCAAACCAACTAATAGTTTGGACTAGACCCAGGTTTTATTGGTCAAACCTAGTCTAATTCAAATGAGCCCAATTTGATCTAATTTAATTAATTAAGGCCTAATAAATTAATTAAATTTTAGCCAAATCTAATTAATTAAATTAGTCCAAATTTAAATCTATGCATTAATAAAAAAATTTTATTTTATTTAACATCACGCATTAAAAAAAACTTTAATCTTTGTTTTTTTAATGCTATACGGTATCATACAATAAAAAATATAATAATTTTTTTTATATTATTTGAAGTATAAAACAAAACTTAGAGTTTTTTCTAGACAAACGAAATTTGCGTTTCATTTTTTTTCCGCCGCCGCCCATGTCCACATAACCTCCCATGTCCACATAACCTCCACTGAGATGTGGATGTCGGCTAAGGGAAGGAATCAATACAAGAGTCAGTCCCAGTGATAATCAACACAGTCGTGATTTCCTCTCCGTGACGAACACAGTTGTCGGCGCATGAGACAGTCGCTAGCGTGCAACACGGCGAAGTGGGATCGTCGATTCGCGATGCTAACAATTAGTTTGCCGACTCGAAAGAAAATCGCCGACACAATGATTTTTAGGCGAAGTGATTTATACTATTCAGAACCTTACTGATCTGATACCAATGTAGATTCTAACACATGAAACGCAGAATACAATTCTGTAAAAACTAACAGCGATTCTCTTGCAAATCGTGAGCAATTGCAGATGGAGAAAATACTGTTAGAGGAAGCCTCTCTTGCCGTCAACGAGAAGATTACGATGAACGCTTCTCGTATAGTTCACGAATCAAATCTTTCTCTCTGGATGTTCCTATGCTAGGCTACTCAATATCCTTGCTTTCCTCTTATGTCTTTCTCTTAAACATACCCCTCCCCTTCTATAGTAAAGGGTCTAGGGGAGAAGTGGGGAAGTGGGCAATGTGAATTTTTCCACGTCCCCCACTTCTTACAGACACTTCAATTGCAACGATTTTCGATGGTTTACTATATTCTCAAGGATATAATTTAGTTTGGGATGATAATCGAAGGTTGTCATTGATGTCCAAATCATAATTGAATATGTAATTATCATATTATTTTTGTTAAATTTCATATTTCAAATATTTGATGCGTATGGTTGCTCTATTGTTATTATCTTAACCCAACTAATTATCACTGCTCGAAAATAACAGCCTACTAACTCTGCTATAGCGACCGAGACGAGAGGGTAGGCTGTCATGGCACACCTCTCCTCTCTCGCTCTCTAGTCCCAAACATCGTGCACGAAATTCCACCAAAATAACCCAACAAGTGCAGTAAACTGGGCCCCACCTAACTTTCCTAGGCGGTGTAACTGTGGACGCTGAAACGGATCTGAGAGCGGACTCATGAGAATAACAGTGAGACCGAGGCTGGGATTCGGTCCAATTCCAGTTGTAGATTACCTAACCCATCCGGCCCATCTCAGCGGTTGTTTTCATTGTCCGCACCGCAGATGTACCTTCCTCGCGGCTAGACAAAAATTGCGGGGACCTGTCATTAGCCAATCACATGGCCGGTAGCATAGTGTGCCGATTCCACTATCGGTGCCGACGCCACTATTGGTGCCGACGCCCACCGACACGTACAGTAGGTAGAGTATTATACCGCGATTTTTGTTTTTGTTTTATATATTTTTGCTCCATTATCAGATCGCTTCTGGATCACCATTTTCGCTCTCGTCCACCAAGAAGTGGGATTGGACGAGGCACCATTAAATTGCTAGTGGAAGGTGAGTTGCTCTCCCATCATTGATCGCCGTCGTTACGGCTGAGGCAAGAAATAGGTGGTGGAATGCCCGCGGAAGAGAGGTAGATCCATCCTTATCCATGTCATTTCGGGTGGAGGTCAGAGCGAGGAGGGAAAGGGGGAAGAGAAGATCAGTTCATGAACAAACTGTAAGTGATTCATTCACCCTGTCTGTCTGTCTGTTTTTTTTTTGGTTCTATTTGCACGGCCTTTGAATTTTAGCAGAACTTGATCAAAATTATTCTTTGGCTCCTTATTCGGGTGTGAATCTCTGCTACAGTGATTCACTTGTGTTAATTAATTTCTTCTGTAGATGGGAGAAGAGGCATGACTCCATTTCTTTTCAGTTGGACAATTAGTATTTAATAGTCCATTTTCTTAGGTGATAGTTTGGTCTGATTAGAATTAAATCTCCTGTGTCCCTTTCTTTCCAGAAAAAGTTGCGTAATTTTGGGGGTTTTCTTCGTACTCTGGACAAGTCACGAGGAGGCTACTGATGTGATAGCAGAGTTATGATTATTGTCTTTAAGTGAAAAATGAAATATGCAGAAGTTTCATGTGGAGTTAAAAATTTCGGAAGTTTCTTTTTCCACACTAGCAGATTTTGTTACAATTTCATCAGGGTGCGTCAGTAATCAAGGAAAAACCTTGACGGGTCATCAGATCACCTCTGATTCAAACACATGCATAGATAGAAGAGCTGTCGCAGGTCAGACATCATATGAACATTTTAAAGTTTCGTAGTGTTTTGGTTTGATTTTAGGCGGCAAAATCAAGGATGAAGTTGCATCAAAATTAACATTATTAGTTATTGAGTCGAAATTACAAATTTGATTAAAACTAAGACTATATATTTGTTATGCAATTTGAGAATAGGAGCTGTGGAAGTAGTGTGGTTTTATGAACATAAAATATATGCAATTAAATTTTCTAAATACTTTGAATATATTATTCAACCGGAGAAAAATATTGGTATTTCTTTGGTTAATGTTACACAGTTTTGAGATGAGCAATGCTCCAGTGACAGGGAGTTGGCCGATTTGAAAGAGAATAATATGAAAATTTAGTTTAGGCGAGGTGAAATTAGGTTGCATAGAATAAAAATGTAGAAAAGAAGAAACAAAAAGAAAAAGTTACCCTTCGCAATAATTAGCTATAATTGTGCTTGTTAAGATCAAAGAAAATGTCTAAGATGTTCAAGATGGTTTTAGCGCCACATTGGTAAAGAGTGAGTCTTATTATTGGTCACAGGGATCTTCACTTCTTCAAGAAGCCTTCTAAGAGTGAGCAAGTGAAGGTCTACTCCCAAAGCTAACAATAGCTCGGCAGACTCATGGACGTGGGTAATGCACATAATATTCCATCAGAATATGGTCAAAAGATGTTTAACGAAGACAGGTGTTATAATAAAGGCCAACTGGGGCCTAAGAAAACTGTATTGACCCTAAATGAAGGAACAACCAAAGTGATTGACCCTAATAAATAGTTAATGTTGTTTACTGTTGTAATATAATTAGGGTTTTTACAATTAACATAAAATGCAATTTTGAATAACTGAATATCACAGTAGGTTCTTCTCTTTTCAATTTTCATACATGGTTTGATCTCCTAGTGCTTCAAATTTTTATTTGAACGCCAGGATGTTTTCCTTATTTTTGCTAGTTATTGTTTTTTTTCCCCCAAAAAGACATTTTGCTAGTTATTATTGACTGTTTGAGAAAATTACATGATTGTGGAGGGAGCAATAAAGTTCACATAGATAGCTTGTGGATCCATCTTCTTCCTAGATCTTTTCTTTTCATAATTGATTTGATCTCCTAGTTATTCTTCAAGGAATAGCTTTCTTCAATTTTACTGAATGCATTTCATTGTTTGACCAAACTACATGATTAAGAGGGGAAGAAGAATTAAATTTGACTTGTGAATTCTCCTGTTCACTTCTATTGGTAAATATTTTCTAGGCTCATGTTGGGTTTTCTTCAAGTGTGGAAATCTCCCTAATTGATGCAAAAAACGAAGCATATTGACATTGTTTTCAGCATCTTTTGAGATGTTTTTGTAGGGCTGAAATTATATTCTCCTAAATGTGCAGTGATTTGAGTGTTAAGGAAGACATAATATGAGATTGATGATAACTAACACCGAAGCTACAAATCCTGAGGCCTACCTATCATTGGGTCTGAGCACATCATGCAAGAAGGTTCCCAGGTTCCCAAGGATATTGCCCCTTATATCCTCAATTCTTGAGTCAACTGTCGAGAAGATGGACAATAAACTTGATTCATTTGAAATAAAGGAAACTACAAGTGTCTTCAGTGGTACGAGAGCACCAACACTTAGCATACAGAGGTACATTGAGCGCATCTTCAAGTATGCAAATTGCAGCCCATCTTGCTTTCTTCTTGGATACATATACATTGAGAGATTCCTTCAACAACCAAACATTTGTTTGACCTCCCTTAATGTCCATCGGTTGATCATCACAAGTGTTGTCGTCGCTGCCAAGTTCATGGATGACGCGTAAGTTCTTATTCTTTTCTGTTTTTGGTTAATAATGAACACAGCTCCTTTGGCAATTTGTACATTAATTAGTTACTAATGGTTAAAATATCAAATAAAATGATAAATCTCTAGTATTATGTTTCACATTGGCATGTTATATTAGCAAGATCATGTTAATCATTTATTTTAAAGGAATAAGAGCAGTTCTATGAAGATTGTACAGCAATTTGCCTCTTACAATGTGGTATAAATTGGCCACCTTGGAAGTGAACTAACCTCATATATTCCATTCTGATGTATTTCGGTCTTAAGCCATGTTAATGTGTCACATCCTGATTGGTGGTGGATGTGAAAACCTTAGGGAAGCAAGAGAAGAGAAATTCACAAGAACCTGCCATGCATATCATTTTTCCATAGGCATAAGCAAGGTGGTTTTCACTTTACTCCCAAAGTTTATTTCCTTTTCAAAATGCCACTAAGAATTTCCAAAACTCTTGTCATTTCACGTCTAACTATTAACTCTATTTCGTCCATGATTGTACGTAAAGCCCATGTATCTAGGAAGGTTCATATGTTAAACCCTAAACCCTAAACCCTAAACGCTGCTAGCTGATAGTTTCAAGTTTAATTGAAAAATGTAGTAGAAAATTTGTCTTTGTTGTAGTATCAGTATTGCAGTGTGCTTTATGGTTTAGACAAGAATCCTAAGTGTTCGACTATATCAATTGGTTGCGATTAGCTTAATAACTTCTGCTTGGAGATTTATTTTTCATGTTGTAGTCATCAAGTGGGTCGCAAAATGAGATATGTACAACTGTTTCTTATTACTTGTCTATCGGCAGAACATTTGCTTTTAAAGAGTTCTTTGTGGTTCGTCCCCCTTTTTCTCTCTCTGTTTACGCTATCTGTAATGACTTGAGAATTTCATGCATATTATGTGAGACGTTCATGTTTATTTGGCTGCAGTTTCTGCAGCAACGCATATTATGCAAGAGTCGGAGGGATCAGCACACTGGAAATGAATAGACTAGAGCTTAACTTCTTAGTCAGTTTAGATTTCAGACTTCATGTGACCGTAGGCACATTCGACGCATATTGTTCGCGGATAGAAAGGGAAGCCAAGACCTACCACGTCGAGCGGCCGATCAAGACTTGCTTCAGAAACAAGTGGACAAACATAGAAGATCCAAAAAGCCGAGCAGTGGTTCGGAGATACAGCTGCAGTACACTGTGAACGTTTGTTTCTTCAGAGCGCTTGAACACGAACGGGGGAATATTCCACGTATTGTTTCGCGTATCGTTCAGTATTCACATCTCATTCATGCAACAATAACATTGTATACTTCTGTATTGTTTCTTGCACTGGATATCCAGAATATCAAGAGCCTGGAAACAAGAAACAAAGTTGGCTATATGGATTCTGAAATTAGAGACCTAGCTAGCCAAAGAAGAACCAGTGGACCTCACTATAATTGCCTAATTTACTGTGATTTATTTATTTTTTTATGTTGTTTAATTTATTTATAATTTAACACTAACTTATAATTACTCGTTGTGGTTCAAATAATTATCCAATGGTTTTACTTTAGGTTGTGTTCACCCAGCCCCAGTAGTGAAAGGGATTTCTAAGATTTCAGTTTGCCCTGGCCTATCCTGTCAAAAACTCGAGTCGATTGATCTGAATTGCAATTCTTGGTGGGATTTAGGGTTTCGACTGCACCACACTACAGATGATGCTGGGCGTGAGTTTGCCTATAAATTCAAAGAATGGCTTTTGCAGGTGTCTTTTATGCATATTTCAAAGGAGCCGAACAAAAATACACAGTCCAGGAGTAATAACAATGTTATTGTATGAACTTCCCAATTTTTCTAAATTTTAATTAAAAATGTATCAGATCTAACTAAATTAGGATTAGATTAATTATAGTAAAATGTGATTATGTTCGTCCCCAATGACGGTATCAACTTATAATTGACCATCAAATGACTAAGAGATGAGAAAATTTTTTTCCTGAGAACATGCGCCGTTGAGAGTTGATTGTTCCATTGTAACAAATCTATCATCCTCTAACTAATTGGAGAGTTGATTGTTCCATTGTATCAAACTAAATGCAACATGATGAACTAAGATATTTATTTAAAAAATATAAATGAGATGTACATGGAATATCAACAATAAATTGGGTAGGTCTATATAAATAAATTGCAAATGTATATATTAATTTATCCTTAATAACATATTTGGCGGGGAAGAAAACAATTTTGAACTGATTGGGATCAAAAGGAATTGTTGAGGCAGTCTATTGTTGTGATTTTCTCTATGCTTATCATTCACAAGTTTTAGAGCTAGAATAGCTTAGCAATAATTCACTTACTATATAACTGTAAATATTTTGTTATCGATAGAAATATTCCACGACACTCTTTGCTGCTTCACTCTTGCTCCCAGCTCAGTTAACATAAGTAACAATGTTTCGGATCAAAATACAAACACCCTGCGAAAAGATAATTCACGTATCATTGAAAAGAAATCAAAACTAAAATCAGAGCTTTTGATGATTTTACCTCTTGCAGAATCGTCGGCAGAAATTTCTCATCAGAAAACCTACAAACTGGACAGACAGAAACGACTTCAGATAAAAAAAAATGTCAACCTGTCTTGATGACAATGGAAAACCTATGTTGAAAACAAGAATGTCAAATATTTTGCATAAAAGAAGTTTATAGTGGCAAAACAACTCGAAGTGTTAAGAAGTTACAAATACAAGTGATGAAGTGAAGACATACCATGTCTGCAATGCTGGTTCTCTTTGTCATGCTATTTTCATGTACACTGTAATGGTTCCAGTAATGTTCGCTGATGTTTTATAACAAAACCCTAATATGTCAATATATCGGATCATGGAACCTTGCCAGCAAAAATATGTGTGAGGCTGCAAAGCACAATCCATTTCGTCTTGAAAAGAAACCCTAATGTCAATACATCTGGTCATGGAACCTTGCCATAGAGCAATTACGTATGAGCCTGCAAAACACAATCCATTTTTCCTCTAGTACTTTTTGGCTGGTTGCCTAACCATTGCCGGTATCTAAAACATCAAAAAATGCAAAGCTCACTATGTTAAAGAAAAATTGTGAGCCAGGTTCTCCGTACGGATTTTCCATTGACTGAGCCCAAAAAAATTGCCAGTCTCTTCAGGGACACATTATTTGAAGCAGTAGTGAAAGTTCTGACCACTGCATGTCATCAACCAAAAAAGAGAATGAAGTCTACAGGTCCTATTCACTGAAGTACTCTCTGTTAGTCTAAAACTTTTAACGGCCGATAGACTCCATGGAGAGTCTTATAAGTCTTAGCAACCCTTCTACATCATGAAAGTTGAAATCAAGAGCCTTTCTCACTGAAGATAAGCCATCCAGCCTATCCTTGTCCAAGTTAGCACTAGCAGCTGCAATGGAAATTTGTGATTTCCTAGTGGCTTCAAATGCACAGTTTAGGTCATTTGTCTGCCATCAAGCACATTTGGGCTGATATTAAAACAAAAATAAAGAAAGAATAATAAAAAATGAACTATCATCAAAGAGATGTCAGAGTTATTTTTACAAAACCATAAAAAACATGCTTCCCATTGAAGGAACAATGATCCAGTCATCTTTATGTTATGTATTTTTTTTCTCAAAAGCATATTGATAAGTACGGTGCATATATTCAAATCATAGTACGAACTTAAAAATAATAATTGACTAACTTACATAATTAAGTAACTGCATAACTTGATGGTGGTGGGCAGCTAAAACATGGTTGCCAGAAGCTTGAGGAGAACTAACGCCCTTAGCTAAAGCATCCTTACCTAATAATGCTTGATTGTTTAAATTATCGACATCAGACGCCGAAGATGGCGGTGATTCACCTAAAACACAAAGGGAGGAATCAAGATCAGTGCATCAAATGTTAATTAGCATGAGAATACTCTGCAATTCCATGAAAAATGAAAATTAGAGAATAAATTTGAAGAGAAAGAATGAGAAATGATAGAGAACGTGAATGAAACGATGTGAATACAGCGTGAATGATGTGGAATGCCATGTCACATATGCCACGTCAACCAAATGAATGAGAAAAGGCTGAGTGGCCTCCCCCCCCGAGATGAACTCGTGACCCTTTTTCCCCTCCCCCAACCCTCGCGCCGACAGAAGCAACGCCGTCTTCCTCCCTTGTTGCGAGGGCGCCGACGCCGCACGACCACTATTTTAATACACGTTGCTGTGCAGAGGCGGAAGAACTCAGGCAAGCAACCTGCTTTTGGCAACAACTGGAAGACAGAAAGGGTGAGGCACTCCCCTGACGGCACACCCACCTCCGCCGTAACTTGCTAACTTCCTCTTCTCTTCTTCTTCCTTACTCCACACATCAGAAGTAGAACTAAAGAACAATATCCTAAGTAAACAACAAAATTACAGTTCTATTGCAAAGAATCAAATTCTGTTTCATGTTTTTTTTCCCCACAATGAGAGTTTTTATGCTTAATAGAGAAGAACTTACCTTAATGTTGTTCAAAATGGCGTCTTTGGGATCCGAAGGAGTTCACTTTGATGCGATCAGAGTGGCGACAGAGAGGGCGGAGAGCTCGGTTTCATCCTCGAATGGGGCTGGCTGATTGAGGTCTATGAAGCCATCATCTTTGACGCTGAGGGGAGCGGGGAACGTAGTGGCGGCGGTGGCAAGATGGGATCTTTTTATGGCCGCTGAGGGCCTGGCCGGAGATGAAGGTCCTGGTGCAATAAGGGCACTGGTAGAGCTTGGCGGCGGCGGCGGGCCTCGGGCCGCTGCCGTGGATTAGGACTTCGGTGGTGGTCGTGGTGCACTCTGTTCCTTCATTTTTATGGTTCGCCCGGTGACCGCTGAGCGCTTGATACGATTTGAAGAACTTCCGGCAAGTGATGCACTGGTATTTGGTTCTCTTCGTGCACGAAATACGGGCGTCGGAAGCGTCAACTCGTCGTCTACGTCCTCTTTTTCCTCCTCATCAAGGGATTGGCGGCGCTCCATTTCCGATTTGGACCAAGTGTCACGCGAGAGCAACATGAGGCAGAGCGCAACGTCTTCCTCACGGGCGCCATCGGAGACGAAGCTGAGCAGCTCGGTCGCACTGGAGAGACCTTCTGTTCGGCGAGGACGAATGAGCCGCCGTCGGAAAGACGACGACTCCACCTCGCTCTCTCCTACATAGGAGGATCCGGCACCGCCGCCGCCGCTCTCTGCCACGGCAACAGAAGAAAACTCCGGATCCACGTCACGGAAGCTTCGGCGCTTGGGGTTCTCATACATAGTCGCCTCTAAGAAGGACGACGAGGATCCAGATAGCGAGAGGGGCTTCGGAAATGGAGCCCGGCGGCAGCGGCGGTAGAAGCATTAACGACGTGAGAGCGCATGTGGCCGCCGAGCGCGCGACCATTAGAGAACCGCCGGAAGCAGATCCGGCACCTGTGCCTGTCCATGTCCATGGCCGGCGCCCTCGCAACAAGGGAGGAAGACGGCTTTTGTCGGCGCGAGGGTTGGGCGAAGGGGAAAAGGGATAGGGTTCGTCTCGGGAAAAAAAAGGCCACTCCGCCTTTTTCATTCACGTGGCGTATGTGACGAGGCGCTCCACGTCATTCACGTTATATTCACGTCGCTGTGTTCACGTTCCCTATCATTTCTGAGAAAGAATATCCTAATGCGAAGACAATCACAATCAACCAACAAATTATACTTTTAGTTTTCAAAGTACATCGCATCATGATTAAATAAAGAGAATTACGAGAACTTTTGGAAAGCATCAAATTATAAAAAATTCATGGCCCGAATCCTTAATATGAAGAAAACAATCAAGGAGTTGGTAAATGATTATTTAAACAAGTCGACATACTGAGAATCATATTCAAGGGCAAAAATATAACAAAATGTTAAGCAGCAAAGTAAAATCTACAGAATCTGACTACAAGAATACTAGTATTATTAATGGACAAGAAGCAAGTATGCAAAGGTAACAACAAAGCTATGATCATTCACTGAATACAGTGAGCTATAAAAATTCTAAGTATTTGGAGTCAACTGTGATGATATTTAAAGTGAGAGCAACATTTGATTATGCCATTGATCCTGTCTCTGTTTCATGCATTTAAAATGAATCTTCCCAATCTAACTCTACTCACTTTATTTACATAATCAAATCATCTCATAACTATTGTATTTAAAGCTCTCTATTGAACTTGTATGTGTTTGTCACCTCACTGTATCTCACAGCCAAATATAAAACAAAAACATGAGCTTGTCTGCAGGGATTTGCTAAACAAAAGCTTCATTGACACTATAGTTTCAACTAGGTTCCTTCAGTTGATACTAAATAGATATTTTTTGGAAGAATACTTAGTCCATTATTGTTGGTTCCATTTGCAACATTTGTCACAACATAAATCTAGATTATAACCTATAGAGTTAAAAAAAATACAACAATGCCAACACCAACACCAACCAAGCCTTATCCCACTAGGTGGGGTTGGCTATATGGATCTTCAATCCCCTATTATATCATCATATATATTTAAATAAATTTTATCATGTTTTATTTTGCTAACCAAATCTTTTTTGTCTTTCTTCTCCTTTGTTTGATGTGCGTATTTGTCATAGTTTTACATTGTCTAACTGTGACATTTATTGGCCGTCTAAGTACATAAGCATGTCTCTTAAAGTTTTTCCTCAATAGATACAACTTCGACTTTTTCTCTAATGCTCTCATTCTTTATTCTGTCATGCTCGTATATCCACACATTCATCTTAACCTTAACATTCTTACCTCTGCAACTTTCATTTTCTACTTTCATAGCCCAACATTCAGCATCATATAACACAACATGTCTAATTGTCATTTTGTAAAACTTCCCTTTAAGTTTTAAAGGTAATTTAAGATCACACAAAACACCTGACGCTAATCTCTATTTCAATCATCTACTTGTACTCTATGTAAGACATCTCTCTCAATCCCTCCATGATTTTGCAAAAATGATCCTAAATACTTAAAACTCTCATTTCCATCTTAAAAATTAAAAACTAATTGCTATAAGAAAATATTGTGGTGCACGTAAAGATTAGGCTAGCAACTTGTCTGTTGCATTATTCTTTTTTTCAAGGAATTTTAAAACCTATATATAGCTAATAACATAACCTAACTCGCATAACTATAGTGAACCTTGAACAAATAAGCACGTGTTCTCAATATAATCCCAGAAGCAAAAAAATGTCAAGCATAGCATACATTAGCCTAATTGTTAGCAAGAAAGATTTATAAACCTCCGACACCAAACTACTTTAAGTGCAACAAGTTCCACAGACCTGGAGGAAGAAGCTGCAAAGCAGTTTGCAACTCATGTCGATCTCTGCTCACATTAGGATTTTTACAGTATGCAGCCTTCAGATAGGCTACTTCGATGCATTTGTATGCTAGAGCAGCTGCAGCCATGTCCTTGATTCTCTCATATTCATGGGCAACAAATCTGTCAAAATAGCGTGATATTATGATTTTTAGCTTTATATATTTATATTCACTATCACCTAGATATTAAAATAGGCCAGCATTATTGCATCATTGTTCTCATTACAGCATTTATTTATCTCTTCATTATTTGATATAAATTTCCACACTTCATTACATACACAAAATGTTGCCTAAAATCTAAATAGATCCTCTATTTACCCTCCCAAATGCATATCAACTCCATTGTACTGAATATGTGCAGTCTAATTACTTGATACCATATTAACATGATCAAAATTAAGACTGGCCATTTATCTCTCTCAAAATCACCTGAGATAGCTTTTCCATCCTGATTGTGATGTCATATTGCATTAATTCATGGAAGAGTTTATATTTCAAGATAATACTTGAGTATTCCTATTTTATAATAACCATTATGTTCCTGTTTTTAGCAGTGATGACATGAAATTGAATTGGATCTCATACACACCCAGGCTATCATTTTTCTCATGTACAAATAATTCTTACATAGGTCCAACCAAGACACACTCTATTATCTAGAACAGGGTTTCCCTGATAATGCAGTCATTTGCTTCCCACTAGGTCACCACCCCACACCATCAATTACAACGATTCCCTACTTCATAAATAGACGAGATTCACATGCAAATAAAAACAAATCACATAAATAACTTACCTGATTCAATTACACATAACTGGACTAGAAAGTTAGAAACAACAGAAGTGAAACACAATTTGCACCCAGTTCACTGCCAGAAAAATGCAACCAGATCAAATCACAGAAAGCAGATCATAGGTTGGGCTTGGTCATATAGACATAACAGAATCAAGGGTGAACAGACATATGCTGCATAGTCTTATTAGTACTGGCACGGAAGCAAACAATAGGACCCTAGTTATGGAATTTAAGATTATATAGTAAAGGTCCTCCAAACTTATCAGACTGAGCTTGCTTTATTTAAACATACTTACATTTCAGACACCAGAGCATGTGCACTTACAATAAGACAAATCTGGACAAGGACTAGCACCAACCAAATCGTTCACTAGTAGTCTTTTTTTTCAGGTTTCATTAACTTTTTTTCAATTCTAGGCAACATAAGTTATTGTCCTGCCTAGTCTATAACTAATACAATACGATGCAAGAAGTTGTTGTGAATCATAACAAACTAGGTATTAATTGTCTTACCTTTGCTAGGATTAGCTAGCAGTTTAATATTTTTTTTAATCATGTAAATGCTTAATAACCTACTAAAACAAGGCCTTAAAAAGTTTGCAATATGTCAGACGGTCAGAGTCAAAATGGTCCTTAACATTCAGGTGCAATATAATAACTGGTGATATAAGTAAGAATGCCCTTGTGGATACCAAGCTAAAATGTGAGCTAAGCTACAGTTAAGGTGATCAAGCAACTCGACTTACTCGCAAAGTTTTGCAGTGTCAAAGTACATCTGTGCTGCTAGCTTAACACAATCAAAATTGACAAATTCCATTCGAGCAGCAATATAGAGAAATTTCAAGGCAGCCTCGAAGTATAGGCTAGTGCTTTCAAGCTCTAGTCCTTCATTCTGCAAAGCCATTTCAAAGAAGAAATTTATTTACAATCATATTGAAACATAAAGGCAGAGTGATATATGAGAGTATTTTATTTACCTTCAAGCGATTGGCTGTGTGTTTGAGATCCCTTGCTTCTTTAATAAGAACTGAATAGTTTTCCTTTCTAATAGGACTGGATGCATCAGGGCCATTAGGAGTGTCATGTCTCGTATTATTATGGCACAATCCACTATAATTATTTGGATGCTTATGTTGTTTCACCACTTTTGATGCATCATATTTTACTGTATCATCTATCTCTACATTTGATATATGTGCCTTGAGAGGTGACAAATCCAAACCTTGAGTTTCTTGCTTATTCCCCGAGGATAGCTTGAACTTTGAATTAACTTGTCCAGCGAATAGCGCTGGATTATGTATCTTAGATGATCCATGTTGATTCATTGATTTTTCATGAATTTTAGAATCTAAACTTCTTTGTTGATTGGGAGGCATAGAAGAACCATTCACGTCCATGTTATCTTGCAAAGCAGTCGTCCATCTTGAACTATGTTCTTTTTTCAGCAAGCAATCCTTTGCAGACTTTTCATGAAGATCATCATTTTCATCCTTACAGGAACCAGCATTAAGCTCGTGTCTGTAGCTTTTGGTATTGCATGGAGGCTTCAAATTTTTTAAGTCAGCATGAAAGCCTGAAACCTTAACCCTATTCTTACATGAATTAGATTTTGACCCTCTATGTTTTTCTTTAAACCCTGAAGAGTTCTTACTAGATTTCAGCTGAGTGGAGTCAATCACTTGGCAGTGCTTATCGACTTTCATCATATCCTGAGAATCATCCTTGTATATATTGTCTCCATGCTCTATAGGCAAAAGTTTATCATGAGCACCCAGTTTCACAAGCATTTTTTCATCAGATCGGCTAGCAGTTGATTGGGTTCTCACCTTCCCCAAGTGATCAACTGTCTCCATTGAAGAATCCAGAATACCAGTATTTATTGCCCTATGATTGTCCAATGATTGTTTATTAATATAAACGCCCATCTCCTCCCTAGACTTTGCAGGTTTGTTTCCCCCATTAACTTCAATATCTGAACATCTCCTGAGGCTTCCCAAAGAAGAATAATCAGAATTAATCATATCATACTTTGTATCTGAAATCCTTTTGCATGATTGATTTTCCCTACTTGATACCCTCAGAGGTGATGAAGAAACTGATTCCACAGGAGAATCCTTTGCTTCTGGAAGATTGGATCTACTTCTGCGGGAACCAGAAACCTTTGAAGAACTTGAATTAGCTGCTACTACAGGTTGCACAGAGCTGGCATCCCTCCTTTTGAAATCCCTTTTTGAGAAGCCAAATTCCATATTGTGGTGTTTTTTCTCGATTAAATTGATAGCCTCATTAGCCTCGCTCAGTTTATTGGGTGCTCCACATGTAGCCAAAACCATTTTAGTTGTTAGTTTTTTCTCCATCGTATTATTATCCTTAGTTATCTTGCATCTTTTTTCCTTTGGAGACGGACAAATCAGCATTTTTATCTGAAGAATAGTCTGGAGAAAGTTGCAAACATTCACTAGATAGTGTATAATTTTGCTTGACAGTAGCTTCCATGTAAAAGTTGCAATGGAGAAAGTGTATAATTTCACAAAGATAGTTGATATTTGAAACCAGATATCTTGCCAAGAATAGAAGAATTCTTTTTCTAGTAAGGCACTATCACTAGATCGCTAAAGGACACAAAAGCAGCAAGATAAATAAAAAAGTTAGAATGGAAAATATAAAGACTAGTAAAATACCACGAAACATTTACAACAAAACATAATTTAGACAATATCATCCACAAGATTCAGAAAAAGGTTTACACTTCAAAGTGCATATTTTACACAATATCCACAAAACATTCCACAAAGCATTTACTACAAAGTGTATCTTTCAGACAATCTCAAAGTACATTTCAAAGTACAGTTCAGACAATCTCATTTGCAACAGACAATTATCTTCATAAGAGGTAGGGAGCTCAGTTATCTTCATCTAAGGAGAAAGCTGCACGTGTGACAACCCATATAATCAAATCAATCACTACCACAAGTATTTGTGTAACGCTTCTCTTTGTAGTATTCAATTGAAGGAGTAGCTTGCAATTGTCACTCTTCAACTCCTTCATTGTATTCTCTGCACTTCTAACATCAGCCTCTAACTTGTTTATTCTTCTTAGCAATCCTGATATTACTTGTGTCGATCTACTACACATCTCCTCATCAACCCAAGCCCAGAAATCACCCCTCCACTCTGCAATTCCATATTATTTATAAGATTTGTTGTTCAAAGTTTTGCACGAAAGAAAAGACAAATTATGTTTATCCTACCCTACCTCATATAGCGGACATATGGCAAATCTCCTACCTGAGTTGTCATTAGTCCATGAGGTGATGATTTTCACCATTAGTCCACATCTACATTTCGGTAGATTGGTGGTGCAATAATTGGGCATTTTTAACCTACTCTTTTTAACTTGCAAAGATAAAAATTACCCCATAAGCAATTTACAATAAGCATGAGCATACTAGTAGTTGAATGAGAATGCAATAATTAAGCCATGATAATGCGTGTGCAATAATTAAATCAAAATTGAATTCTGAGTACTAGCACAGATAATACAAATATCATTTATTACCCATCATGACCAAGCAAATAGTATGATATAGATTAAAAATGAAAAATGCAAATTAAAGGAGTGCAGCAAATTCTAACAGAGCAACCAACTTGAAGATCACTCTATACATAGTTTTGTACAATCTAATTCCTCTCACTTTTGGCCTAAATT
This sequence comes from Boesenbergia rotunda, assembly GCA_024364735.1. NCBI lineage: Eukaryota > Viridiplantae > Streptophyta > Magnoliopsida > Zingiberales > Zingiberaceae > Boesenbergia > Boesenbergia rotunda. Next base: position 362,053 of record JAGFNQ010000307.1, on the reverse strand, counting down.
TGCTAAACTCAAGTGATTGTGTTTGTCATTGTTTACATCAACAATCAACAAACAGTACATCAGTCAGATTGTACATAAGCAGGTTTGTCAATTGTATATGACACGGACTTGACAAACTAAAATCAATTATATAACGTAAGCACATAAATATCAGCATGTAGAAAAAGAAATTATTTACCTAAATAGTGTATGTTTAATTCAGCTTTCACTTTTGAAATTGAGCTATGGGCAGACAAGATTTGAAAGCAGTGGTACACAGTCAGTGACTGCAGTGCAAAATGAAATAAGTACAACACCTTGCAAATAAATGTGATTTTTCTCCAAAACCAAGACTATGCAAAAACAAGTAAAGCTATAGCATACTAACAGTGATAATGGAAAGGATAACAAACAGAAATAGAACAAGAATATTGCTTTGTGGGGACATTTTATTGACGGGTGATCATCAAATACCACTTTTAAGAACTTCCACATTTATTTGGTTTTGTCTGAGTGGTTCCAAGATATAATAGCCTATGAAATAAAGCTTCTATTGAAGTCACATTCACACTCACACGAAGGAATACACAGTTCAGATTAACTGCTAACAATCATGTGGTTAAGTTTAGGGAAAAGAAAATATTGTATTACCTGATTACATATATGGCATGAGATTCAATCCACTTCACCTAATAATCTTATTAACTCTATACTATTACCACTCCCCCATAAGTTGGAGCTTAGATACTGTCTGTCCACCTTGTTACATGAACATGATGAAGCAAAATCATAATACTAGCACACAGGTAGGTGAAACAAAACTTAAGGTATTGACAGAGCATGAAATCACTCATCTGTTAGATCCCAGATCAACACATAGTTAATAATGTCTTTTGACCACAAACCAGCATATCAACAACTAGGTGCAAATGGAGATACTTCATCATATGCATAATAAAATTGCATAAACTATCAACATAATGACTGATAGATTAAAAGGAGATGTTCTGTAGTGAGGCAAATCTTCGGTCACAGCTTCTTCCTCCCAGGAGCTCCGGTGAGGCGTCGACGAGAGCACGCGTCGGGGCTGTTTCTCCATGGCGGACGAAGGTCGGCGTTCGACTCCGACGAAACCGCGATCTCGCAGCAAGTCGAGTGAGGGAGGGAGGAAGCAGAGGATGAACGGAGCTCGGGAAGGAGCTTGGGAATAGGGTTAGGGTTCGGGAGCCGCATGTCAGAGGGAGGGAGGAAGAAGAAGTCGGGGCGTCGGAGGGAGGGAGGAAGAAGAAGTCGAATGAGTTTAGGGTTCGGGAGCCGCACGACGCGTGAGTGAGGGAGGAAGAAGAGGATGAACGGAGCTCGGGAAATGGTTTAGGTTCGAGAGCCGCACGTCGGCGGGAGGGAGGAAGAAGATGTCGGGCCGGAGGAGGGAGGGAGGAAGAAGAAGCTCGAAGGATTTAGGGTTGGGGAAGAGATTTCGGGGTCGGGGTGGGAGGGGGGAAAATTTTTCGCATCGGTTAAAAAATTTAACCACGTGAATGGCTCCTTCCCACGCGGCATGAACAACGTGGCACGTGGCACGCCACGTCGTTCACGCTGCGTTCACGCTCCCTCATTCACGTTCTGTATCATTTCCGTTTCACATTCTTCCCCATTTTTCTTTGGTTTAACCCAGTGACATGTAAGAATGAAGGAAGAGAGACACAGAAAGTGGAATGTTCTTCTCCTGTCGCATGCAACTGCATGGGAAATCCCACCATCTTATTACCACGTACGGAAGAGACACGCCAGTCATATTCTTAAAATATTCTTCCCCATCATATAATATATTCTTAAAATGCTCCCGACATTTATGAAATTATTAGGGGGCGTTTGGTAGGCTTGTTTTTTATTTTTATTTTCTGTAAAAAATACGATTTTCTAGAAAATGTGTTTGGTTTGCATTTTCCAGCCTTGTTTTTCAGAAAAAAAAATATAGCATTTTTTAGAAAACTAGAGAATGAAAAAAAGTCGTTTTCCAGAAAAACGAGAATACGATTTTCTGAAAAATGAAAACAGAAAATAAAGCAAACCAAATGTCCCCTTAATAATTTTTATCCAAAACTAATATATTAAAAAATATCAAATTACTTTAAATTAAAAGTAATATAATTTTAGAAATCTCTTTCATACATTTATACTCACGGGTCTAAATTCAATAATTTTTTCATAAAATAATATCATGATTTCTTTATATTTTTATTTCTACTAATTCGAAAATTTACTATTCTTAACTATTAACTATTAAGATCCTAACGCATAAATATATTAAAAAACTTCCGGAATATATATTAATTTTGTTTTAAAATGATTCGAACTTTTCTAAATTCATCATTCAATTTCGTCCGAAATTAATTAATAGACCTACACCATTCAAAAATTCAAAAGTTTGATAATTTTTCGAATAAGAGAAATCTTAAGAATTCATTAGCGGTTCGAAAAATTAAATACTTAAATTGTTAAAAAAAAATCATTACTGTCAATTTAAACTCCTAACGCACGGTTATGTATCTTAACATTTGTAGCATGATTTCAAATTTAATCAATCATTAACAAGAAATTTAGTGTCAATTATTGGAGCTGAAAATGTCTATTATTGGAGAAGTTAAAGCACAATTAAAGATACTGAAAAATAAGTAGGCAGATTTGGCTTATCAGTATTGAACTCCTTTTTACCTTTCAAGTATGCAAAAGTACCGAATGCTCAATCTTCAGTTACTGAAATAGCCGATAAGCCGCTTCGCCATATGAAATTTTTGGTTCCGTCCCTAGCTGCGTAAATGAAAATTTTCTACTGCTTTTATGAAGTCATTTAAATCTGAGAACTAACAAGAAAGCTAATCTTTCAAAAAATAGTTTAACATTAGCCATCAACAAATGCAACTTTATTGTAAAATAGTTCCAACTTAACATGTATGAATGGGGTAAACCTGAATACAGAAAGTAATGATACAAATGGATATTATAGATGAATCATCAGCTCAATCGAAATATCAGAAATGTAGAAACTACCAATTAGGCAGAATTAGTGTTTTATACCCCCTTTGCAATCAGCATTGCCCATCCTTCTTGCAAGAAGTAGAATATAATCATGCCATACATATGAACAATCAGCAACCCATGACAGCACAGTTGAAAACGAAGTCTGCAGATTGCATAACGGCAATAGTCTTCCACTCCGGTTTCCCTCCGTTTGGAACACAAGAATTCAATTCAATCATCCCTCCGTGAGGTCCTCGACGACCGATAACTATTAATCTCTGGCCGCAAGCTCGGAAAGCAATCCCCCAACCATTCATGGAGTCAGACCTCTCAGGCAAATTTCCCAATCCTTTCCATGTATTCTTGTCCTTGTTATACTTCATCACAATGTTGTCGGCATAGCGGGCTGCATAGAGCACATCATTCACGACAGCTACAAGTGGCGGTGCGCCGTGCTCGCCACTGAGACCCGCAGACATGTTTGGAATCAGTTGCCATGAGCCTTGCTTCATGTCGTACCGTTCCCTGCATGTCAACACCTCCCTTTCATTAGCCATTCCACCAATGACGTAAAATTGGCCATCCATGAACACCCCAGAACACATCTTCCTTGCTCTGTTCATGGGAGGAAGGGCCTCCCAAGTCCGAGTCTCTGAATCATACAGCTCCGCGGAGTTCAGAATCTCACCATTATTCGTTATACCACCAGCTATAATCGCCTTCCCGCCAAGGCTAGCTGATCCAAACAGACATCTAGGTGAGTTCATGACAACTCCTGGTGACCAAGAGTTGCTCAAAATGCTATATCTCAAAACAACCGAAGAAGTCATCTCCCGACCAAAAACCAGGAGATCCGTGCCCACGGCAAGAGATTCCTTGTCTGAAAAGGTAAAGGTTTCAGTAAGACTAGCAGGCATCTGAGGAACTTTGATCCAGCGTCTCCGGTAAGGATCAAATGCCTGCCATTGCAGGGCTGAGCATGAGAAATAGATCCAGTGTTCCATTATTCCCTGCCGGCGTCGGTGCTTGTAGAGATCTTGAATCATCGAGTGGAAGGTACGGTTGACGGATGCTATTGCACCATAATCAGACCGAGAAAGGCGCAGAAAGCATGTCATTACTAGATCACCAGGTAGCCTGCTCAAGATATTTGGATTATTGTATGCAGAATTGTCAAGAGGTTGATTCATATCTCCCAATTTGGAGCTAATAGGTTGACGCAGAGGTTTCTTCCTTTTACGTCGTTCCTCCTCCACTTCTGCCAATCCTTCCTCTAATACTCTTTTCTTGGTGTTGGAGGACTCATGGAAGTGATAAGCTGGGAAATGCCAATTGGATTCTTCTTCAGAACTGCCCTCAAACACCCTGGAAATCAAATAAAGGTGGTCTTCCAACATATCTCCAAATCCCTTACCAAATGAAAAAAGCCCTAATTCCTAGCCAGGTACATTTTGAGAACCCTATTTTCCTTTACAAGTATGATCCACCAGACTAAAAATGAAAAATAAACCCCACCCCAACAACCAAAAAAGGGAAGCTTTTTCTACACAAAAGGGTTATAGAATCAATGTGTAATCTTTGATATACAATAAAAATTGAACTTTTGGTCCTTCTAAATACTACTCGGCCAAAATCGACCAAGGGCCGATCTGGATGGCGAAAAAAGCAACCTATCAGCCTTATCATATGGATTTCAAGAATGCTCTATCATTAGGGAAGAACATAGAGACATAGGAAACAACACCTGTCTCAAAAACTAAACCCACAAAACGAAGATACCAGCTGAAAGATAAAAGCTTTACTCACAAACCCTTATCTTCTCCTCCGGATTTGGTTCCCTGCGACCAAAAATCAAGAAGAAACACGCACAAAAACACATCTTTAGCATACTCGGAACAAGATGAGCTCATTTTAGTTGATTTTTTAAGCGGAAAAAAATAGAGCAAAGAGGGATGAAATTAAACAAGTGGAGATCTCGAAGCCGATAAAGCTGCTTACACTCACGATTGATGTTGGGCAAAGAGAGCGGATGAGGAGGAGAAAAGGAAGAGAGGAGACCCCTTTTGGGCACTAAACTACCGCCGTAATTCTCGCTGGAAGAACCGCTACCCCTGCCGTCTTCCCTTCTTCCTCCCACCTCGGCCCTTTTTATTTCTCATTTCATGGATTCTTTTTTAGATCAATTTATTATTATTTTTTTCTTTAAGTAGAATGATTCCGACCAGAGAGGGTCCCACACAATAGTGGAAGGTCCGTTCATTTTTGTGCTCAATATATATTTTAATATATAAATATATAATTTTAAATACTACAATTAATGTATGAAAGAGAAAAGTACGTGAAAATAATTAAAAACATCTTAGGGATTAAAAATATGAAACTGTTATAAAATTAATATCAGCATTTTGAGATAATTAAATATCAATATTAACTTCTTATTGTATACTCTTCAAGTGACATAATGCGTGCCATTAAATTAATGGATTGATTGATTAAATTAAATTAAATTAAATCAAATCATGAGCTTAATTTGTGTGTGTGAATCAATTAGCCTTAATGTCATGTCATAATTTTACAACAACTATCACATCAGGAAATGTGAAGAATTATGAAGTTTTTGAAACTATAATTGTGCAGTCCAAACAATTCTAAAAAAAAAAAATTATAAAATTCATCGTCTTGATAACCTCATGTGACTGTCTCATACTATTGAGAGGGAATAAATCAGATATCGAGCAAGCCCTCATATGGAAAGGTATTTCCATGGCTTATTAAAGATTCAACCCTTGCTTAATTTTGTAAATCTACCACATGGTTATTGGTTTGGATATGCCTTGGGGGTTTGTGCAGTTCAAACAACCATTGGATGACGATGGTGCCCTCCTCTACGCGCTTGGGCCCCCCTACTCTCCTTTTCGATCTTTGAATTGTGACTATGTCCATCATCCGATCGATTAAGCCCCGAAGTCATATGAGTCAACACATGGCATACTGACATCGGGTGTCGGTGTGGCTAGCGTCCGATTAGAAAAAAAATGATTAACGAGATTTTTCCAACCTCAGGCGGCTAGCGTCCGATTAGAGCCTATACCTATGGTTGATGAGGCCTGAAGTGAATAATAAAAAAATAACCTTTTGTTATGGTAAATAACTATAAAGTTCATTTTACAAATAATAAATACACTGCACCGCATGATTAGGTTATGCAAGCGGAAATCGACCATTAGGCGTTGTCGCATGTGACAGCCACCATGCGAATTAGCATGATTAGGTTGCACGAATAGTCATCGTTGTGCGATTTGGATGCAACTAGCGTCACGTGTTGCAGAACGTAGAAGAAAGTCATGGAAGAAGATTGAGATTACCTCTTATTCGGTGTATCTGTGCCTAGTGTTGCGTGATGCAGGATGAAGAAGAAAGTCAGAGAAGAAAATTAGAATTACCTCTTGTTCGGTGGATTGATACCTTGGTGGAAAGAACGTTAGAGAAGAAATCACGTGCAAAAAAGAGTTATGCGTCGTTGCGTGCCTTTGAGTCGTGAGAATAAGATTTAGCGAGTCCATGCCTTTTATTTTTTTTGGATATAATTAAAAAAAAGGCCCCTATGAAGGATGGACCCTAAGGCAGTTTCCTACGTCGCCTTATGGACGGTATAACCCTGCCTCTGATGGTCATGTTAGTATTGAACTAAAGAGAAAGAGGCATGAGGGTGCGCGTGAGCGAGAAGAAGAGCAATTGACGTAGAGAGAAGAGCAGTCTCTACCCGGGAGAAGAAAATCATATTTTCACCTACCGTTAGAGAGGAGCTAGGGGCAATATTGATCCCCCCTCTCAACGTAAACACACATCTTTCGTCCCCCTCCAATATTGAAATTCCTAGCTCCGTCCCTACCTATTGTCGCTGAACCTTGTATAGTTGATGGGAGGATATCTACGTGGCTTTACACGCTAGCCACTGGCCATGTAGTCCACCACAAGTGTGGCGAGTTGGGAGTCGACTAATCGAGTGGTGAGAGGTCGAGCACTAGAGAGGACAATAGTTGAGTCATACATCAGCGTGGTCGGGTCGTTGGCCAGGTGTTAACCTCGTCTTTGATTGTTGAGCTCGAGACAGTTCTGACAGCTGAGTATGACGACTGTGGTTGTTAGGAATTGTCACGAGTTCATGTCAAAGAGAACCAGTTATGTGCAAGAGAGTCTCCGCTAGAGGGAGGTTTTGTATACAAGCAATAGTTGAGTGGGGCCTCAAGGAGGATATTTGGACAACATGAGGGAGAAGAGGAGGTGTCTTCCTGGATGAATTATCTCTAGATACATAAGACGAAAAGACATAGTTGGATTAGTGCTAGTAGTTGTTAATGACGACAAAGATAGCAACACATGATATTAATCAGAAATAGGTTTCTTACTGATGACTTATCATGTTTTGATTGCAATCACAATCATATTTATGATTATTTCTATATTTATGATTAACATATTTTTCATAATATATTACCATGTTTATCATTATGTATTATCTTAGTAATCTATATAAATATGTGTATTAGCCTACGATAATAATCAATAAAAAAATAATTATTTTTTCTCTATTCTTTCTGTTATTTTTTTCTATTCTTTCCGTCACTATGTTTCTAACAAGATAGACTTCTCTTTTATCTTCAAATGCTACCTTATCTAAATCAAACACTACCTTATTTTATCTTCAACTTTTCGTCTTCTCCATTTGACTTCTCTTTCTTTTGAATTTCTCCTTCCTACTGTGTTATTGCTTTCTCCAAAGGAACTCCCAATGATCACAATGGTCGACCCTTCAGCTAGGTTCACTCCTCGCTGCTAGTTTCCTCGATCTCTTTTCCTTCTCGGAGGTATGTGCATTCACCAATAACAATCTTCTTCTTCTTCCCCAAGCCACTAAAATCAACAAAAATCATCTCCTTTCTTTGTTATCCTACTTTTTCTTCCTTAATAGTAGTCCTAATTCTTCTTTTCTTTTTCCTCAGCACTACCTCTTGGGATAACCCTTATTTTACATTGTTTTTTCTATCTCTTTTTTTTTCTACAATGCATATTTTTTTCCTTGCAAAAGAATTAGGGGGTTTCTCCCTCTTTTTCCCCTTTCTTATGTGCTTTTCTTTAAAAAAAAAATAAAGGATTGACCGTCACTTCCTCATTGCAATCTTCTTTTGTCACTTCCTCCCCTTTTTTCAAAATCAATCTAGAAAACTTCTCTTCTCAATAAGTAACACATTCCAACTCTTCTACTTCTCTCTCTCTCTCTCGCTCTCTCTTTGAAGCACCATGATTCTAATTTGCCCCCACGGGTTGGCTCAATTAGTAAGACGTCTGGCTGCTTGCAACGGAGGTCTCAGGTTCGAGAGTCGCTAGTCGCACATGGGGTAAAAACTTGGTCTGCTGGCTTAAATCCTCTCGGCCCTAGGCGCCTTATCCCACCAGTAAAAATCGTGATTTACCCCCTCTGGACACTTGTGGGGCCGGGACCAGGGGGCCGCTAAGGTGACGGTTCCACCTTTTTGCAAACATGATTCCAGCAATCATAACTACATTTTCTTTCTCTTTCTCATTCTCTTCCTGTTTTTCCCATAGCAAGAGCAACATATATCACTTTCCTTCTCATAAATTTCAAGGACAACAAGCTTGTTCACTCTCTTTATCTTCCTCTCTTTTTTTTTCCCTTCTCCCTCTTCCTATTCTTCTAGCAATGCCAGCACTAGCAAACATTCCCACTTTTTCTTTCCATCCAACAATAGAAATAATCCTCTCTTTCTTTTTTCTTCCTCCTCTCCAATAGCAGTCATTTTGCAGAAGTCTTTCCTCCATCGTGTGTTATCTTTTTTTAGTCATCTTTTAACCAGTTAAATAGCAAACTTTTTCCAAATTTTGCTCAGCACATAGTAGCATATTCTCTTCCTTTCCTCTGCTCCAGCAAATTCCAACTATTAGAATTGCAGTCGCGACTCTTCTTTTTCTTCCAAAGTCACCAAGTTCGTTGCCCGCTTCTAGAAATTCAGCGGCAACAAAACTATAGCCTTCTGTCACTCTTTCTTTACCAGTAGTCCTTGTTTTAGAACATTTGATTGGCTATATAATTGGAGAATATGTTTCAATCAATTGATAACCAAACTCAACGTTCGATAGGTAAATATCCCGGGTTGATTTTGATGTGATCAACCGAGTCAAGTTAGATCTTGAGTGGTTTGATCCTTGTGTTTAAGTGTGTAGAAGCTTAGGAACATAAGAAGTCCAGCGGAAGACGCGGCGAGTGAGAAGGATGACACGGGGAATGGGCCGACGGGTTCGGTGCATCCAAGGGATGGGATGCTACGGAAGAGTACACCGGTGGATGAGAAGGCTTGCATGATGTCCGAGGGACAAGAAGCAGGGGAGAAAGCTCATTCAAGAAGAAGGTCAGAGTTGGGTTCGAATGAGCTCAACTCTGGATAACCAGAGAATCATCCAAGCAAGTGGAGTTCAAAAAGATCAATTTGGAGGCTGACATTGAAGACCCGAGGCACCCTACTTGGATTGAGGGTGCCTCGAATGTAATTTTGGATCTACCACTAAAAGGTGTGAGGGCAACTCACTTCAGACTGAGGGCACCCAAGATTGGAACTAAGGCGCCCTCAGTCAGATCTGAGGCACCCTAAATTAACAGTAACAGAAAGTTACCATTTGTGCAGTGGATAAAACTTTATCTAACTGAGATACCTTGGGTCTCAACTGAGGCGTCATAAGTGTCATGTCAGCAAACAATCACTTCGACCATTGAACTATAAATATCCCCTAGAGCTAGGATTCAAGAACAACAAATGTTATTCATTTTCCTAGTCTTTTTACGAGCTTTTCAATATTTGTAAAAGACTTCTCTACCTTCCACGAAGGAGATCATTAGTGCACTTTTCAACTGCCTTGGATTAGCAACCATCCTGGTTGCAATCAAGTAAACTTTGCTAGTCTTTTATATTATTTAAGTTGTTTGGTGATTATTATTTTGCTTAACTAATCGATTGTCTTTGTTAAGATATTGCAAAAGAGTCAGTTTAAATTTACAGAGCTATTCACCCCTCTCTAGCTAGCCTATTGGGTCCTACACGATATCTCCCCATTAAGTTTGTCGGAAGGTAATGACAACAAAAATAGTAGGTATATGATATGAATTAAAAATTATTTTTACTAATGAATTATCATGTTTGAATGACAGTTATAACTATATTTATCATTGTTTTTATATTTATTATTATCAAATTTATCATAATATATTATCATGTTTATTATTACATTTTCTATATATTGTCAATGTAAATAAACTGATTTGCCTATTACAATAATCAATAAAAAAAATAATTATTTCCTCCCTCTTATTTCTGTCTATTCTTCCTATGTTTCTAACTATTGTTCCTCTATAAACTTGCCATAAAAATAAAAAATAAGTCATTTCTAAATCTTATAACAATTTAATCGGATATCTCTATCTTCGTCTCCATCTCCATCTCCATCTTCATCTCTATCTTGATTTTATTTTAAGAATTTTTGTATTAAGACTTCACTTAAATTCATTTTTATATAGTTAATCTCAATTTTTATCCTGAAAACTGATTATTCTAGGAGGTGACCAGTTCGATCCCATAAAAAATTTCGGCCACCGGGATAAATTGAGAAGCACTCGTAATTCAATCGGAGTGATCAATATTCTTATATTTATCATCCCATTGAAAAAATATCTTATAATGTGCAATAGCTAGAATTCGAATTTTATATGTTTGGTTAACCATTGGAGTGTCTGACTACTGCATCATTGCCCCTAAGGCACTTGCTCCACTACTTATCAGCCTAGCAACAACCCTGGTCTAGCTCTTATGGCTCGATTGGGTCCAACCTACAGTCAAACTTCTTTGATCGATTGTGACGAATGCCTCGGTTAATCGCGATTTGGTGTGGTGTCGTTTGTCATAGGTTGAGTGTAGGGACGATATAGTAGCCATCTTTTGATAGTGAAGATTGGTAGTTATCATCCAAATTGAATGGTTGGGGTAGAGCACAGTAGCACTATTATCAAAATGAATGGTTGGGGTAGGATCAATGGTAAAGATCAATAATAATGATATGATATTATTATTTTGTTGATTTATTTATTATTATTTTTAGAATGAATTATATGATAATGAATGATTAATTATTGAAATAAGAAAAGATTCTTACATTACAATAATTGACAATGATGTATGTGATGCCCTAGCTCTCTAGATGGCCTTGTGGTGGAGGAATTTATATGTCAATGAATGCAAAGTCCACTAACCCTAAAATTCCAAAAAGCTCAACGAATTTGTTCCTCGAAAAAATGCTCGATCGAAACCTAATGCACCATTTCCACAATGGAAACCCTAATTAGCATTGAGCGCGAGGGACTTAGATGGTTACGATCAATCTTCGAACCCTAAGTAGGAACAATTAGCCAATTATGCAAAAGCCTAGTCAAGCATAAAGGTATAGAAAAGGGCTAAAGGGATAAGCTATATAGAACAAGCACAAGGTCTATATCCACTAATAGACACGACTCGTGATTCGACTAAAGGAATTGATCAAGTCATATTTGTCATCTTCTAGATGAGAAACATACTTATAGATTAAGCTTTGAAGGGGGGTAGAATTTAGCTAAGATGCTTTTAAAATCGTGGGCTAACTTTAAGGAGGGTGATGCCTCTCGGATATATTCTCATAGTCGAGTCGGTTGAAAGTGAAGTGAAAAAAATTATTGAGGGATCTAATTCCTATGTCACTTGCTGAAGTGAAAGTAGATCGTGATTATGGACAATCTTTTAATAATTAATCTTTCTTTAATTTTAGGAAATTGATTGGATTAAAATGCGAATTAATTTCGCATGTGAAGAAAATTAATGTGAATATGGTGCGTGGCGGGTCAAATCGGAGTGCGACCACGCACCAAATTGTGGACTCTCCTTGTTAGTTGTTAACGACCAATCAAAAACATGAGTCTTTCCATATCCACCAAACATCTTGACAGCGACAGATAAATCATCCACAAATTATTAATCCTTTTTGATGTAAAAAAATAGAATTTGAAAAATATCATGATTGTTTATAGTTAGATCTAATTAAACATCCTAGTAAAAATATATAGAAATACTTTTTTTCTTTATTTGATTTGTAGGTACAATTTTAGAAAACAACATTAAATAGTTTAGCAAGGTTAAACTATTTTATAGTATTTCTTAAAAACTATTTTTTGTCCATGAGTTATTTTACCAAACAATTTTACGGTCAAATTGTTTTGGTAAAATAAGTTAATGGATTGAAATTTTATATATATATATATATATTATGAAAAGGGGTAAATTTCTATATACTTGTATATATTTTTGATTTAAAATGATAAAATGAGAAACTTATTCAATTTATCACATCTAGTTGTTTTGGTAAATAAAAATTAAAGTGTGGATTTTTTTTTTAAAAAACGATAAATATCAATTCAAATACATAAGTATTCATCTTGCTAAACATTTCTATTAAGCTATTTAGGCATGAATAAAGTAAGTTAGTGTTAGCATCGGTAGGAGAGCTGGGGGTAATTAGCTTTAATCTTTATTTGATAAAGTTTGTTATGGCGGAAGACTTGAACAATGCTAACACCTCGATTTATTTAGTATCTATCTCCTTGAAGTGACTAATTCAAGGATCCGCTCTCCTCACTCTCTCAAACACTATGAAAGACTACTTCATGGAGGTGGAAAAACCTCACACAAGCTCTCAAGAAGATACAACAAGAATACAAGCAAATACAAAGAAAATCTTACAAGATTTACAACAATGAACTCTTTTTGCTTTTCTTGCTTTCTTCTAGCTTGGGATCGCCTCTAGAACCTTGAAAATACAACAATACTATGCTCCAAAACTTCTCTTGAAATGACGATGAAGGAGGAGAAGAAGTGCCGCTTCAACTTGCATGAAAACCCTATATACCCGCGACCTAGGGTTCCCTTGATCGATCACCCAATCAATTACCATGTCAGACTTAGTCGTTCAACGACTATTTTTTGAAGCTTAATCGATTAAGACGATCTTAATCGATTGTTGAATCAGTTCAACACCTCTCTGTGCCTCGGACAATTCCACTATAATCCATTAACCAATTGATTACTATCCTCCTTAATCGATTGCTCAATCAATTAAGAGGGGGCTGAATTGATTGCTCAATCGATTCAACCTACTTCTGTTCAAGCAACCCAATTCTCCCAATCGATTACCTAATTGATTCATTCCCTCCTTAATTGATCACTCAATTGATTAAGAGGACTTTTATATCGAGAAACCAACACCATTCGATTACTCAATCGATTGACCCTAACCTTAACTTATGTAGACAAGTCTAGGGTTCCCTTGCCTAACCCCAGTCATCCGTGACCTATTAAGACTTCCTCACTAAGTGTCTTATCAAACCTTTACCCGACTTAGATTTTCCCTTGCCTAGTTCCCAACTAAGACTTAACCTAGTTTCTAACCAAGTTTGCCTAACCCTCGAGTTAGGTCTAGTCTCTCGATAGACTTCTAACTTGCCAACGTGCGATCTCCCCTATCCACCTAGACTTCACCTAGTCCCACTAAGACTTTTCTCGTACCAGCGTGCGATCTCCCAATTCACCTGGACTTTACCTAGTCCCACTAAGTGTGCCTAGTCCCACTAGGACTTTTTCCGTGTCAACACACGATCTCCCCGATCCACCTGGACTTCACCTAGTCTAACTAGGAGTTTTCCCATGCTAGAGTGTGATCTTCCCGATCCACCTAGACTTCACCTAGTCCCACTAGGCCTTTCCCAATCAAGTCTCCAGTCAACATTGACCCACTTGACTCACACGATATTCAAATATCATTATCAAACATCAAAACTTAAGCTTACTAAACATAAACTCACCCGAGCCGAGTCAAACTAGGTCAACCATGACCTAACAAAGATTGCACCAACAATCTCCCCCTTTTTGATGTTTGACAATATATTTGAGAAAGTCTAATCCCTATTAGTCTATCAATTTCTCCCCCTTTGACACACATCAAAAACTCTCCCCGAGAGTCTATATGGTCAAAGGCATGCCCAATAAAAGTCTGATACCTTTCATTTGAACCCATGCTCAACCTTGAGCATTCATTATGATGAAGATTCCCAATCTTCATTCTTTCAATTATCCCATAGAGAAAACTTCAAACACATGCTTTTAAGGAAGACCTCCCCCTCAAAATATGTTATAAACCTCTATCATTGCGCCAACAATGATTTTTGATTTCCTAAAACTTTAAAAAATCTCAACTTGAGGTTATGAGATTCAAAACCTCTCCTTAACCCAATAGTTTTCACCAAACCATCTCCCTTTTTGATTCCATAATGAAATTTGCCCAAATATATTTATAAAAGTATTCCAAGGGACTAGGGATTGTTAGGTTACTCAAAATTGGGTTAAATGACTAAAATCAGACAATTCCAATCGTGCCAATCGATTGGTGTTGGGTCCCAATTGATTAAGCTTTGCCTTAATCGATCACCAGATCGATTATGCTGCCCCTATCGATCAACGGATCGATTACGTAAGCCTCTGTGCTTGTAGAAAAGGTTCACCAATCGATTGGTTATTGTTCTAATCGATCACCTGATCGATTAAGAGTTTCTGATTTCTGAAAATAATTTCAAATCGAACTTTAGAAACTCCTAAATAATTCTACAAAACTCCAAAAATCATGAGATTTTGTGTAGATATTATTTAAGACATATACTATCATGAAAAACTAGTTTTCTATGAAAATAACTTCAATTTTCAAAGATTGACACAAAATTAGAAACCATTGAGATACTTCAATGTTTCACTCTATTTTATATCATATTCATCAATGATGAGTGCTATCAAAAGATAATCTTCACCAAGATTTTCCAAGATAGTTTTAAAATGGTTTTAAAAAATAATTTCCAACCATGTTCTTTGGGCTAAATGCACATGACTTGTACATTAGGTTTTTCAATAATTAGAGTTCATTTAAATTCATGTTTTGATGAACCTAAAACCCAATAAGATGCATATTAATCAACACCTTGAGTTTTATTTATCAACCTAACATCTTACTTGTTTCTAATGTGTCTCAAAATAGACATAAGTTAATTTATGGTCTTGGTGAGATGCATAAATTGGTTCTCCTTAAATTAGGATTCACACATCTCTACCTAGATATTATATACTTTGATCATCCACTTAGGATGTCAATTAATGTCAATGTCCTTAATTTTAATATAAATTTAACTATGCATGATAATGACTATGGCATGTATCACATGAACATTTTCAAAAGAAAAATACTTATTATAACTAAATGATGCATGTATGACATGACACATGATATTTTCATAATAAAATATAAATGATGAATTATGATATCATGACATATGATAGGGCATATAAATCATGACATAATAGCATAAAAGAAAATACCTAGATTTTCTATTTAAGTATCAATAACTCATCGCTAAGCCATTGATAATCATAATTTTGCCTCTAATTTTCTAAGATAATGCCAAAACTCTCCAACTTGACATATCTTTGGATTCTAACCTAGTTGTGCCAACTTTATTTAGTTCAATCTTCCAAAAATATGGTTTGACACTATTTTAATCCCACAAGAGTAAACAAATTACTTCTACATTTTTAAGGGTAGTAAGTCCTTGAAAATGCCCTAATGTGTCAACTTCATCAAGGTTGGGTTAACTACCATTTCAATTTGAGTTGACACTCCCTATATCTAGGGTGTGGCGAACACATTCTTAGGAATCGAAAATCTATTGGTGCTCCTTGAGTGCTCTAGGTATTTACTAGAGATAACTTCCCTTGGTACCTTCCTAATGACTTTTATAGGCTTCTCCGAAGTCTTAGTTATGTTGATCTTGTCTTGGTCAACTCTAGGGATGACTTCCCTTATGACCTTGACTTAACTTCTAGACCTAGATTGAGTTTCATACCTATATGAAACTCTATGGTAAGATGAACCATCATTCTTAACTTTAGGTTTGTATCTAAAATCTTTCTTGCTCTTAGAGGGTCCTTAATTTCTTAAATCTAGGTTTTGATCCTTATATCCCTTAAGAAGATTTCTATTCTTTTGTGGAATTTTTCTAATTTTTCAAATTTTGACCTCCAAACGTGATTTTCAATCATTACTTCATCAAGATTTAGTTTTCTAGTATAGCCTTGACAATAATTCTTCTTGGCTTTGGATTTGTTAGGTCTACCATGGAATGTTCTAACTTGTTCCCTATCCTTAGACGTGGCAGTCCCAGCATGGAAGGCTCTATACTTCTCCTTAGATTTTTTTCATGTCTCCTATTTTCATGATAAATGATATTAAAATGACAAAAATGATTTTTAGCATGCATTTTATCATGATAAAAATAAGTACAATTACCTAATGGTACCTTAGAGTTACTCTTGGAGGCTCTCCCTTGATTTGAGCTTCTCCTCTTGGCTTTGGTCGGATCCTTCCCCTTTGGACATTGATTTCGATAATATTCTCTTTGATTGCATGAGAAGCACACAATGTGCTTCTTATCCTTCCGTACCTCGGGGCTGACCTCCTTTGGCTTCTCCTTGGTCTTGGGTGCCACTTGTACCTTCCTTTTGACCAATTTGGGATACTTACTCTTATAGTATCCTCTTTCCCTACATTCAAATCAAATGATATGATTTTTATTTTGACAAATTAAAATTTTTATACCTTTACTTATAGGGATGGCATATGACTCTTCACTCGATCCGGAGGTAGAGGCTTCTTCTTTTTTCCGGAGTTAAAGATCTTTGCTCCCCCTCAATCCTAGAGGTAGAGGCCTCTTGAATTTCCTCCTCAGCCAATGCTTCTTGAATTTCCTCCTCAGATATTGAGCATCTCTCAACTTCTGAAGTCTCTTCATCCGATGAATCTCCCTCTTCGGATTTGTCTTGATTTGGTATAGTGGAGGGATCTTCATGAAGCTTAGTCAACTTGCTCCAAAGCTCCTTGGCGTCTTAATAATCTCCAATTTAGCTCAAGATTATGCTTGGTAATAAATTAACCAAAATTTTGGTTACCTTATCGTTGGCCTCACACCTCTTGATTTGCTCTTCATTCCATTTGGTCTTCTTGAGGAGCTTTGCTTTAGAGTTTGTTGGAGCTTTAAAACCCTCCATTAGAGCAAACCATTGCTCTATCTCCATCATTAAAGAAATTTTCAATCTTTATCTTCCAAAGATCGAAATTTACTTTGTCGAATGGTGGAGGTGTTCGGGTGTCGTAGCCGAACTCCATTTTTGAATTTAACCCTCTTAATGATGGATTCTTGAAATTAGGGTTTCTTCAAATCCTTCTTCTTCCTCTAGCTCTTGCTCTCTTGGCGATGAGTTCAAAGAAGAGAAACCTTGTTCTAATACCACTTGTTAGGACCGGTAGGAGGGCTAAGGGGGGGGGGTGATTAGCTCCGATCTTTGCTCGATGAATATTTGTTACGGCTGAAGACTTGAGCAATGCTAACACCTCAATTTACTTGGTATCCACCTCCTTGAGGTGACTAATCCAACGATCCGCTCTCCTCACTCTCTCAAACACTATGAAAGACTCCTTCGTGGAGTGAAGAAACCTCGTACAAGCTCTCAAGAAGATACAACAAGAATACAAGCAAATACAAAGAAAATCTTACAAGATTTACAACAATGAGTTCTCTTTACTTTCTTGCTTTCTTCTAGCTTGGGATCGCTTCTAGAACCTTGAAAATGTAGTAGCACTATGCTCCAAAACTTCTCTTGAAATGGTGATGAAGGAGGAGAAGAGGTGCGAAAGAAGTGTCACTTCAACCTGCGTGAAAACCCTATATACCCGCGACCTAGGGTTCTCTTAATCGATCACCCAATTGATTACCACGTTAGACTTAGTCATTCAACGACTATTTTTTGAAGCTTAATCGATTAGCCAATCGATTAAGATGATCTTAATTGATTACTGAATCGATTTAGCACTTCTCTGTGCCTCGCACAATTCCAGTGTAATCAATTGACCAATTGATTACCATCCTCCTTAATCGATTGCTCAATCAATTAAGAGGAGGCTGAATCGATTTAGCCTTCTTCTGTTCTCGCAACCCAGTTCTCCCAATCGATTACCCAATCGATTCATTTCCTCCTTAATCAATCACTCAATCGATTAAAAGGACTTCTGTTTTGAGAAACCAACACCAATCGATTGACCCCAACCCTAACTTGTGTGCACAAGTCTAGAGTTCCCTTGCCTAACTTCGGTCAACCGTGACCTATTAGAACTTTCTCACCAAGTGTCCGATTAAACGTTTGACCAACTTAGATTTTTCCTTGACTAGTTCCCAACTAGGTCTAACCTAGTTTCCGACCAGGTTTGCCTAACCCTCGAGTTAGGTCTAGTCTCTCGGTAGACTCCCACTTTGCCAACGTGTGATTTCTTTGATCTACCTGGACTTCACCTAGTCCCACTAGGACTTTTCTCGTGCCAGCGTGCGATCTCCCCGATCCACCTGGACTTCACCTAGTCTACTAGGAGTTTTCCCATGCCAGCATGCGATCTTCCCGATCCACCTGGACTTCACCTAATCCTACTAGGCCTTTTCCCGTGCCAACATGCGATCTCCCCGATCTACCTGGATTTCACCTAGTCCCACTAGGTGTGCCTAGTCTCACTAGGATTTTTCCCATGCCAGTGTGCGATCTACCCGATCCACCTGGACTTCACCTAGTCCTACTAGGTGTGCCTAGTCCTACTAGGTCTTTCCCAGTCAAGTCTCCAGTCAACCTTGACCCAACTTGACTCACAATATTCAAACATCATTATCAAATATCAAAACTTAAGCTTACCAAGCTTATCAAACATAAACTCACCTGAGCCTGGTCAAACTAGGTCAACCCTGACCTAACAACAATTGCACCAATAGTTAGGACAAATCTAGGAATTAGAGATGGATTGGGTTTTGGTGTAGAAGGGATTGATTTTAGTGGGCTTAAATAAAAAAATTTGTGCTTGTACTTCTTTAATTATAAAATACAATTGAATATCTTAAGCAGGGTTGAGATTAGAGTTGTAAACAAGTTAAGTCAAGCTAAATTTTAATATGTTTAAATTTATTTATTAAAGTAGCTGAACTGAACCAAGTCTAAAATGAACTAAGTCATTGAAATGATTGTTAAAACATAGCTTGATTTATTTTTTTATGAGGTTGAATTTGATTCGTTTAGATATTATCGAGCTTTCAATATAAGTTAATTTTATTATTTAAAACTTTTACTTGTTTGATTGATTATTAAACTTGACAATTCAAACTTATTTGTTAATTTAGCATATTGATAGTGTGCAGGAGCTTAGGAGCGTAGAAAGTCGAGCGGAAGACGCAGCGGTCGAGAAGGATGACACAGGAAGGGAGCCGACGGAATCGGTGCTTCCAAGGGAAGCGAAAGTCTGCGGAAGTATGTCGGTGGAGCGAGAAGGAAGCGGGCGATGTCCGAGGGATGAGAAACCGGGAGGAAGCTCGCTCGAGGAGAAGGCCGGAGGAGGGTCAGGGTGAGCCCAACCCTGGAAGGCCCGAAATCACCTAAGAAGTGCTGTGGAAAGCTGATCAGCATTGGGCTAACCCAAACCCACTCAGGCGCTCGAGAGTACTTGGGTACCCGTGAATAAGGGCTCCCCTATACACTCAGGCGCCCCTATTCTCAGGCACCCCTATGCATACAAGCATATGAGATGTGAAAACTTATCCAGACTTAGTCGTTTACGAACGTTACGCAGTAGATAACATTCAAGTCACATGTCAGGCGCCCTCAAGCACTCAGGCGTTCCTATTATATCATGTTACCATTCGGATAGAGTTAATCGGGGCTATAAATAAACCCTCAGAGCTCAGTTCCAAAGGAATCCATCAATTGTAAATGAAATTTAATTTAGTTTTCTCTGTTTTCTAAGCTTTTTCATCGTGTAAGAGGCTTCTCCGCCCAAAGGAGTTATTCAGGAGATTTGCACTTTATCTTGCCTTGGATTAGCAACCTCCCTGGTTGTAAACCAGTAAATATGATTATGGTTGCCTCTTTCATTTTTATTTTGTTTTTAATATATATATTAATGTTATTTGTAAAAATAATCGCTATCTTTGTTCAAAAAGAATAAAAGATTTGATTTTTATTTTCAGGGGCAATTCACCCCCTCTTGCCGACCACACGATCGCCTTCAATTGGTATCAGAGCAAGGATGCTCCAGAAGGACTAATTGCAGTCTGAAGCAACTTACAAAATGGTCGGACAGGTCATCTACCCGCTAAAGTTCGAGGGAGAGTTCACGAGTTGAAAACGAAAAATGCAGGTATTTTTTAAAACAGACTTTGAATTACTTTTAAAGTTCGAGGGGGAGCTCCCAAAGACACCGACGACAAACCAAAAGATGAAAGCCTGTGGACATAAAAGGAACAGGCAGACTTTGTATCAAACAGAAAAGCAGAGTTCCATTTGCTGACCGTACTACCTGCACAAGAAGTCAACCGAATCGGGAACTACCGATCTACAAAGGAACTTTGGGAAAAGTTCTTGTAACTTCAAGAAGATACATCCATGCCAATCTAGCAAAAAGAGACCTACTTCGGAATTAACTCAGCAACCTCCGACTGGAAAAAGGAGAGTCAGTAGCTCAACTAAATGCAAAACTTAAGGAGCTAATCACGAAACTCAACAACCTCAGAGAGTCAGTAAGTAATCGGGATGCTCAAAGGTATGTATTAAATGCCTTCCCGAGGACCCTGAACTGGACTTCCATAATAGGCGCTTACTACATCTCTAAGGATCTTGAGATAAGTACCTTAGAGCAACTCTTTTCGACTTTAGAACTTCACGAATCTCGATGCATAAGAAAAAGTAAAACGAACAACATCACCTTAAGCATGAAGAAGATCCAATATAAAGAGGAATCTTCAGAAGATGAAGAATCATGGCGTACATGATAAGAAAATTGTCTAAATATTTTAAAGCTAAAAGATTTAATAAAGTGCAGGGTAAGAAGTAAAGGAAAATCCGCTGCTACAACTGTGAGGAAGAAGGGTACATCAAGGAAAACTGTTCAAAGCTAAAAGCAAACAAACCCAACAAAGCGAAACACAAGAATTTAAAGGTCACATGAGACGAATCATCATCAAATGAGTCAGATATCATAGAACATGCTAGACTTGTGCTGATGGCTTCACATCAAGAAGAAGAGAGCATCGATGAAGGGGGAGTCACGTCAGAAGATAGCAGCGACGAAGGGAGAACTTCAGATTTCGAAAGAGACATGGTAAGTGAGGTATGCTTTCTATCTCCGAATGAACTTTATTCAGGTATTAAGGCTATGATGAAATCTACGTACAAATTAGAACATAAGAACTTAGAACTGAAAAAATAATTATCTTCTTCATGCCCATTAGAAATGTTTGATAAATTGAAATTAGAAAATAAAAATTTAAAGTCTCAAATTGAAAAATTGACAAAATAACCATGTTCAAATTCTTCTCAAAATTCAAAAGTTAGACGTTATGGAAAATTTAATTGGTATTTTAAATTTCATAAGGGTCAAATTGTGAAAGTTCTTAGGACTTATATTTCATCTAGATTTTTTATTAATCTTGTAGAAAAAAATTTATATTGAATCCCAAAATCTGTATTGAACTGTTAGACATTATTTATTTATCATTTTTTAATTAAATACTTCAATTGTAATTTTGTTAAATATTTTTTAAGATGACTATAGAAAAATTAGTTAAATATTTTTTTCTTGATAGAGTCTACTTTGTTGTATCGATAATTTTTTTTGGAATTTTTAACAAATAAATGGATTTATTATGATTTTTATTTGAAAATATTCTTTTTAATTTTGAAAATATTTAAAAAATTAATTTTATCAAATCCAATTTTTTGGGATATGCAGATTATCTTCTAAGCCTTGAAAATTTTTTCAAATTTATTTGATTTCGAAATCAAAATTTAAAATTATCAACATTGAATTCAAAATTGATTTTTTAAAAGTTAAAAAATTAGTTTTATTTTGAGAATTTTTCTGGAGATAAGTCTGCTAAAATTTTAATTTGGATAAAAATTTAATTAATTTTTGAATAAAAATAAAATTTTAAATTTTTTTTTCAAAATTAAACTTTACATTTTAAAAATTAATTTTCGATCAAAATTTAGAAAATAGGATTTTATGGAGACTAATTATTGTGTTAGAAATATACTCAAAAAGTTTCAAAAATTTTTTGGAATTGAAATAAATTTTCATAAATTTTTATAAGTGTTATTTTTTCCCTTAACATGTGTTAAAGTTTTGAGATGATCAAAGAGGGAGAAATAGGATTAAGTTAAGGGGTACGGTTAACATTATTATTTATTCATTTTTATATTTTTTTATGTTTGTTTACCCTACTTAACTCGGGTTGATGCATATCAAAAAGGGAGAGATTGTAAGTACCCCAAGTTAATTTTGACGTGGTCAACCGAGTCAAGTTAGGTCTTGTTGTGTTTTGATCCCTATGTTTATGTGTGCAGGAACTTAGGGGCGTAGGAAGTCGAGCGGAAGACGCAGCGGTCGAGAAGCATGACATGGGAAGTGAGACGAGGGGCTCAGTGTATTCGAGGGACGCAGAAGTCTGCGGAAGAGTACGTCGGTGGAGTGAGAAGGACTCGTGCGACCTCGAGGGACGATAAGTCGGGAGGAAGCTCGCTCGAGGAGAAGCTAGTGGAGGGTTCGGGTGAGCCCGACTCTGGAAGGTCTGAAATCACCCAAGAAGTGCCGCGGGAAGCTAGTCAACATTGGGCTGACCCAAACCCACTCGGGCGCCCATGAATAAGGGCGCCCCTATGCTCTCGGGCTTCCCTATGCATACAGGCGTTCGAAATGTGAAAACTCATTCAGACTTGGTCGTTTGCCAACGTTGCACAGTGGATAACATTCAAGCCACGTGTCAAGCGCCCTTAAGCACCTGGGCGCCCCTATTGTGTCATGTCAGCATTTAAATAGAGTTGACCGGAGCTATAAATAGACTTCCAGAGCTCAGCTCTAAAGGAATCCATCAATTGTAAATGAAATTCAATTTAGTTTCTCTGTTTTCTGAGCTTTTTCATTGTGTAAGAGACTTTTCTGTCCGAAGGAATTATTTAGGAGATTTGCGCTTTATCTTGTCTTGAATTAGCTACCTCCCTGGTTGCAAACAACGTAAATCTGGTTGACTCTTTCATTTTTGTTTTGTTTTTAATTTGTTAATGTTATTTGGGAAACTAATCGCTATCTTTGTTTATAAAGAACACAAGATTTGATTTGTATTTTTAGGAGCAATTGACCCCCCTCTTACCGACCACACGATCGCCTTCAATTAATACTTTCTTTGTAAATTTCTGTTAAATATTTATTTCTGACATCAATCTATAAATATCATGAAAATATAAATTGCATTTCAAGATTTGAACGCATATATGGAAGACTACAAGGTTTCTAGAGTGAGACTCATTCTCAAAGAGGGCAATATATTTATTATAAAAAAATATCATTATGGTAGACAATAATAATAGAGCTCTGTATAATTATTTTTATATCAACTCCACAATTGAGTTCTATGTAATTATAAGCATATAATTGAGCTCTATATAAAATCAGATATAAAAATAATATCTTATATAGAGTTATTTTTTATTATGTCCAGAGTTACAAATACAAGTGTCAAAAAAATTTTGAAATAGCAATAGAAAAATTCAAAAATAAACATTGGATTTAAGGAAGTTTTTCAAAATTTATATTTTTTAATTTTCTAATTATACTATCAATAATCAATTTAGTTTATTTATACTTTAATTTTTTATTTAAATGCTCATATTTATTAGTTTTAATAGTTAATTATATAAAATAATGTCCGTACGTCCGCGGTGAAATGAATGCTAGTATTATTAAAGAGAGGGACCTTTAATTAAAACATTTGAATCATTGCTGTGGGCTTGGGAAAAACATATATATTTGGCCCAAATCGGACAGGCAAATGGTATTTATCTTGTTATTTATTTATAAACATTTGAATTGTTTCACTCCATTAAGATGGAGAAACAACTTAATATTCACTATTTGGGTAAATATTTATAAATATAATTATCACAAACTAATATTAAAATTACATATGTGGGAAAATTAATATTATAAGAAATTAATAATTAGATTTTTTTTAAAAAAAATAATCGTCAAACAATTTTTTGCTCATAAAATTTTTGTTTACCTTATATATATAAATATAAATATAAATATATATATATATATATATTGACCAAATGTCGACCTTTTTTTTTGGTGAAGTAAATTCTAGTCGGTAATATTTATCAAAATACCGACCATTATTCTCATTGAGGGTCCGTTAAAACCAGATGAATTTTAAGCTGATAATCCAAACATACTGTTCAAAATAGTGTTAACTGGCAAAAAAGGAAAAGAAAAAACCTAATTGCATGTGCTTTTGTACACTATTTATGCATCCCGGGTAGATTCAATTGGGTCATCGCCTTATTCAGGTCATGTATGTCACGGATGCCTTCCATGACAACAGGGCTCCATTAGGCACCAACCTCTCCTATCCGCACGACCACAATGCTTCTCGAATGATGAGGAATCCTGGCCGACCAATTTCTCCCTAACCTAAACCTTCACCAGTCATTGATGAGAAATCAACATCAGCGAGGCTGTCTACTTGGAAAGAGACATCAACACTAACGACTAGACAACATTAGGAGTATGACACAACAGTTGTCGATCTTAATGCAGCGTCTCGCTCGTGTGGTTGGCCAGAAGGCAGGCTTCACTCGTGCGGTCATCCACACGGCCTGCCTAGAGCTCGCGGGCTAGCTTATGTGGACCTTCCACCTCCGCGACTAAATAAGATTCAACTAAGGAAAGTGAAAGTATGATTTTCTTCTATCAAGCAAAGGCTAATTTTCTTCGTCTTCTTCTTTGAGTTCTTACCTCTCTTGCGCACGCATGCGAGCCTTCCCTCTCAATGTCACTGACTTAATCGTCAGAGGGGTCACGCTCGCAACGTTGCCCCCGACTAACGTGCTTCGATTCACATGACATGAGCAAATAGCACACCGAAGAACCTACCTCAACCACAGTCCTAAAGGAAGAAGGAGAGGAGGAACCCGAGTGGGTAAAGAATGACATCATCAAATTGACGTTGTCTGTGAGAAGAGATACAAAAGGCTATGATAGTTAATACTAGGAGAACTGTGGTGGAGCAACAATCGAAGGAATCAACCGAACAACATCAATACCCTACACCGACAATCATTAAGACAACCAGAGTCCTGGTTTCGTGGGAGCAACTCTCATGAATGGTGGTCACAATAGTTGAGGAAGCAATCTTGCGACAAGGCCTTGCTCCCCGAATTAGTTAATAAAGAAATCTTGCGACAAGGCCCTGCTCCCTGAATTGAGGATGGGGAGATGGCACCAGTTGGAGAAGTGCATGCAACCGAGCCCACCACACAAAGCTCTAAAGGAGCGACTTCGATATATCATTCCAATAAACGGTCCATTAGCAATGAGTCAATTGGGTCACTACTAGATACAAGGGTGTCTGCATGGCAAATGTCGTTCACAGAAGCATTATGAAGGAAGAGCTACCTAGGCACTTCCAACCGCTCCACATTCACGAATATAATGGCATTACTGATCCGGAGGATTACCTATGTTGTTTTGAAAATGTAACCTTGGTGAACTAGTATTTTGAGGCGGTCAAGCGTCAAGTCTTTCTCACCACCCTCTTAGGAATAGTTCAACACACTGAGTCCCAAGTCCATAGAATCTTTTGATGATTTTGCCGCATTATTTTTGCATCATTTCTCTAGCTCAAAGTGGTATCCACTCACCCCTCTCAACCTCTTTAATTTTAAGAAAAAATCACAGGAGACCATATGTGCCTACATATAATGATTTATTCGAGCAGCAGTGGAGATACCCTTGGTTGTGTTAGAGATTTTGACAAGTGTCTTCACCCAAGGACTACAAGAGGGAGACTTTTTCCACTCCTTGTCGAAGAAGCCTCTGTGTGACTACAATGAACTTCTCACCCGAGTCGAGGAGTATATCAACATGGAAGAAGCTCAGAGAGCTTACCAAGAGTCAAGAGGAGCTCGTCCGCCTAAGGTTCTTGAGCGTTGTTAGGAACTCCAACCCCTTCCACGACTCACTCAGCTATGCATCCAACCCTATGCACTCCTTTACAAGTTTGTAAAGAGAGAGAGAGAGAGATACTGATCTATAGTGCATTCCATCTGGAATACAAGCACACCACAAATGAATGTGACTACCTCGATAATGAGCTAAAATGAGTCGTGGGTCTCAACTCTCAAGTAAGGGCCCTGCTTACTATTCTTGCTCTGACGTCGGGTAGGATAGCGACTATCCTGCAGACTGACGAGAAGATGTGATTGAGGAGAAATCAAGAAGAAAAAAAATACCAAAAAGAAAATTTTTATTAAGAATAAAGGATTACTTCTCTTATAGCTAAATACATGTTTATATAAACTCTAGACCCTAAGATAAAGAAAGAAAAAAAATTTAATTTATGGACCTCAGTTCGTATCTTGTAAAAAAAATCTTATTGGAAAAGGAAATAACTTGATAGAAATTGAAATTAGTAAAATAGAACATTGACATAAATCAATCATAACCCATATATACCAAAAATACTAAAAATACCCTAAATAGTATAAAAATAAAAATTACTAAAAATAGTAGTAAAATCATCAGAGGCTTGGATGAGGTCCTAAACGGTGGAATTTGGGCCAAAACTTGGCGGTTATGGGTTCTCCAATAATAATGTAAATATCTAAAATACACACGCATAACTACTAACAGAGCTTAATTTAATGTCCCGAGTCAAAAATTATGCCCTTTAAAGTTCGAAGGGTCATGTTATGTTGGTCCTGCATCACGCTCCCTATGACTGTATGTTGGTACAATCGACCCAAGTTTGATCGGATAGATCATAGATTTTGATGTGTGTGTCAATATGATTAAGTTAGGTTTTCATATTAGCTTGATGTGTGTTTGAGTCATGTAAGACTTGGTGGAACACACATTTAGGAGATCTCATCTGGTGCTCGGGTCTTGAGTCGGTGAAGGATGGCGCATCCGAGGGACCACCGGACAAGGAGCAACGGAGTATAGCTGAGGGAAGCAGACTTCAAGGCATACGTGAAAGATGACATCAGGACAAGCTGAGGGCTTGAATGCATCCAAGGGACGAGAGCCAAAGGTAGAGAGCTTCAAAGGACGACTCCAGAGAGGATGAGTGTGAGCGTGTAATAGATCAGTCGATTGGTAGAGACATCAGTCGACTGAACCTTCTGTGAGTTTCGAATAGTAAAATCAGTTGATTGGTCTGGATGGTAGTCGACTGATCTGTTCAAAATATAGCCGTTTGGTTGAGCACTAGTCGACTGGAGTTGACATCAGTCGATTGGTGTCGAGACTGAGCTATTTTGTTAATAGCTCTCTCTTCTATTTAAAGGGGAGCTTTGAGACTTGAGAAATGTTATTTCTTCAGTGAGAAATCTTCTTAATCAAGTGCACAAAGCTTCCAAGTCTACTCTCTTCCTCAAACCCTAATTCTTATATTGTAATGGGAAGAGAGATATTGTGAGAAGGTTGTTAGATTCGGCTAAATTAAAATACGGACCAAAAATTTCGGAAAAGTTTATAGAAGTCTCCGTGATTCAATAGGGGTCCCAAGGTATTAGGGGAAGTAGAACCCTAAGTTGGATGACTCATTTGTTTAAACCCTAGTGTTTTGGGAGGTAATTAGAGAAGAAACCAAGAGAGGGAGATTAAAATGACAATTTAACATAAATTGAGGGGTTGGGTGGGATTTGTCAAATTCGGAGGGGTTAGATGCAAAATAACCTATTAAATCCCGCAACCTTCTCTTCTCCCATTTCGCGAACCCTAGCTGCAGTGCCGACTCCTCTTCAATCGCATGCAACCAAGAAGAACCCGCCGCCTGTTCTCCTCTCTTCTTCCTTTCCTTGCAGCCATCACCCGCGGCCGATGCCACCCAAGTCTCTCCGTCTCCTTCTCTCCGATGAGAGCAATCCTTTCCTTTGTTATGTGAGTGACGACACTCCCTTCCTTTGAGCCACTCGATGCTATGAACAGCTAGGGCTGGTAAACTAGGTGTGGCTTCGTTTCAACCACAGTCGGGTAAGGACTTGATCTTCTCTGGCAATATCTTGATAATCTGATTATTGCAGCCGATTGTGGGAAATACCATTGATTGGGTTGGCTTAGGATTTCTCCTCCTACTTGTGTTGGCCGGGGATTGGCTTGGGTTGCTACTGGAGAAGAGGAGACTTGGCTGTGAACACCGTGTAGGCTAGATCGCGATAGCTATTCAATCTAGGCAGATTTGCCATTGGGGAGATAGAAGGTAAGCTTTGGTTAATTCCGTTTGTTCTTCGAACGTTATTGTTTAGGATGTTGGTTTTTGAAATGAAATGGGTAGATCATGTTTTCTTTCTCTACCGTGAGATGAATTTTGTATAGATCCGACTCTTGAAGGGATTTTCGTTAGGGAAGTGATCCTGATGATGTTCTTCCCTTGCCTTTTTCTACCAAGAGTTCCATGTTTTGGGAATTCAATTCGAAAGTTGGTTCTATTTGTTTCTTTTCCCTTAATTCAGTTGAGTTTTGTTTTGTTATTGAAATCTCTATTTAGAGTGGTTCTGTAGATGAATTTGGAGGTAGCTCTATATTGGATGTTGGGTTCTACCATACGTTGGGTTTCCTTAATTCTTTGATGTTGGTTTAGAGATGGTTATAGTGTATGAATTGAACCATAGGTTGTTCTTATTTGAAAATGTGTTTCAATGGATCAAAACAGTAGGTTGGTTGCTAATTAGGGTTTGTTTAAACCTAGGTTTAATTGAGAGGTTATTAATCAAATAGATATTAATCATTAATTAAGAGTTAAGTAACGGACGTTATAAATTAGGACGATCCTAATTAATTACGGAAGTTAGTTTAGCTAAGAATCATGTGTATTGTAGCTAAACTTATGTCTTTAATACAGGGCATTGATTGGATTTATCATTGCTGATTATCGGACGGGAGATTCTTTTTTGATACGAGCATTTCTCTTGAGGCAGGTACCTCTGACTTATCTCTTTTGATATTGTCATATTGCTATGCATGGTTTGTTATAGATAGCAGTAAGTTTATATGTTATATCTGTCTTAGTATACCTCTACTTGACATCTGTTGCTTATTCTTGAGATGATCTTCCTTTAGTTTCATACAGTCTCGATGATTTTCATGTGTACATACATGCATAGATGTAGTGATATGTCCTCTTGCATTTGATATTGATGGATCACTGGTTACTTTTTCAGTATACTTAGTAGGTTACTTGTATCCCATGAAATAGGATTCAGACCTATACCTAGTACATTGAGATAATAGGTGAGGACTTGGTGGATATTGTATTTGTTAGTATCATGCACCATCCTTGCATCGTTGCATGCTGACGATCATTGACTCCTATATAGTCTGAGCCCATCGCCAATTACATGAGGATATGCACACACATCCACTCAGGAGTAGTGGCTACCATAAGGTGTGTGCATTTGCCCTATATTGCTCCGCTCGATCACTATTTGGAGGGTGGTACCGGAAGCGTGGTAGTAGCCAGGGATCCCTTCTCGTCTAGAGACACGAGAAGATGAGAGCGAGACTCCCCCATTGCTTAGGGTAGGAGGGTGCCCTCTGACAATATCCTGTCCACTCGGTCACTCAGGAGCAGTGTTAGTAGGGTGCTTACAGTTGTCATAGCCCTACCCACATGGACGTTCATTTATGATAGGTGGACGGTGGTCTGACTGGTGTCAGGGGTGACACATCTCATTGCACCATGTGCATATTTGCATCGTGCATTTGTTTATGCTTGCTGCATTTGATTGTTGCACTTTGATTGATATGCACATACAGGAAACATGTATACCTTGGATTATGTATTGTACTTGTTCCATAGGGTTTGTTTCCACCATCCTGCAGGATAAATGGATTCTGGTATGTACCTACCTTCAGTATCTTCAGTGTTTGCATTTTCTATTGTACATATAAGACTGTATCAGCGTGGATCTTACTGCTAATATAGCTTACTATGCATATCTCTTTGGGTATCTGCTGAGTTCATTTGGACTCACACCGTTGCCCATGTTTTTAATTTCAGATTGATATCTGCCAGGAGGGTCCGGGTTGCCAGTCACATGCTCGTGACGATGTTCATTCTGGTTTTGCATTTTACTTTCAGATTTGGATCATGTTATGTTTCATTTCGCTGCCTTGGATTATCGTGGACTTGTAGTATGTGATTTTCTTTATGGGATTGTACTTTTGAGTCCTATGTTGGACTATGCGTACGTGGTTTTGCTGCATTCCTGCCCTCCCGACAGCCTGGTAAGTTCGTGCTTTGGATTTATGATTATGATGTCATTTATTCGTTGTTCTATTTTGACTTGAGGCCTGAGACCAATTAAACTGCGTGGTTGTGTTATATGTATGTGTAAATTGTCCGCCAAACAGGGGAGGTGCTGTCCGATTTTATATTGGATCAGCGGCTCCTGGGTCTCGGGGCGTGATAAAGGTTCTCCACCGAGAAGGAGAAAGTATAGCCGGAGATTGCTGGGACTAATCCATCGAAGGATTGAGGGATCATCCACCTCAAGGATACACCGTAGAGTAGGAGCAAGCAATCATCGAATTACATAAAAGGTTAAGTGTTAGCATTGTTCTTAATTGTTTAGTTTGCATTTCTACTAGCGCAACTAACCATGTAGGAAGAGCAAGCGATTTGGGAGACGAGCTATTTACTCCCCCTTTAGCCGGACCATCGATCCCAACAAGTGGTATCAAAGTACAAGGTCACCCTTTAACAGACTAACCGCTGAAGAGCAAAATTTCATCAAAAAGGTCGGCTCGCACATCCAACCACCCAAATTCGAACGAGAATTCTCTTGGTGGAAGAAAAGAATGGAGGTATTCTTCGATATCGATTTCGATATCATGTTAATTATGGAAATCGAGGTATCAAGAAAATAAGTCACTCGAAATGATAAGGTGGAGCAAGAAGCAAAAGGATGATTATCTAACAAATTCAAAAGCTTTGCATCATCTTCTAAGTATGCTTCCTCAACAAGAGAAAACAAGGATTAGAAGCTACATAAGTGTCAAGGATTTATAAGAAAAGCTAGTAGAGCTTCATGAAGGCACATTGGAAGCAAAATTGACAAAGAAAGATCTTCTTCGATCTCAACTCAACAACGTCAAGCTTGACAAAGGAGAAAAGGTATCTAGTTTACATTCTAAAATTAAAGAAATATTAAATGGACTAACAAGTGTAAGTGAGACACTTACAATCCAAGACATCTTGATGAAAGCCATCAATGTTTTCCCAAGAATCACAAATTGGAGTTCAATAGTGGACTCATACTACATCTCCAAGAATCTAGAGAAAAGTTCTCTAGATGAATTCTTCTCAACCATGGAGCTCCATGAAACTTGGATTGGAGGATTGGATGTAGAAGTCTACAAACCAAGAGGAGTAACCCTTGTGGCAAACAAGGGAAAGAGCAAGAAGAAGAAGGCCTCACCATCTGATACAGAAGAATCAAGTGCCTCCATGGATAGTGATGAATATTTTTTCAACTAACAAATCTCATGGTAGGAAAAGTTAATAAAGTAAGAGTAGAACAAGAAAGATCATATGCTACAATTGTCAAGGAGGATATATGAGGGACGAGTGTCCACTTTTGATGAAGAAGGAAGGGAAAAAGAAGGAAGAAAAGAAGAAAGCAAAAGAAAAGGGGAAGAAAATTCAAAATTTAAAGGTAACATGGGATGAATCTGTTGGTGCAGGCAGCACCTAAGTCGAACCTGGGTTTTGATATTGACAAAGGGTTCAAAAGTTAAGATGTTATTGTGAACTAATGTGCTCACTGAGTGTGCAGAACGAAGTCCTGGCGAAGGGCTGCTGGGCACCTAGTGAAGGACTGCTAGGCATCGAAACCTGAAGACCTGGCGAAGGACTGCTGGGCACCTGGCGAAGGGATGCTAGGAGTCTAAGACCTGGCGAAGGACTGCTAGGCACCTAGCGAAGGGATGCTGGGAATCTAAGAGCTGGCGAAGGGCTGCTAGGCACCAGGCGAAGGACTGCTTGGTACCGAAGACCTGGCGAAGGGCTGCTGGGCAAAAGTCCAACTGGAGGAGTCGGTTGGCAAAAGGTAAATTCTCCTGAGAGGAGTAGGTAAGGACGCGTTCCCCGTCGAGGGAATAGTAGGCGTCGGTTCGACCTAGGGTTCCATTTGGGAGACCCGAAGTCAGAACCAAGACAGCTATGACTGTGAAAAACTAACTAACATTCTTGCCTTGTTTGTTGTGGGACTAACCTTGGATGCAGGGACCAAAGGAATGAGTTTCTGCAGCTCAGAACGCCTCAAAGGAGAGAGGTAGTAGCTGGGCTAGGCGCCCGGGAGGTCCCGGGCGCCCAAGGTCAAAGCCAAACAAGCAGTTGAGCAAGAATCGCTTCGAAAGCATACTGGGCCAGGCGCCCTGAAGGACCCGGGCACCCTCATGGTCCCGGGCGCCCTGTATGTCCCGGGCGCCCTGGGTCCAAGCCAAGTTTTGATCGAAGCAAACTCAGCCGCGAAGCCAAGCAGACCAAGTCAACCGAGGGCGCCCCCAGTGTCCCGGGCGCCCCGTCCGCTCCGAGGCCGATTCTGGAGGGATAAGCACTGACCGAGCTTCGGATGAGGTTTCTCAGATCCGAAGGCACGCGTCAGGCGCCCCCCAGGAGTGCTATAAAAGGGGCTCGACCCCAAGGCTTCAAGACATCAATTTTCCAACGCCTCTACGCTCTTCGTTTAAGCGCCCTACTCCGGAAACCTCCGATCTCGAGATTCTAGCGTCGACGATGACCCTCTGCTCCGAAGTACGATCTACACCGGGCGTCGGTAATGAAGAGTATAATTTTCTTTATTGCACTACTATTGTAACAATCTTTGTAAATCTTTGCGCCATTATAGAATTGCCCGCAGTAAACGGTCAAGGACCGTGGGCCGTGGAGTAGGAGCCGACCGCAACTCCGAACCAAGTAAAAATACTTGTGTTCCGTGCGTTTTGAGTTAAATTTCCGCTGCGCATTCTCTTTTCTAATTTGAAACGCTTTCATGATATTCACCCCCCTCTATCGTGTTTTCTCCATTCAACAAGTGGTATCAGAGCGGGGAAGCTCAAATTTGGTGCAACCACCAATTTGGGAGTTTTTTGGATTTTTTTTCAAATTTTAAAAAAAATTCGATCGAATTTTTATCGTTAATCGAGGTTGGTGCAACACCACTCGATAATTTTTTATATATATATCTTCTTCCCGCACTGCTAATCCAAGACCAAGTCTTGAGACAGTTCTTTTAATTTTATTTCAGAGAACATCTAAATAGCCATGCAAGAAGGGTTCAGTACAGCTAGATCACCACTCTTCAGTGGGGAGGATTTCTCCTACTGGAAGAGTCGGATGGAAGTCCACCTGAAAACTCAGGTGGACATGTGGATAATTATCCAATCTGGACTGGAAATCCCGAAAAACGCTGAAGGAGTGCCACAATCATACACCAAATGGGATACCACACTGAAAAGAAAGATCGAGGTCGATGCTAAAGCGACTCAAACACTCCAATGCGGCCTAACCAAAGAAGAGCTGAACCGGGTGGGACCATTCAACAGTGCAAAGGAACTCTGGGGTAAGCTAATTGAGTTGCACGAAGGAACCTCCGACACCCGAATCAGCAAGAGGGACCTACTGCTAAACAAGCTGTACACAATTAAGATGAACGACAGCGAATTTGCAGCCCAGCTCCACGCCAGAATCCAGGAGTTGATGAACGGTCTACATTCAATTGGTCACAAGGTAGAAAATCGTGACCTGATCAGGTACACTCTTAACGCTTTCCCAAGAAACACTTTGTGGGCATCTATGGTAGATGCCTACAAAGTTTCAAGGGACCTCTCTAGAATCAAATTAGATGAGTTATTCTCAGAACTTGAATTACATGAGCAGACTAACTGCACCCTGGCCGAGAAAGGCATTTTTATTGCAGGTAAAACTGGAATGATAACCAAGAAGAAGCCTCAACCTTCACCCGAGTCTGATTCAGACTCAGACTCAGAAGACAGCGAAGGAAATCGACCCAAGTTGGTTCGGCTAGCCCGGGACTACTACAAGGAGCTGAAAAACCAGACCAACAGAAGGAAAGCCAGCCGAAGAAAGGAAGAACCAGCTGATCCCTCAAATGAAAAGACCAAACCAAATGTGACCTGTTACGAATGCAAAAAGAAGGGTCACTACAAGACGGAATGCCCTAATCTGAAGGAGATGAAGAAGACATGAAGGAAGAAGGCCCTTCAGGCTACGTGGGACGAGTCTTCCTCTGAAGAAGAAGAAGAGGCCCCACAGTCGAACCTGCTTGCACTGACCGCCTCGGAAGAAATCGAGACTGAATCAGAATCGGAGCTGGACGACGGAAAGCTCACATTTCAGAGGATGGCCAAATCACTGTAAGTGGGTTTTCAAGAGTTCAATTATCAAAATTAATTGCATATCTATCTCGTGACTTGGCGAAAGCTAAAATCTGAGTCGAATCCCTCCGACAGGAAGTAAAACTTCTGAAAGAGGGAGCTGACTCTAGATCCTTAACTGAAAAGGTTCAAGAAGGGACCTCTACTCAAGTTGAAAAACTTGAGAAAGAGAACTCCTCCTTGAAAACTCAAGTCAAGGACCTTAGAGCGGCTTTGGAACGTTTCACCTCTGGTTCCAAGGGTCTTGATATGATCCTTGGCAGACAGAAGTCGGTTCTAAATCGATCCGGGTTAGGCTATCGAACCAAGGGGAGACAAAGATCATATTATGCTGTACTGAATCAGTCTAGACCTAAAGTTCAGGCATTGGTACCCAAACTTTGTCTGAACAACCAAACTGGATCAAATCAGTATTGGATCCCCAAGGACAAGATTCACATCTTGCCGAACCATTATCGTGGCTTTAGTCCAGGGGGAGCCAACTTAAAAATAATCTTTATAGTTAAATAATTTTTTTCCTTGTTTAAATTGCATGATTGCTTGTCTATTTATTTTCTGCAATTTACCATGCTTAGGCCTAGGACTGGTTAGACTAAGGACTAAACCAATTAACTGAAATTTGAACGACATAGTATTGGGTGCGGTGAGATGATATCACGTTAGGGAAACCTCTTCTAATAAGGTCAAGTATACACTACTTGGTCACTTTAGACTGGTGGAACTAGCCGAAGCTACCGATCCAAGACCCAAACTAGTTAGACCAGAATTTTTCGAAAAGTAATTTTGAAAATGAAATTTCATTAAAAGGCTTTGTCAAGGAAAGGGTTGATGATCTAATAAGGCTACAGCCAAAGAAGGCCTAGTGCCTCGCCAAGACCTGGAAGCCAATTTTTGAAATTCAAATTCAATTTACTCTTGTCAAATTCAATCTAACACAAATTTTCAGTTAATCGTAGATGCAAACACTCTTTTTCGAAATAAATTCAAAAACAATTGTTTTCAAAATTAATTTAACTTTTTAAAAATAAATCATGATTTTTCAAAATAATTCTGTCCACTAAAACCTGTCTCACAAAAACCCATAAGGCAAACGTGATTGACAACTCTAGAACGGGTGAGATGGTAAAATTTAACTTAAATAAAATTCATCTGATTCCTGTACTTTTGTTTAGTACAAACATTAAAGCCTGTAATTTAGAACTGAGTTGACCTGATTATTGCTTGATTAATCCAGTTAATACTGGTCAAAACCATGGTCAAAATAGTGAAACCATGGTCAAAATAGTCAAATCTGGTCAACAGAAATAGTCAAGCCATATTGGTCAATGTTGATGCAGTCTGACCTTGATTGTTGTTTTGGTGTTGACATCGATTTTAGTTTAGGTTGATTATGATGACTATGATTAAGTTCTGGTCGGGGATCAGGCATGGTATGGAAAATCCTAGCTTGGAGGGCTAGGTGTTGGAAATCCTAACCTGGAGGGTTAGGTGTTGAAAATCCTAGCTTGGAGGGCTAGGTGTGTGAAAAGTCCTAATTCGGAAGAGGTGGGTGAAAAGTCCTAGCTTGGAGGGCTAGGTGAAAAGTCCTAACTTGGAGGGTTAGGTGAAAAGTCCCATCTTGGAGAGTTAGGTGAAAAAGTCCTGGCTTGGAGGGTCAGGTCCTAACTTGGAGGGCTAGGTTTGGAAAGTCCTAATCCGGAAGAGTTGGGTGAAAAGTCCTAGCTTGGAGGGCTAGGTGAAAAGTCCTAACTTGGAGGGTTAGGTGCAAATTCCCAACTTGGAAGGTTAGGTGAAAAATCCTTAGCTTGGAGGGCTAAGGTGGATGAAACCCTAGCTTGGAGGGCTAGGTTGGAGCCCCTGGATCGGTCTGGTGACCGATCAGGGAGTTGGCATGGTGCTCCTTCGTGGATCGGTCTGGTGACCGATCCAGCGATGACTGATCGGTCTGGTGACCGATCAGGGAGTATGCGTTTCACCCACTGCTTTGCTCCTGATCGGTCTGGTGATCGATCAGGGAGCAAACAGTGAGGTTGAGTTCCCTTGCTGAACTGCTCCTGATCGGTCTGGTGACCGATCAGGATCACTGTGCAGATCGTTCTGGAGAATGATCCAGCATCGCAGGTTCCTCACTTTGATCGATCAGGACGGAGCCTGATCAGTCTGGTCACGACCTGATCGGTCTGGTGACCGATCAGGATGTTTCCTGATCGGTCCGGTGATCGATCAGGAGGTCTGGACTGCGGAGCTCAGAAATCGCCCGATAAAGGGGTGGATCGGACGGGTGATCGATCCACAACCTGGGATCGGTCTGGTGATTGATCCAGGAGAGTCCCAAAAAAATCGTGATTTCTAATTGAGCGTTGGGGACCGATCAGGACGGAGCCTGATCGGTCTGGACCCAGCCTGATCGGTCTGGTGACCGATCAGGAGGCTCTCTGATCGGTCCGGTGACCGATCACTTTAATTCAAAATGCACTGTCAGACGCTCTGATCGCGTCTGAACGTATCTGATTCTCTGCGCTTAACATCTGATATATGATTTGTTGTTTGATATGCTGCTCTAACACTCTGATTAAGCTGCAGGTGATAGGGAAGGATTCAAACACTCAAGGAGAAGTCAATGGAGGCTTTCCTTGGAGCAGGTTTGTCCGTTTTCCATCTCAGGTTGCAACGGCTGGAGCTGCAGACTGGAGCTGCCGACTGGAGCTTGGCTGAGGGGAGCTCAGGAAGTCCAGGGAGGGCTCAGTGGTAGCTGGCGTTGGCAGGGAAGCAGTTGGAGGCTGCAGGAGATGCTGTCACCTGGTGCTGAGTGGAGAAACAAAAGTGCGGAAGAAAGCTTCGTTGAAGCAAGGTGTTCGAAAGAGTTCTTGAGTTCGCTGAACTGAGTTCTTGCTGCGCCTTTGTGTTCTCCACATCTTGCTTGCGTGTTCTGAAGTTCCATCATCTTGTGCAAGCAACTACAATCTGTGAAGTGACCATTCATTACTTGAGCGCTTGAAGGAGAGAACAAGAAGCTCCGAGTCCAACAGCGAGAAGACACGAGGAGAGGGCTCTTGCGTGAGATCGTCGCTGGGTGGAGCTCTGAGGGAGCTTGCTGTGTTCTTGTCTTTGCTAAGTGCTAAGTAAGATCTTTCTTGTTGTTTCTTTGTGCTTAAACATATATCGGTGATTGAAACGCTGTGGAGAGGTTTCTCCACCGAGAAGGAGGTTGCTTTCTATCCGGTGATAACCGGGGCTTGATCTGCCAACGATCAAGGGATCGCCCACCTTGAGGGCACGCCAAGGAGTAGGGGCAAGTTATCCCCGAACCTTGTAAACCCTCCTTGTTAGCGATCTTGCTAGTTGTGTTTGTTTGTCTTCGTTTTCTGTCTTTGTTTTCTGCACTGCTTTGTTTCCTTTGTTTCTTCCACTGTGCTACTGATAAGGTTGAGTGCAGAAATTTGATAAGTGCCAAAGGTCAGAGTGTTTGGCTATATTCACCCCCCCTCTCTAGCCATCCGGGATCCAACAAGTGGTATCAGAGCTTGGGGCTCTGTTTTTGCGGATTAACAACCGAGAGCTACATCCATGGCTTTGAGAGAAGGCTTCTCCACCACCCGACCTCCATTCTTCGATGGCGCTGATTTCCAATACTGGAGATCGAAGATGGAATATTACTTGAAGATGGATATCCACACTTGGTTCGCGGTGAAGGAGGGCTTCACCCCTCCGAAGGATGATGAAAGCAAAGAACTTGAGTCGTGGAGATGGACTGCCGAACAAACTTGAAAGAGTGAAGCCGAGGTGAAGGCGGTTGTCACTCTACAATATGGCATGAACAAAGACCAACTCATCAAGGTTGGTCCTTTCACAAGTGCAAAGGACTTATGGAAAATGTTAGTGATATGAGAAAAGTGTCCTAAGGCAATCGCCTTATGATTGTAATCATTTATTTTAATAAATGAATATTCACTATTTGAGTATACATGTTTATGTATTTGATTGAGATCTTAAACTCATTTACTGAATGTCCGCAATATAATTCACAGCATGAGAGAATTTGTGATGAATTCACAACTAGTGATTATCTTTACATGTGAAATTATGAAGTATTGAAATTGTCCCTAGTCGATGAATTGATAAAAACGGACACTATCAATTCTGTTGAGACTAGCATGGGTTATTCTCTAATCAGCTGATTCTCACTGGCTGGTGACATTGGGATGTTTGGAGATAAACATGAATGCTAGTTAAGGGAACTAGTTCATTGGAGTGACTGGCTGTAAAACTTCATATGGTAGTCTACATATATACATGTTAGTGAAGTTCTAACTGCAGCTTAAGTGCGATGTTCCTTTGACTTGCGGTGTTCAAGTCATCTTGGTCATGGAGACTTATACTTTGACATCTTAAGCAAGCATCTCCAAGGAGGTGTGGACCCAGGATGATTGGGTATAAGCCGAAGTGCCCGAAGATGTTTGAACAGCCTACAAAGGATTCACCACTCCTTGCGAGGAGATGTATACCCAAGGTCTATCGTCGGATTGTTACTCGAAGCCTCTGGCCAGAGCATGACATGTTCAGAGTATGAATCTCTTAGATACATGAGAGTAATTAGAATCCGTAGGACGAGAAAACGTTACTTGGGCTAGGTGTGACGTAGTCAGCCTAGTGGGGACTGACACACATAGACCATGTCCTGAACCAAGTGGGTATAAGATGGTGAAGGGAATGGGGCACGATTCATTATAACTGCTGAAGGGTTTCAGAATTGTTTCTGAGGTCAACCGTTGATCTTTCGATTAATTGGGGATCATGATGTACTACTAGGTGCCATTCATGATCGTTCTATAATTGGTTAATTATAGACGACCAACATAAATCGAAAGCCTATTTAGTCACATGCACTACGAGTAATCCGAGGGATTTAAAACGAGTTGAAAATTGGATTTTCCAATCAAGAGAGATTGGGTTTGGTTGAGCCAAACGATAAGTCGAATCTGAATTTTTCAGAGACGCATCGGAAGCGTAAAATGACTAAGTCTTTTGAAGACTTAATAGATGAATTAAATGAGTTTAATTCATTGGGGCGTGGCCTGGATAGGCCGGCCAAAGAGGGTCCCCACCCTCTTTGCTTGGCCCCACAACAAAGGGAGGGAACCAAATTGTTTGGTTCAATTTATAAAATAAATCAAGTGTGGTTTGTTTTATAAAATTATGGATGATAAAGAAATTTATATAAAAAAATTTATATAAAATTTATTTTTCATGGAAATTAAAATGAACCATGGATTGGTTTATTTTATTTTATAAAATCAATCATGGATTGATTTACCATGATAAAGAAATTTATATAAAGAAATTTATTTTTCATGGAAATTAAAATAAACCATGGATTGATTTATTTTATTTTATAAAATCAATCATGGATTGATTTACCATGATAAAGAAATTTATATAAAGAAATTTATATGATAAATTTCTTATGAAAATTTATTCCAAAAGAAAAAAGAGACTTGGTTGATTTTTATCATGAATTAAAATATGATTTTAACCATGATATAAAATCAAGACTTGGCATGATGGAATAAGTCATAAAAAATTTATATGATAAATTTCTTATGAAAATTTATTCCATAAGAAAAAAGAGACTTGGCGGTTGAGAGGCCACTATAAAAAGGACCCAAGGCAAGGCTTGGAATTCATTCGAAATAATCCAAGTATTCTTCCTTGGGCTCTCTCCCTCTCCTCCCTTCTTCCTCTTGGCCGGCCACAAGCCTCTCCCCCTTTCTTCTTGCCGTGAGCACAAGGAGAAGCACCGAGGCGACGAAGTTCTTCCGTTGGGATGATCTTCCTCTCCGACCATCATCACCTTGGGATTGGGCGCAAGTCATCTTCCACCTTCTCGCCGGAATTGTGTTCCGGCCAACCTTGGTGGTGAGTTTTTCCGATATGATTACTTCTCTCTTGGTTTTTGTCGCGTTCTCGGAGAATCTAGTAGTTCTCGAGAACACGAAACTTGTGGCTTTGCGAAGTCATCCCGAAGATACTCGGCGTGGACGCAAATAGAGGCGGAGCTTCCGAGGGACGCTTACGGTTGGATCTCGTCCCTTTCTTCGAGTTACGCGAGGTAACAAGTAAATTAGTTTATGTTTCTGCAAAATTTTAAATATATGATCATGTCTACACAACATAAGGTTGCATGCTTAGATGTGTGGTTAAATAATTTGAGAAATTATTTATGCTAAACCTTCCGCTGCACGTAATTAATTTTAAAATTACGAACCCGCATCCATGTCAACATGCACCCGGTCCCAACAGAAAAAGCTCATTGAACTTCACGAGGGCACCCGAGACTCAAGAATCGCCAAGAGGGACTTGTTCCTCAATCAACTCCAAAATCTCTCCATGAAGGAGAATGAAACAGTAAGTGAGCTCCATAGCTGGTTCAAGGAAGTCCTCAATGGACTTCATTCGATTGATGAAAAGGTCAAGAATTGCGACCTTGTGAGGTATGTACTAAAAGCATTTCCAAGGAATGCTTTGTGGTTATCCATGGTGGATGCCTACAAAGTATCCAAGGATTTATCCATTGTTAAGTTAGATGATTTGTTTTGTGAAATGGAATTGCATGAAATGGCTAACAAAGGCCCCAAGGAGAAGGGGATTGCCTTAGTTGCAGGGGATCAATCCAATAAGAAGAAGAAGGAGAAGAAGAAGGAGAAGGAGGTCTCTTCATCTTTATTCTCTTCCGAATCCGAGTCCGATTCCGATTCCGAAGAAGATGGCAGCGGCTCCTCATCCTCCGAGATGGCAAACTTTGTGAGAAGGATGATGAGAAGGGGTCGACGCTTCAAGAGTAGAGGTAACTCTAGTAAAGCTAAACTTGATAAGACTAATACCTCTTGCTTTGAGTGTGGTAGGAAAGGGCATTTCAAGAATGAATGCCCAAAACTAAAGAAGAAGGAGGAGAAATCCAAAAAGAAAGAAGAAAAATTCAAGAAGAAGAACAAGGCCTTGAAGGCCACTTGGGATGAGTCATCCTCAAGCTCATCCGATGAAGAGAAGGAGGAGAAGAGCACAAGGCATGTGACACTCATGGCATTGGGAGATCAAGAGAGCAGTGATGAATCTTCCAACTCATCAAACGCGGCTTCATCATCTTCGGATGATGAAGAGGTAACTTTTCCCGAACTTGAAAAGTGTTATAGAGCAATTGCATGTTTAACTAGTAT
Source organism: Boesenbergia rotunda (assembly GCA_024364735.1). Taxonomy (NCBI): domain Eukaryota; kingdom Viridiplantae; phylum Streptophyta; class Magnoliopsida; order Zingiberales; family Zingiberaceae; genus Boesenbergia; species Boesenbergia rotunda. The sequence goes on along the minus strand of JAGFNQ010000307.1, from coordinate 320,108 downwards.
GCTTAAGAAGTCAAAAAATAAGGTTAAAGCATTGCAATTAGAAATTGATCAATTGAAATTATCTAGGGATGATAACATTGATGATTTGCATGTTGAATTGTTAGAGGATGAGATTAAGTCATTGAAGCTTGAGGTTGAAAAATTGAAATCCTCTAAGGTTGAGGATGTAAATGATTTGCATGATGACTTGCTAGTAGAAGAGAACAAATCATTGAAGAGTGAAGTTGAGAGACTCAAGAATATTCTTGAGAAGTTCTCAACTAGCTCTAAGACCCTAGACATGATCTTAAATGCCCAAAGGGCAGTCTACAATAGGGCCGGTATTGGTTACTGACCCAAAGAACTCTCATTCGTGTCCTTGATGTCTAGGACTGATATGAGACAATCTAGGACACCCAAGGGTCAAAGAAAGTGGTCAAGGCATGGGTGCCTAAGTCTTGTTTAGTTGGTACTTTAGGTCCCAAGGTTTGGGTACCTAAAACTTCTATTTTTCGAATTGTGTAGGTTATGATTGAGGGGGAGCATCTATCAACTTGGTTTGTTGATAGTGGATGCTCCAAACACATGACCGGGGATAGATCATTGTTTACCACACTTCACAAGAAAAGTAGAGGTAATGTTTCATTTGGTAACAATGGTAGTCTTAAGGTCATAGGAATAGGAGACATTCAAATATCCGAATGTCTTAGAATTTCAAATGTCCTTCTAGTCAAGGGGATGAAATTTAATCTCCTAAGTGTCAGTCAATTGTGTGACACGGGTTACACAATTGATTTTCAACCAAATCAATGTCTAGTTAAACAACATGACACCTTGGACACGGTACTAGTAGGAGCAAGAGTAGACAATATTTATCAAGTTTCATTTAAAAGTGCTACTAATGTTTCTGCTAAGTGTTTCATGTCAAAAGAAGAAGAGTCCACCCTTTGGCACCGGAGGCTAGCACATGTGAACATGAAGAACATCCGGAAGTTGGCCAACAAGGGTTAGTCCGTGGCTTACCAAGCATCAAATATGAGAAAGATAAACTTTGTGATGCATGTCAAATGGGTAAGCAAACAAAATCTGCACATAAAGGTAAAAGCGCTGTAAGTACCTCTATTGCATTAGATTTACTCCACATGGATCTATTTGATTGTAGTACTATCATATCATTGAATGGAAGTAGATATTGCTTTGTGATCATTGATGATTTCACTAGATATACATGGACCTACTTTTTAAAATATAAGGACCAAACCTTAGATGTTTTCATTTCTTTTTGTAGGAGGGTAGAAAATGAGAAATCATTAACAATTAAGACAATTAGAAGTGATCATGGAGGTGAATTTCAAAATCAAAGGTTTTTAGAATTTTGTCAAGATAGAGGGTATAGACATGAGTTCTCTACTCCTAGAACACCACAACAAAATGGTGTTGTAGAGAGGAAGAACCGTGTTCTACAAGAGGCTGCACGAAGCATGCTTAATGAGTACTCACTCCCGAGTTACTTATGGGTCGAAGCTGTAAATACAGCTTGCTATGTGCAAAACCGGGTCCTCATTCATAGGTTTTTAGGAAAGACTCCCCATGAACTTTGGTTTGGGAAACCACCTACGGTTAAACACCTTAGGGTGTTTGGTTGTAAGGTGTTCATCCTAAACACCAAGGACCACCTTGGAAAGTTCACGGCAAAGGCTGATGAAGGGATACTAGTCGGGTATTCCCTCGTTAGCAAAGCCTACCGAGTCTACAATAAGAAGTCTAGATTAGTTGAAGAGTCTTCTGATGTTGTCTTTGAAGAAATTCCAAAAGTCAATGGTCAACCAGAAGATGAAGTCCAATTCGAACTTAGGAGACTAAGTTTGAACGAAAGTCCAAATGTTGTTGATGGTGATGAATCCGATGACGGTGAGCCTAGACAATCCATAGATCAGCTGGATCCTGAGGCTGAACTTGTGTCTAGTGAGCCCATTCACGAAGCACCACCAACACCAAGGCAAACTAGGTTAGCCTCTAGTCATCCCCAAGACCAGATTGTTGGAGACATCCATCATGGGATTAGAACTAGATCATTCTTCCGGAATGAGGCTAATGAAGTTTCCATAATTTCTGAAATTGAACCTAGAAAAATTGATGAAGCATTAAATGATCCCGATTGGATCATAGCAATGCAAGATGAACTAGGTCAATTCGAAAGGAGTCAAGTTTGGGACTTAGTCCCTAGACCTAAGAAGACCACCATCATTGGAACCAAATGGGTCTTCAAAAACAAATTGAACCATAAGGGAGAAATCATTACAAACAAGGCACGCTTGGTAGCCACGGGCTATAGTCAAGTTGAAGGCCTTGATTATGATGAGACCTATGCTCCTGTGGCACGATTAGAATCCATTCGATTGATGCTAGCATTTGCAGCACATCGAGGCTTCAAATTATACCAAATGGATGTCAAATCGGCCTTTCTAAATGGTCTAATAAGAGAAGAGGTCTACGTCGAACAACCACCGGGGTTTGAGAATTCCGAATTTCCAAACCACGTGTTCAAGCTCAAAAAGGCACTTTATGGCCTTAAACAAGCACCCCAGGCTTGGTATGAGCGGTTGTCGACATTCCTAATTGAGAAGGGCTTCGTTAGAGGCCAAATAGACCCTACACTATTTCTACGAAGAGATGGTGACAATATTTTTGTAGCCCAAGTATATGTCGATGACATAATTTATGGCTCAAACAATAAGGGCTATTTAAATGAGTTCATTGGACACATGGAGAGTGAATTTGAAATGAGTGTAGTGGGAGAGTTGACTTTCTTCCTTGGACTTGAAATCAAGCAAACTCGCGATGGTATCCATGTGCACCAATCAAAGTATACACAAGAAATGCTTCGAAAATTTAACATGAGTGATTCAAAAAAGGAAACCACTCTCATGGCTACAAATACAAGATTAGACAATGATGAGAGTGGTAAACCCGTCGTTTTGACTCAATATCGAAGCATGATAGGTAGTTTGCTATACCTCACAGCTAGTCGACCGGATATCCTATTTGCTGTGGGTATGTGCGCTAGGTATCAAGTGTGTGCCAAGGAATCTCATTTGATCGCTGTTAAGCGAATTTTGAGATATCTCAAAGGTACAATTGGAGTCGGTCTATGGTACCCCCGTACCGAATCATTTGATCTAATTGGCTATACGGATTCCGACTACGCTGAATGTAAGTTGGACCGGAAGAGCACAAGTGGGGGTTGCCAATTCTTAGGTTCGTCCTTAGTGAGTTGGTCAAGTCGGAAGCAACATTGTGTTGCTCTCTCCACGACCGAGGCAGAATACATCGCCATGGGAGAGAGCGTATCGCAATTGTTGTGGATGATACATACTTTAGAGGACTATGGATTGAGTTACAAGAGTGTGCAAGTGTTATGTGATAACATTAGCACAATTAACCTAACCAAAAATCTAGTCCATCACTCTAGGACCAAACATATTGAAGTGCGTCACCACTTCATTAGAGATCATGTAGCTAGGGGAGATATTGTCCTCTCACATGTAGAGTCCAAATCAAACCTAGCTGACATTTTCACTAAACCACTCCCGAAAATGAATTTAGTTTCCTAAGACGGGAGTTGGGAATGTGTCGCGCTTCATAGTTTTCCTAAATGCATACAAAACCCTTCATGATTATTTCAAATTGTTGGGAAACAATTGGGTAACTTTGGGGACATCTCACACAAACTATATGGTTTACCAAAACATTTTTGTTTGCTAGAAATGGGGTGAGATGTTAGGATCAACTCAATTTCTCAAAATGTCAATGCATCCCTTGAGAAATTAAGTTGACGAGATAATAATCACTTCGGTGACCAAGTATGGGGAAAACCAATGCATAACATATGTGTATTTGGCTCCATGATCATACTTGGACATTCCAATCAAGGAAACTTGATTGGAACCTTGGATTTGGCACAAATTGTTTGAATGATTGTTGTTTGAGTTTGACTCCACTTTGGTGGAGCAAAGTGACTTGTTCAAACCCTAAGGACCTTTGATCCTTGATTGGGGATTAATTATAGACAAGGGATGGCTTCCAAGATCGGTATCCTTCACCAAATCCCTATGGAAATCATGTAACAATCTGAAACTGAAAGTTTCAGATCGTATTTGAAGGGTTCAGGAACCCTGATCGGTCACTGGACCGATCAGGAGTAGGGCTGATCGGTCCCCGGACCGATCTAGCTCCATCCTGTAACGATCGGTCCATAGACCGATCGGAGGGGCAACAGTGACTTTACAAAATCTTGACCAAACTTACTGAGCTAGCCTGGATCGGTCCCCAGACCGATCTGGCACCCTATGGTGATCGGTCCATAGACCGATCAGGGGGCTCACAGGTTTCCCTCCAAATCCTACTGTTCTGTCCTGATCGATCAGCCGATCGATCAGGAGAGCTCCTGATCGGTCACCCGACCGATCAGGCCCAGGTCAGTCCGATCAGGCTGGAGCCTGATCGGTCTGGGCGCTATCAGATCGAACGGTGATCCGTTCAAATGCATTAAATTGTGGTTGGTGGACCGATCCACCAACCGATTAATTCCTTCGAAACCTTTCGTTGCCGAACCCTAGCGCCGAAACCTCCCACTTGCGCGACCTTCACTTCGTGCGAGAGCTTCCCCAGTGCCTTCGTCTTCCTATCGTGAGTGTGCGCGTGCGGTTCTAAGAGGGCTCTTCCGAGCTCTGTCTTCTTCCTGCATCCTGCGACGTTCTCTCTTGCTGAGGGGCTTTGCGATCTCTCTTGCGCCGAAGGTTTCCTTGCGCAAGCCGATTCTTCCAATCTTCAAGAACTTCACCAATGGCACCAAAGTGAGTTTTTGACTTAGTTTCTCTTGCAAATCAGTTCATAGATTATGTTTTGAGCCTAACCATGTTTTGTGTTGTGCCGTAACCTTCTTGTGTTGGCCGTAACCCTATCTTTCCATGCCTCATCTTATGATTATGACCAAATCTCTCTCTCATTTCATAATTGTCTTTCGGTTGATCAAATGTGTTATCTTACATTAACTGATTGGGTCATGAATTACCTCTTGTCTTTCGATCAATTCTTAATCTTGTGTCATGATTAACTTGATTCGAACTCGTGCCATGATCAAATCTGTCTTCATGATTCCTTCAAATCTTTAGAAAATCATCTAAGGGTAAAGAACCAATGGAGGGGAGCTCTAAGGGGAAAGCTCCTTCATCATCTACACCTCCTTCGAGTCCTCCACCACCTCCACATACCATATTCCAAAACATTCACTATGCTCTAAACTATCAATGGCACATTTTCAAACTTATGCCGTGTCGATCGGTGGACCAAACCTTTATTTACGAATATTGTCCTACGGTGAGACAAATCATTGAGTACTATGAGCTCCAACCCATCCTTTTCTTAGAGAGGCCAATCAATTTTGATTTGGTCTATGAATTCTACAATAACATGGTCAGTGGAGAGGGTACGGGGTGGAGGACCCGTGTCGCTGGTGTCGATCTTGACTTTACTCTATCTGCCTTCACTGCCTTTCTTGGATGTCGCCGGTCCGAGAATGTCTTCTCACTCTATCCCTATCTTCCGGATCCCTTACCAGTTCCTTTTGATGGAATCACTCCTGACTCCATCTATGAGCATTTTCTAGGCCATCCCAGGCCAAGGGGTTCCAGTGAGCGTGACCGTGGCTTTCCCACATTTCCTGCTCTCCATCTTTCTCCCAGTGATTATGTTCTGTTTAAAATCATCACAAATTGTCTTCTTCCTACTACAACAAAGCACCTCGATGAGATTCATCTATTCCACTGCTTGATGCTCTATGGGATGCATCGGCAGTTAGACTTTGATATTGTGCCATCCATCTATTTCTCCATTATAGTCCATAGTCTGAGGTACGGCCAGACAGTTCACATGGCATTTGGCCATATCATTACGGCTTGACTTGAGTCAGTGGGTATCGATGTTTCACAGGGTCGTATTGTGCCCATGATTCGACAGGACTGCCGCCTGGATCGTCGCATGCTCGCTCAGTCCGGCATTGTTGTTGGGCCACAAGGGCTAAGGTGGAAGGATAGGAGACGTGGAGGGGAGCTACCGAGAGCCGCCCATGATTCGGAGCCGCCAGCTGATGCTGCAGATTATGATGAGTGGGCTCCTGACCTCCGCTGGCAGGTTGCGGAGCTAGAGCGGATACTGCAGCACGAATTGCATATCTCTGAGCTCTGGCGACAGGAGGTCCGCTCAGAATTTCAGTCTTTTGATCGCCGTCTAGATGCTCTATCATCCAACATCTCTGAGGTCAGCTCATTATAGGACAGATGGTATGAGGAGTGGTATCATCATACATTTCCGGATGGTGCGTCCCCTAGTGGCACTTCACCAGGGGATATCATATGCATTGATGATTCAGACGATGATCCAGTTGACGATTGACTGCTCTATACTCATGTTTGATAATTTCTGACTATTTGGTTGTGTGACTTTTGGGCTGTATGCCCTATGACTTGTCAATTGTGGCCCTGAGCCGCACGTATTTTGCTTTTGATGCATGTGTCTTGCATCTTGATATTTGGCTGGATGTTTTATGACTTGACTTTTCTGAATTTGCCTTGCATGTCTATTTTACTTGCGTATGCTTATTGTTGATGCTATGCTGTACTATCTGCATATTTGATACATAGCTATGTTCATGCTTATGATGCCATGATCATATGATACATATGCTTATTTTGCCATGCCTATATCTGTTTGTCATATGTATTCATATGCTTATCAAAAATCAATCAAATCTTTGTTGTTTTGGGATACCCCTAGGGTTGAGGGGGAGTATGGTTTAGACTTAATAGTCCTTCTAGACCCCTTTTCGGTGTTCGACAAAGGGGGAGAGTGTTGGTTGGTTAAGTTTAGGATGATTATGTTGTAGGGGGAGGATCTTGATTCCCCTATGATTCTGGAAGTTGAGAAATTGATTGAGAATCCCTAAACTTAAAATCGGATTGTCAAACAACAAAAAGGGGGAGATTGTTGATGCAGTCTAACCCTGATTGTTGTTTTGGTGTTGACATCGATTTTAGTTTAGGTTGATTATGATGACTATGATTAAGTCCTGGTCGGGGATCAGACATGGTATGGAAAATCCTAGCTTGGAGGGCTAGGTGTTGGAAAATCCTAACCTGGAGGGTTAGGTGTTGAAAATCCTAGCTTGGAGGGCTAGGTGTGTGAAAAGTCCTAATTCGGAAGAGGTGGGTGAAAAGTCCTAGCTTGGAGGGCTAGGTGAAAAGTCCTAACTTGGAGGGTTAGGTGAAAAGTCCTATCTTGGAGAGTTAGGTGAAAAAGTCCTGTCTTGGAGGGTCAGGTCCTAGCTTGGAGGGCTAGGTTTGGAAAGTCCTAATCCGGAAGAGTTGGGTGAAAAGTCCTAGCTTGGAGGGCTAGGTGAAAAGTCCTAACTTGGAGGGTTAGGTGCAAATTCCCAACTTGGAGGGTTAGGTGAAAAATCCTTAGCTTGGAGGGCTAAGGTGGATGAAACCCTAGCTTGGAGGGCTAGGTTGGAGCCTGATCGGTCTGGGCATGACCTGATCGGTCTGGTCACGACCTGATCGGTCTGGTGATCGATCAGGATGTTTCCTGATCGGTCCGGTGATCGATCAGGAGGTCTGGACTGCGGAGCTCAGAAATCGCCCGATGAAGGGGTGGATCGGACGGGTGATCGATCCACAACCTGGGATCGGTCTGGTGATCGATCCAGGAGAGTCCCAAAGAAATCGCGATTTCTAATTGAGCGTTGGGGACCGATCAGGACGGAGCCTGATCGGTCTGGACCCAGCCTGATCGGTCTAGTGACCGATCAGGAGGCTCTCTGATCGGTCCGGTGACCGATCACTTTAATTCAAAATGCACTGTCAGACGCTCTGATCGCGTCTGAACGTATCCGATTCTCTGCGCTTAACATCTGATATATGATTTGCTGTTTGATATGCTGCTCTAACACTCTGATTAAGCTGCAGGTGACAGGGAAGGATTCAAACACTCAAGGAGAAGTCAATGGAGGCTTTCCTTGGAGCAGGTTTGTCTGTTTTCCATCTCAGGTTGCAACGGCTAGAGCTGCAGACTGGAGCTGCCGACTGGAGCTTGGATGTGGGGAGCTCAGGAAGTCCAGGAGGGATCAGTGGTAGCTGGCGTTGGCAGGGAAGCAGCTGGAGGCTGCAGGAGATGCTGTCACCTGGTGCTGAGTGGAGAAACAAAAGGGCGGAAGAAAGCTTCGTTGAAGAAGGGTGTTCGAAAGAGTTCTTGAGTTCGCTGAACTGAGTTCTTGCTGCGCCTTTGTGTTCTCCACATCTTGCTTGCGTGTTCTGAAGTTCCATCATCTTGTGCAAGCAACTACAAGCTGTGAAGCGACCATTCATTACTTGAGCGCTTGAAGGAGAGAACAAGAATCTCCGAGTCCAACAGCGAGAAGACACGAGGAGAGGGCTCTTGCGTGAGATCGTCGCTGGGTGGAGCTCTGAGGGAGCTTGCTGTGTTCTTGTCTTTGCTAAGTGCTAAGTAAGATCTTTCTTGTTGTTTCATTGTGCTTAAACATATATCTGTGATTGAAACGCTGTGGAGAGGTTTCTCCACCGAGAAGGAGGTTGCTTTCTATCTGGTGATAACCGGGGCTTGATCTGCCGACGATCAAGGGATCGCCCACCTTGAGGGCACGCCAAGGAGTAGGGACAAGTTATCCCCAAACCTTGTAAACCCTCCTTGTTAGCGATCTTGCTAGTTGTGTTTGTTTGTCTTCGTTTTCTGTCTTTGTTTTCTTCACTGCTTTGTTTCCTTTGTTTCTTCCGCTGTGCTACTGATAAGGTTGAGTGCAGAAATTTGATAAGTACCAAAGGTCAGAGTGTTTGGCTATATTCACCCCCCCTCTCTAGCCATCCGGGATCCAACAGTCAACAATATATCAAAAGTTGTCAAATCCTACACAGCCCGGGCGCCGGCGCCCCCTTCTCTTTCTCTTCGATCAAGACAGAAAAGCTGTCTAAGTCAGGCGCCCGGGTCCTCACGGGCGCCCCCAAGGACACGGTCAAAACATCAAAAGCTGCGTGTGGCAGTTTTGATCTGGCTCCGGGCGCCCCCATCCATCACTAGGTCATGGCAAAAAACTACTAAAAGCAGTTACCCTCTGACCCAGGTCCCGGGACCTCCCGGGCGCCCGACCTAACACCTCTATATAAACCACCCGAACCCCCTCCTTTTGTCACACCCCAAACACTTCTCTTCTCTAACTCTTCTCCTTCCAAGGCGACCGAACGACCCTCTCGTTCCCTCGACCACTCCACGTCAACTATACCACCCCGGATGGCGACTCGGTATCATTTTTTTGAATTAATTTCCTTACCATCTTTTCTCTTAAACGCATGTTTATTTTTATTTTAGAAAACGTCGTGCAAATCAATCAATCCCCGGGACTGAACCTAGCCCCGACCCTAGGTTCTCGACCTTGGAACTTTGCAATAAGTTTGCTAGGACAACGTATAAACCCATCAAAACGAGTTTTCTAAATAGATAATTTTTTACTCAATCCTGTCCGTTAGCCATGAACGTCATAAACTTCTATCAACTTGATAACCTTGTCTTCTGCACTCATCCCATTAACACAACCCTGTGTGCAGAATTCTACAACAATATAGTCAGACAAAATGACCTTATGTTTGTCACCACAGTTCAAGGGATGCCCTTGACAATAACCCCCTCATTGCTTAACAGATTTCTTGGACTACGACTTTCTCAGTCCACCTTTTGCTATTATCCTCCTAGAGATCCTCCCTTTGATGCTTCATACTCTCACATTGACCTGGTCACCCTATACTCCTATTTTTATAGAGATGCTCGAAACCCGTTGGCTAGGTGATTTCAGTCTGTAGATCTTCAGGTTCAGGACTATGCTCTTTATAGAGTCCTAGTCCGTTGCATTCTACCTTTGTCCACTAGGGACGTAATATCACCGATGGAGAGATGACCGCGATGACCGAATTTGATGAAATAGGTTTTAGAAACTTTTCCCTAGCGGGCATAGAGGTCTCGGGTACCGGGGTTTTATCATGGAGACGTCAGCGAGCCGGACCCCAGATCGACTCTGATGAGGAGATAGAGGTCGATGTCGCAGATCTGGCGGCCGAGATTCGAGAGCAGATGGACGAACCCCCACCTCCGACGACTGACGAGATGCTAGCTTTACTTCGGACAGAGGTACACAGTCTTAGGGAGGAAGTAGAAGCTAATCACGCAGAGTATATGGATGCCCACAGAGCCGATCGAGAGACTAGCGACGCACGGTATAATGAAATGATGTCGCTATTTCGATCCTGGCAGCCCAGCTCATTTGATCATCTCGGTCCTTCCTCCTAGTTCAGATTGATATTATACTATTTGACTGGTTGACTACCCCTACTCAGTAGGGCTGACTTGTATTTGACTATGGTGTGACTATGCTGGTCCTCGCTTTGACTAGTTGACTTATCTAGTTGACTAGTTGCTTTTCTTGATTATCTGATCTATATCAGTTATTAAGCTTAGTAGAATAGATTTGCTCTACTTCTGTGTTTTCTTAAAACTGTTTTTTTATTCATCAGTTTCTACTTAATTTGAAAAATCATTTTTGTTGCATTTTTAAAAATAATTTTTCGACTTAGTTTTTCTTATGAAAAAATTACCCTGTTTCAAAACTAGGGTTTTTTCGCAAATGGACTTAGCTTAGGCCCTAACCCTAGAACTGCATGCACCTATAGATCTAGAAGCCAGCATCTCACAAGCACCTTAGGGTACTTTTGATTGATAACCTAGAATGGGTTGAAATGCTTAGGTCTTTGCCTTGATTCAAGATGCTTAAGTCTGTGCATCTGCAGTAATTGGGGCAGTAAATACCAATAAACAGTAATCAAGTTAAGTGTTAAGCTTAGTAAATCTAACTTGAACAAAACACTTAACTTGACTAACCCTAGCGAAAGCTACTTTTTATAACAGTTAGTAAGTAGCTAATTGGGTTAGACAAGACCTGAAAGAGATAATTCAAATTGATTTGGTCCAGTTTATACCTCGAATTGGTTCAGTACAACACCTTACTTCTTTTGCTATATTGTTTTGCTATATTGTTTTTTTTTTGATATATGGCAAAGGGGGAGAGATTGGAAAGGAGAGAAGATTTAAATTTTTTTTTTCAAAATTTAAAACTTTATTTATCTCCTTTTTCAAAAAGTAAAATCCCTTAAGTCAATTATACAAAATTATTTCTAAGTACTTGACTTAAGCTATTTTCAAAATCTCTCTAAGTACTTAATTTAAATTTCACTAATAGAAAAATTTCTAAGTTTAATTTCAAAATTTTCTTGAAAACTTTCTAAAGTGCTTGGGAAAATTTTTCACAACTCAAAATTATGGTAGAAATTCTTTTGTATTAAAATTTCAGTTTTTCTAAGTATTAAAAACTTCAGAAGAAGTTTAGAAAATTTTCTAAAGTGCGAAAACTAAGTATTGACTTGAAAATTTTCTAAGTGTAAATTCTCTAAGTACAAATTTTCCATGTGCCCAACTCAAAAATTGTTTTTGGAAAATAATTTCTAACTTACATTGTTTTCCAACCTAAAAATCTTTTTTGGAAAATATTCTCTAAACTTACAGTTTTTTTGGAAAAGATTCTAAGTGTTGAAAAATAATTTCCCTTTTAGACTTAGAAACTTTTTCAAACCCCGCGAACCTTTGAAAAATCTAGGGAGAGATTCCTTCCAGGGGAGGAAATGAAATTGGAATTTTACCTGTTTTTGTTTAAAGTTAACTTTTTGAACCGGGTTGCCATAAATCAAAAAGGGGGAGATTGTTGGTGCAAGCAGCACCTATGTCGAACTTGGGTTTTGATATTGGCAAAGGGTTCAAAAGTTAAGATGTTATTGTGATCTAATGTGCTCACTGAGTGTGCAGAACAAAGTCCTGGCGAAGGGCTGCTGGGCACCTAGCGAAGGATTGCTAGGCATCGAAACCTGAAGACCTGACGAAGGGCTGCTGGGCACCTGGCGAAGGGCTGCTAGGAGTCTAAGACCTAGCGAAGGACTGCTAGGCACCTGGCGAAGGGATACTGGGAATCTAAGACCTGGCAAAGGGCTGCTAGGCACCTGGCGAAGGACTGCTTGGTACCGAAGACCTGGCGAAGGACTGCTTGGCAAAAGTCCAACCGGAGGGGCCGATTGCAAAAGGTAAATTCTCCTGAGAGGAGTAGGTGAGGACGCGTTCCTTGTCGAGGGAACAGTAGGCATCGGTTCGACCTAGGGTTCCATTTGGGAGACCCGAAGTCAGAACCAAGACAGCTACGGCTGTGAAAAACTAACTAACATTCTTGCCTTGTTTGTTGTGGAACTAACCTTGGATGCAGGGACCAAAGGAATGAGTTTCTGCAGCTCAGAACGCCTCAAAGGAGAGGGGCAGCAGCTGGGCTAGGCGCCCGGAGGTCTCGGGCGCCCAAGGTCAAAGCCAAACGAGCAGTTGAGCAAGAATCGCTTCGAAAGCATACTGGGCCAGGCGCCCTGAAGGACCCGGGCGCCCTCATGGTCCCGGGCGCCCTGTATGTCCCGGGCGCCCTGGGTCCAAGCCAAGTTTTGATCGAAGCAAACTCAGCCGCGAAGCCAAGCAGACCAAGTCAACCAAGGGCGCCCCCATCAGCTCCGAGGCTGATTCTGGAGGGATAAGCGCTGACCGAGCGTCGGATGAGGTTTCTCGGATCCGAAGGCACGTGTCAGGCACCCCGAGCGTCCAGGGCGCCCCCAGGAGTGCTATAAAAGGGGCTCGGCCCCAAGGCTTCAAGACATCAATTTTCCAACGCCTCTACGCTCTTCGTTCAAGCGCTCTGCTCCGGAAACCTCCGATCTCGAGATTCTATCACCGACGACGACCCTCTGCTCCGAAGTACGATCCACACCGGGCATCGGTAACGAAGAGTATAATTTTCTTTATTGCACTACTATTGTAACAATCTTTGTGCCATTATAGAATTGCCCGCAGTAAACGGTCAAAGATCGTGGGCCTTGGAGTAGGAGCTGACCGCGACTCCGAACCAAGTAAAAATACTTGTGTTTCGTGCATTTTGAGTTAAATTTCTGCTGCGCATTCTCTTTTCTAATTTGAAACGCTTTCACAATATTCACCCCCCCTCTATCGTGTTTTCTCGATCCAACAGAATCATCATCATCATCAGAAGAAGAAAACTATATATCCCATTTTATATTAATGGGAATTGAAGATATTACTTCCACATCATCCAAAGTTGATGAAGGAAAGAGCTCAAGTGAAGGGGGAGGTCAAGCTTCAGATTCAGACGTCTCGGTAAGTGAGGTATACAATCTACTCACAACTACTTTGGTTAAAATCATTTTAGCACTAATGATGACTTATTTAAGGCTTGAAAGAAAATTAAATATTTGAAAAATAATATTTGCATGCTTAATGAAAAATTAGAATCCATGACACTTAAGGATGATATGCATGCTTCCTCCTCTTCTAGCCAAAATGATTCATGTTTAGAAGAGGAGAATAGAGAATTAAGAAAAAAAAGTGGATAACCTTACTAAAGCCCTTAGGAAATTTAAAATTAGTTCTAACACTCTAGATATGATTATTAGGAGCCAAAGAGCAAACTTCAAGAAAACGGAGCTAGAATATGGTCAAACAAACCATAAAAAAGCCTATCATTGCTTGCTTGCTAGGGGTTAACAAAAAACCAAGACTATAGATAGAAAATGAATCCCCAAGGAATATTTAGTTAACCCAATTAGAAATAATTTCTATTGGATGCCAAAGTCAACCCTCAAAGGTTAGAGGATTTAGGGATAAGTCAACTATGTATGTTAAAATTTAAATTTTTAAAAATTGGTTGACTTAGTACATTAAGGGGGAGCACTTAGCCTAAATTCATTCATGATCAAATGGGCTAAGTAGAGATTACCTTTATTACATCTCTTAATGACTTGATTTATATTTTTTTGTTTATGCATATGAGATGTTTGGATGACACAAATAATTCACTTATGCTTATAGTATTTTGATGAGTTATTAAATGTATCAATTTAGTAATAATAGATTAACTATAGGGAAAGCAAATATTTAATTACTGATTATCTTACCCAAATATCATAGTTGAACATTTTAAATATTTTGAAAATAATTTTATGTTTTATTTGCTGGTGAATTGATTTGAAAAACATATGGTTTCAAAATTAGAGTTTGAATTTGATACAAAATTGAAAGTTTTTCAAGTTTTTGAGTTTTGGTCAAAATTAAAAAATATTTTAATTTTTCATGAAAACATATTTTCCCCTATTAGAGGATATCAAAAGAAATATGTTTGCAAAACTTCATGATTTTTTTATTTTTTTTTGAAATTTTTAATGTATTTTTGAAATTCAACTCAAAAGGTTGAAATTTGGAAAAGTTTGATGCCAGTCGACTGGTGCAGACTGGGAATTCTATGGGATGTTTTCGAAGAAGTCAGTCAATTGATATCTATCTTAGTCGACTGGTATATTAGTTTTTTTATTTCTGACCATTTTTCAGAATTAAAATCCACCTTATTTTACCTTGATAGGTCAAAATTGATTAATGCAATCTTTTTGATGGTGTCAAAGGGGGAGAATTAAAAGGTTTAAGTTAGAACTTAACTTTTTGATGGTGATAGGGCATAGGTTGAGAGGGAGGTTGCATGTTTATGCTTCTTAGTATATTGTGTCTCTAATTTTCAAATTGCTATTTTTGTGTCTAACTTAAACATATTGTCACACATCAAAAAAGAGAAGATTGTTGGTGCAATCGACCCAAGTTTGATTGGATAGATCATAGGTTTTGATATGTGTGTCAATATGATTAAGTTATGTTTTCATATTAGTTTGATGTGTGTTTGAGACATACAGGACTTGGTGGAACACATATTTTAAGAGATCTTATCCTGGTGCTTGGGTCTTTGAGTCGGTGAAGGATAGCGCATCCGAGGGACCATCGAACAAGAAATAACGAAGTGGAGCCGAGGGAAGTAGACTTAGAGGTATACACGAAGGATGACATTTGGACGAGTCGAGGGCTTAGATGCATCCGAGGGACGAGAGTCAAACTAAGAGAGCTTTAAAGGGCAACTCCGGAGAGGATGAGTGTGAGTGTGTAATAGGATCAGTTGACTGGTAGAGACACCAGTCGACTGAACCTTTTGTGAGTTTCAAACAGTAAGATCAATCGACTGGTCTGGATGGCAGTCGACTAGTCTGTTCAAAATATAGCCGTTTGGCTGAGCACTAGTCGACTGAGGCTGGCATCAGTCGACTGGTATCGGGGTTGAGCTGTTTTGTTAATAGTTCTTTCCTTTATTTAAAGGGGAGCTTTGAGACTTGAGAAATGTTAGCTCTTCAGTGAAAAATCTTCTTGATCAAGTGCACAAAGCTTCCAAGTTTACACTCTTCCTCAAACCCTAATTCTTATATTGCAAAGGGAAGAAAGACATTGTGAGAGGTTGTTCTCTACTAAGAAAGAGAAAGCTTAGCCGGAGATTGCCGGGAATTAATCCACTGAAGGATTAAGGGTTCGTCTACCTCAAGGACACACCTTGGAGTAAGAGCAAACAATCTCTAAACCACATAAAAGGTTAAGTGTTAACATTGTTCTTAATTGTTTAGTTTGCATTTCTGCTAGTGCAACTAACCGTGTAGGAAGAGCAAGCGATTTGGGTGATGAGCTATTTACCCCTCTAGCTAGACCATCAATCCCAACACTGTAGCCACCCCATGGTACCTTCCAAGGCAAGGTCATCAGGATGTCGTTAGACCACCTCCCCCTTGATAGAACCACCTAGTATTTGGACAACAATAGGAGCTATAATCCTAGGATAATCCCCCTACCTAGGGAGTTATCAATACGATCTCTTGACGAGCCTCTGATGGCCACTCCAATCGAACTTGGAAGAGACATAACAGGGAAGAATGTATGACTATCAATGTGCCAAATATGGTGTCAGGACCCATAAGACCCATATTAGGCTTTGGGCTCAGAGACTTGGAAGGTGTCATAAGTTCTGCCCCCCCCCCCCCCCCCCCCCACACACACACACATCAATGCATTAGTAATCGAAACTATAATTGTTATCTTCGATTTGGCACAGGTTCAGGTTTTTATTGATGTGGACAACTTGGTCAACATCGATTTTGGGTGATGTTGGAATGGATAGAGATAAGCCTAGGGGACTTATAGGATGTGAATACTCCTCAGTCCGGGTTCTCTGGACACACAGTTCAACTACTTGGCTAGATTAAACTACCACTCTCCCTAGGGCTAGAGCCTTAGTGGCGAACAATCATAGCTACTTTTATGGCAGTGGACACCCCTTTATCTTGCAACATCATCATGGGTTGACCAGCACTTGATTCCCTACAAGCAGCGGCCTCCCCCTATCACTAGAAGATCAAATACCATGTGGGGAACGAAGTAGCGAGGTTTGTGGAGATCAACAAGCAACCAAGAAGTATGTACAAGAAGTGTTAATAGAGATAATCCGAGCCAACCAAAAGAGAATGGATGGCAAAGCCTGATCGACCTTGCATGACCAACATATGGAAGAAATATATGTTGTACGAGAGAAAAATGTTTCCTTCATGGCTTATCAAGAAATTGCTTTGGTTGAAGCTGCTCCCTCTCATCTAAAATAGATCATTCCTATCTATAAGGTTCTTCTGCTCGGGCAATGAGATTCTCCCATCAATAGCCAGATGGGGGCAAATGCGGTCGCTCGATGACCATAGCAGCTATAATTACAAACTCCAAGGTATATGTATGGAATCATGACACTAAAGCCTTACAAGAATCATGTATCAATTTAGAGTGATTGCTTTCAAACCAAAGACAAAAACCTGCTTGGCTAGACTTGAAAGTATCTCTAGAGGAAGAGATCGATCGGTTACTAGAGATGACATGCAGATCTTATGATAGAATGGTTGCAATTGAACATGCATAGCGAAAAACATTACTGAACGAAACCTTGAACATTGGGCTAACTAATGTCAGCGCCATTAATACGCAAAACAAATTGGCAAGTAAGGCAACAAATGTGATTAGGACCCGTGTCAATCATTTGTCAAGGATACAAGATGCATAAATCAACTCAAGTGAAGAATGGAAGGTGGACATGCAATATACCCATTCTTCTTGGCTTCTTGAACAACCCATTTAAGTCAAAAGTATGACCTCCTAAACCTATTGCTCAGCTCCAAACCTATGACTAAGTCGAATATTTGAAATATACTAACCAACCTGTAGTGCATTAGTATTCAATTGTATTCTTGATCCGGCTCACATGCACTGATGCTCGCTTTCTTACTAAGCTAACTACCAAAACTTGGTACAATCCCTTATGACCAAGAGATCAAGCTCCTCTCCCTGATCGGGGCAGGATTTGTCATATACTGGTACAATCCTCATGACTAAGAGATCGAGCTCCTCTCCTTGATCGGGGCAAGGTTTTTGCTATTTTGGTATAATGCTCATGACCAAGGGATTGCTCATCTCCCTATTTGGGATGAGGTTTACCCTATATTGGTACAATCCTTATGACCGTGAGATTGCTACTCTCCAAGTGGGATTTGCGTTATCTTGATACAATCTTCACGACCATGAGATCGCTCATCTCCCTGGTTATGTCGAGATTGCTTTGTATTGGTACAATCCTTACGACCATGAGAATCGCTACTCTCCTCGGGCAGGGACGAAATTATCCTATCTTAGTAGAATCGCCACGATCATTAAGGGATCACTTCTCTCCCTAATCAAGACAAGATTTGTCCAATATTGGTATTATTCTCACAATCGCGAGATTGATACTCTCCCCTGTCAAGACAGGCTTTCGTATAATTATTGCCAAGGGATCATCCTCTCCACGGTCAGGGCAGGATTTTCCATATCTTGGTAAAATCCTCACGACCAAGGGATTGCTCATCTTCTTGGTCGGGATGAGATTTGTCCTATATTGGTACAATCCTCACTACCACGGGATTGTTACTTTCCCCAGTGGGGTCGAGATTTACTTTATCTTGTTACAATCGTCATGACTAAGGGATCACTCTTCTCCATGTCCGAGGTAGAATTTATCCTACATTGATACAATTATCATCACTACGAGATTGCTATTCTATCCGACTGGGGCAAAATTTGCTCTATCAAGACTTGACGATATTATTATTATTATTATTCCTGACTATGGGATCGAGCTTCTCTCTCTAGTACGAACTAATTTTTTTTTATCTAAAACCTCCCGCTTTCAGGGAGTTTTATTACTGAAAGAAAAATCTATATTAGAAGGGGGGCCAAACCTGACCTTTTAACATAGAATTACAAGAACTCCGAAAGGATTTACATATATTACAAGGATAACAGCTAAAATTTAACTGAAAAGCTATTTAAATCTTTACAAAATCCCAAACATCACTTTACACTTTAGTAGCCTTCTCAAAATCCATTTTCCAATCCATCAGCTCATCATGAAATATCTACTCCGAGTCCAATTCTAATCCATCAGCTCATCATAAAATAATAGCCAGTTGGCCCTTCTCATAACAGAACAAATCATATTTCCAATTCACAAACACACAGCACCACATATTCTGCATTCTGATGCTAACATTGTTTGGCAGAAAATTCCAACTAGAGAGAATCCATGGCCCTCCTACTTCTTAATCCTTCTTATATGTTCCACCATCTTAGCTTTAATCTCTGGGCCTTTTTACAAAATCTTCTGAAAATAAAGCACCCGATGTTCACTTTAGGCAAGTGACCAGCCAAAAATGGATTTGTTATGTCTTTACCATAGCCGTTACTACGAACTAGATAGATCTATGGTAGATCTATGCACCCTTGTAGGCTTTTTGGTAAAACCTCAGCCATCAAAGGATTT
Source organism: Boesenbergia rotunda (assembly GCA_024364735.1). Lineage (NCBI taxonomy): Eukaryota > Viridiplantae > Streptophyta > Magnoliopsida > Zingiberales > Zingiberaceae > Boesenbergia > Boesenbergia rotunda. The sequence goes on along the minus strand of JAGFNQ010000307.1, from coordinate 301,162 downwards.
TAGGAGTCTTTACCATAGCTGTTTGCTACGGACTAGATGGATCATATAGGGCGGATCCATTCACCACCATACTCCACTGTTACATTTCTTATCTCGCCATTTTGATTCTGCTTTAGACCATCTAATTCATCAACCTCTAGTTCACAGAAACCACTAACCCTTCTCAGTATAAGCAGAGATTTTGTATTAGCTGTGTCAGATTTTGGAACAAGCCTGTCTCCTTCTAAACCATTCCGTTTCCTTCAAAACACGTATTGGTTTGGCCTTTAGTAGATTTCCTTCCTAGTTTTCTACATATAACTCTTTGCCTCCCAGATTTCCAGACCATTACTTTCAAGGAGCAGGTTAGAACAAAAAACTATTAAATGCAACAAAAAAAACTTGATATTCAGATACCTCTTTCAGAGCAAACAGATGTCAGATCACACTAATTTTGCCACACCAATTCTGGAACTCTGGTGTGCTGCAGATCCGTAGATCAGAACAACAGATGGCACTAACAAAGATTTTGTAACCAACAGCTGGCTCGTTGGCCCCTGAAATCCTTTTGAGACCAGAGTCTAATTTAAACCTACAAACCGGCTTTGACAGAAAACATTCTCAGTAATTCTTCAGTAAAAAACCAATATGATACTTTTGGAATGAACTATACTGCTTTTCCTTCAAATCACATACTGGCCTGAACCAACAAATTATTTACTAGCTTTCTACAGATTAACAATTTGACACCCAGATTTTCCAAATCAATGTTTCAGAGAACAAATTATATCAATAACTATTAAATGCATCTAATATCTCAATAGCCAGATGTTGGTGCTGGAAGAACCATATCGAACCTTGTTTTGATATTGGCAAAGGATTCAAAGTTAAGTTTATTTGTGATCTAATAAAGTTACTTGAGTGTGCAGAAAGAAGTCCTAGCGAAGGGCTGCTAGGCACCTGGCAAAGGACGGCCAGGAAACAAAGTCCTAGCGAAGGGCTGCTAGGCACCTGGCTAAGGACTGCCAGGAAACAAAGTCCTAGCGAAGGGTTGCTAGGCACCTGGCGAAGGACTGCCAGGAAACAAAGACCTAGCGAAGGACTGCTAGGCACCTGGCGAAGGACTGCCAAGATACAAAGCCCTAGCGAAGGACTGCTAGGCACCTGGCGAAGGAATGCCAGGATACAAACACCTAGCGAAGGGCTGCTAGGAGTCGAAGACCTAGCGAAGGACTGCTAGGCACCTAGCGAAGGGCTGCTAGGAGCCGAAGACCTAGCGAAGGAATGCTAGGCACCAGGCGAAGGGCTGCCTGGAACTAAAGACCTGACGAAGGACAGCTAGGCACCTGGCGAAGGACTGCTGGGCAAAAGTCCAACTGGAGGAGCCAGTTGGCAACATGTAAATTCTCCTGAGAGAAGTAGGTGAGGACGCGTTCCCCGTCGAGGGAACAGTAGGCGTCGGTTCGACCTAGGGCTCCATTTTGGAGACCCAAAGTCAGAACCAAGACAGCTACGGCTGTAAGAATCACTAACATTTTTGCTTTATCTTGTTTGGTACTAACCCTGGATGCAGGATCGAAGGAACGAGTGTCTGCAGCTCAGAAAGCCTCAAAGGAGTGAGGCAGCAGCTGGGTTGGGCGCCCGGAAGGACCCGAGCGCCCTAAGTACAAGCCAAACATGAGTTCAGCAAAAGTACGCTTTGCAAGCATACTGGGCGGGGCGCCCCCATGCTCCCGGGCGCCCCCGTGCTCCCGAGCGCCCCAGATGCTCAGGGTGCCCTGGGCTCAAGCCAACAAAGTGGATAGAATCAAGCCAGCGAGAAGCCAGTGGAACGAGTCAACCCGGGCGCCCCCTGCATCCCGGGCGCCCCCGGTCAAACCTCAGCCCGATCCTGGAGGGATAACGGCTGACCGAGCCATGTCCGGATCGATTGACACGTGGGGGGGGGGGGGCCCCAACGTTCAGGGCGCCCCGGGAGGCTATAAAAAGCCCCTTAACCCCAAGGCTTCAAGAATCACTTCTTCCAACGCCAATACGCTCTTCTACTCAAGCGCTCTGCTCTGGAAACCTCCCAACTCGAGATACAAGCACCGACGACGTCCCGCTGCTCCGAAGTACAATCCACACCGGATGTCGGTAACGAAGAGCTGACTTTTTAAGTTTACTGTACTACTATTGTAACATCCTTCTGTAAACCCTTTTTGCGCACATATAGAATTGCCCGCAGTAAACGGTCAACGATCGTGGGCCTTGGAGTAGGAGCCGACTGCGACTCCGAACCAAGTAAAATCTTGGTGTTTGTGTGTTGTTTAGTTTTAATTTTTCCGCTACGTATTCTCTTTTTCAATCCGAAACGATTTACGATATTCACCCCCCCCCTCTATCGTATTCTCTCGATCCAACACCAGAATCCCCTTTCAGACCAGCAGATGTCAGGCCACATCAGGATACCGGAGCTCTGAAGTCCTGATGCTCTTCAAATCAATAAATCAATATAACTCTGTTAATCCTCTAGTAAACAAAAACCACTGTTACATTTCTTATCCCACCATTTTTTATTTTGTTTTGACCATCTGATTCACCAACCTCTGGTTCACTAAAACCACTAACCCTTCTCAGCAGAAGCAGAGATGTTGTACAATCTGTGTCAGATTTTTGGAATAAGCCCTGTCCCCTTCAGAACCAGCACTGAATTTTAACTTATCCATCAACAGATTTCTTTTCCCAGATTTCCACAGATCATTTTTTGTCTCACTGATTTCCAAACCATTGCTTCCAAAGTGCACTATTGAATGCAACCAAATATCTCAATACTCAGATTCCTCTTTCAGACCAATCAATATCAGACCACACAAATTCTGCCTCCCAAATTCTGGAATTCTGGAGCACTGCAGATGCATAATCAGAACAAATAGATGGCACTAACAAAGATTTTATAACCAACAGATGGCACGTTTGGCCCCTTGGAATCCCTAAGTCCAAAGTCTAATTCAGCATTCAATCTGGCTTTGACAAGATACAGACCCAGTAATTCTTCAGTAAAAGAACCAATATGATACTTTTATGAACTATACTGCTTTCCTTCAAAGCACAAGCTGGTCTGAACCAACAAATTCATTCGATACTACTATGAACTTGATATTAAACCAATTCTGAATTTGTGCTTGGCCTCATAATCCATAAATGAACAATAAAGCAAACTATTACAGAGTGTGTTTCTATCATCCTTCTGTCCACCATACTCATGTAATTATATTGAAGAAAAATGATAGATCAGATGCATACCTTTAGCAGAAACCTTTTCCAGTTTCCTACAGATTAACAATTTGCCACCCAGATTTCCAAAAATGCTTCCAGAAACTATATCAATAACTATTAAATGCAACCAAATCTCAGTAGATAGAATCCCCTTTCAAACAAGCAGATGACAGCAGATGTCAGACCACACCAGCATTCTGAAGCTCTAAAAACCTGATGCATTTCAAATCAGTATATCAATATAACACTGTAAATCTTCCATGCAACTCAGCTGTCTCAGATGACAAATATCCATCTCTTAGATCCCCGAATCACCAGTAGAGGAGAAATCAAAGAGTTAGAGTTGGGAGACTAGAGTCTGCTTATCAAACACATTCAATCAATCTTTATAAAAATCAGACCCACTAAATCTACAATATAAAGTCACCATGACACTTTTGGAACAAACCCTGACTCCTCCTGAAACCTTCTATTCCAACTACAGATAACCGAAAACACAAAATCTTGAAAATCTAAAAACTTGGAATTCTGCAAAACAATAACTCAGCAACTGTCAAACAACTTATAATTCCTGAAATCTGTAAATGCTAAAACTCTGCTAATTTCTCCAAGAAACCCTTGTTACAGATCTCAACTGAATGATAAGTCAGCTACTGGAAACACTACCTGAGGGCTAAATTGGCTTCTGATCCAATCTAATATAAGGAATTCCCATTTTGTCAACCTTACAAATGCCACTTAAAGTCTTATCTATTTGTTGCCTTGATAGTTCTTTTTCCCCTGCAAACTTAAAAGCTTGGTTTGCCAAATAATCAGCCGCCACATTAGCCTCTCTATAAACATGTGAGAAATACACTTGATACACCTTGACCATCTTTCTTATCTTAAGGACAATCTTCCTATAATCCCAGCAGATTGTAGAAGACTGAATTATCTTTAAAGCCACCATAGAGTCAGATTCCAGCGAGATCGGCAGGAGTTATTAGCTGCGCATAGCTCCAAACCCACTAAGATGGCCATAAGTTCTGCTTTTACATTAGTTGTCACTCCCAACATGCCATGCTTAGCTCTAAGAAATTGCCCTGTATGATCACGAATAATTACTCTATAAGAGGCCTCTCCTAGATTACCCCGTGAACATCCATCTGTATTTAATTTAAATCCTCCAACACTCAGCTTCTTCCAATGGACCACTGTGATAATGCTTCTCCAAATGATTTTGGTAGACAAACCTAAGGATTTAGCTACTGAAGAAAATCCTTGCCAAATCTAGTGCGAACTAAATTAATATTCTGGTATTCTGGATGTTCTTATTATCATTTTCGATCGTAGGATTGAGCTCCTTTCCCCAATCAAAATGAAATGGGCATTCTGACATTCTTATGGTATTCTTACCCTTTACTTATTATTATTATCATCAGGACCGAGGGATCGAGTTCCTCTCCCAATGGGGCAGGATTGGACTTATAATATTCATGGCTTACTTATTATTATTTTTTTCTCACGACAAAGTTCTAGTTCCTCTCTCCAATCGGATGTAGGATTGAACTTCTGGTATTCTTGTCTTACATATTAATATTAACCTCACGATCAAGTTCTTCTCCTAGATTGGGATAGGATTGGACTTCTGGTATTCTTGGGCGACTTATTATTATTTTCCTCACAATCGAGGTATCAAGTTCCTCTTCCCAATTGGGGTAGGATTGGATTTTTGATATTCTTAGCATATTTTTTATTATTATCCTCAGGACAGAGGGATTGAGTTCCTCTTCTTGGTAGTGGCAGGATTGGACTTTGGATATTTTTGGCTTACTTATTATTATTATCCTCATGATCAAAGTATCGAGAGCCTCTCCTTGGTTGGGCGGTGATGGGGTTGAGTAGCTCGTGGAGGGCACGTGAGATGAAGAAGCTACGTGGCAAAACGCGACGAGTCCGAGCGACTCTCCTTTCAAAGCTCTCGAGACACTCTCGGGAAAAGGAGCCTCCAGGGTCCCTGCAGCGGTAAACACGCCCTGGAAGATCGGATCAGAAAATCCCTCCCGGGATCACCTCGGGATGTCGGGTCCCGAGACCACCTCGGGGAAGTAGAGCGCCCCCGATCGCCCGAGCCAAAAGACCTCGAGATCACCTCGGGAAAGCGGAGCCCAAGCTGCCTTCGACCTTAAGCAACGACCCCCCTTCCATCACGGATCTATGAATAAGCATCCCTGCTATCGCGGAGTCATCATGACCCATAAATATTGCAACGAGTCGAAACACGTAAGGGCGACGTGGACCGTTTCAAAGGCTATCCAGTAACCACCAAAGGGGGGGACGTGGCATCGATCATGGGGGCATGCCAAGGCAGCTGCCACAGGTATAAAAGGTAGTCCAACCCCTCCGGTAATGAGGTACACACTCTCTACTACTTACACATTTTTCTGCCTTTTATTCTGATCCATCGAGGCACTAACTTGAGCGTCGGAGTGGGCTCCGCCGGACAACCTTCGGCGTGCTCCCATAACGCTCGTGTTAATCTCATAGGGCACAGAGTTCCTCCCCTCCCGTCAGCATCCGCGTGGGCTGAACCTCGATTACTGGCCATCAACGTCGATTCTTCCGGAACAAGTTTAGCATCCTCTGTGGGAATACAGTAAAGCACTAGAAGGAGCACTGATGGCAAGACCGGAGGGACAAGCCATTGTCCTGACGAGGGAGGAACTTGACCGCTTGGTGGCCAACGCCATCAAAGAAGCATTTGAGTAGCACCAAGTCGGACAAGCTACCTCACAACAAGAGGCTCCTGCGTGGGAGGAGATCCCTAGAGTCTCCATCTTGCACTCGGGAGATCCGTCACACCTATGGGACAATGGGATGGAGCAACCCCAAGTCCCCGAAAAAACTCTCCCGGAGATATCGAGAAGGCCCACTTGGTAGCCTCCAGCGCGCAGAGGCACGAAGAACGACAAGGGAAAAGGGAGGAATCTAAGGCCTCCCAGAAGGTCCCTCTACTCCCTTCTCATCTGAGATTGTGGAAGACCCCATGCCGAAGCAGTTCCGTGGGCCTAGGATCGCCGATTACGTTGGGAAGACGGATCCGGAAGGTCACGTCTATAAGTTTGAGAACGCGGCACTCCTGCACCAGTATACTGACGGTGTGAAATGTCGGGTGTTCCTAAACACCCTGTCGGTAGCAGCCCAACGATGCTTCCAGAGGCTGCCACAAGGTTCTATCAACTCCTTTGCGGAGTTTAGAACCGCTTTCCTCCACCACATCGTCAGTAGCCGTCGTTATCAGAAGACGACGCTCAATCTGTTCGCCCTCCAGTAGAAGTCGAAGGAGCCGCTTAAGGAGTATATCCAGCGGTTCAATAGGGTGGCGCAAGACGTGCCCAGTGCAACGTCAGAAATCCTCGTCAGCGCCTGCACCCAAGGGCTCATAGAAGGGGATTTCTTTCGATCCCTGGTGAAGAAGCCCCCCGCCAGCTTTGATGATCTACTGTGGCATTCTGTCAAGCATGTCAACGTGGAGGAGGTATAATATGCCCGCCGCAAGGAACCACCCGGAGTCCTCCCTCCAGTCGTTCCTCGGTCTGAAAGGAGGGAGCCCCCAGTTTCAACTCGAGGAAAAGACCTTCACCTCGAGAAGGACTAGTGGGTGGGTCTGTCAAGCATGTCAACGTGGAGAAGGCGGTCATGCACAGGGGGAGAGGGATAAAAGGCTTAAGAGGCCCGGGCAGGCCAACTATCTCTGACCCTTCCGGTCCTCGTAAGGTTTACCTTGTATATTATGTACCTACCTGTGTATCTCTGCTGCCTTGCAGCAAATTCAAGTAATAAAGGAAGGGGTACTCTCCAAAATATCAGTGTACTTCCGAAGAATCAAACCCCTAATACCATACAGTACTGCGGATGCCCAAGGTACTTAGGCTTGGTCTAGGTTGCTACGGACTCCCAACTAAGGATAAAAACACTAATACCTCGCGGTGTTGCGGATGCTCGAGGTACTTAGGCTTAGTCTGGGTTGCTATCGACTCCCAACCAAGAATAAAAACCCTAATACCTCATGCTGCTGTGGATGTCTGGGGTATTTAGGCTTGGTATGGGTTGCTACGGACTCCCAACCAAGAATAAAAACCCTAATACCTCACGGTGCTGTGGATGTCCGAGGTACTTAGGCTTGGTCTGGGTTGCTACGGACTCCCAACCAAGGATAAAAACCCTAATACCTCACAGTGTTGCAGATGCCCGAGGTACTTAGGCTTGGTCAGGGTTGCTACAGACTCCCAACCAAGAATAAAAACCCTAATACCTCGTGGTGCTGCAGATGCCCGGGGTACTTAGGCTTGGTCTGGGTTGCTACGTACTCCCAACCAAGAATAAAATCCCTAATACCTCACGGTGTCGTGGATGCCCGCGGTACTTAGGCTTGGTCTGGGTTGCTACGGACTCCCAACCAAGGATAAAAACTCTAATACCTCGCGGTGCTGCGGATGCCCGAGGTACTTAGGCTTGGTCTGGGTTGCTACGGACTCCCAACCAAGAATAAAAATCCTAATACCTCATGGTGCTGCGGATGCCCAGGATACTTAGGCTTGGTCTGGTTGCTACGGACTCCCAACTAAGAATAAAAATCCCTGATACCTCGCGGTGTTGCGGATGCCCGGGTACTTAGGCTAGACTATGTAGACACCCGACTAAGTAGCCGAGACTCTGGCCCGGGACAAGTTCGCTGTGAAGGTAAGGGTTAACATGATCTACCCGACAAAAGGGGAATAGTGAGACATCAGAACATTCATACAGGCATGCACACATCAAAGGTAACAAATATTTTCCTTCATTTATATGGGAAATACATTGATGCCAACATCTCAGAGAAACACCAATGATACAATCAGAAGAACCGGTAAAGGGAATCATTCCTCTACTCGGGCTTTTTCACTACATCATTCCCGCAGAATCGCTTGGCTCGAAACCATCCTCCAACAGTCGGTGAGCGGGGATCTATGCGCGTTATGGTTGAAATCCTTGAACCCTCGGCCATAGTGGAGACCCCTCGGTCCTTCATCCGCGTAACCATTAACAAATGAGGACGCCTGAGGTAACACATGGATACCCCGACTACCTCTTCTCGCCAAGATGCATCCAACAACAAGGATGACTACAACATTAAGAAGGAAGGGGAGAGGAAGCAGTGGCTGCAACCCCTCCTCCCTGGGTGACGGTACTGCACCATCCTCGGCAAACACCATTTGATTCCCAAAACTTGGGGAAATAAGCAGTCAAAAGGGGATGGCGTTTGAAGTGGATGAACCGCCCGGGGAGGGGCAAAAGATGAATCGTCAGGAGATGTCATCTCCGCTATGCTCCCCAGAGAGCACATGATGTCTCTTCTGGACTCCTAGGTTAATCCCGGAGTCCCACCTCCGCCAGGATCCTCAGCGAGACCCTAGACATCATCTCCACTATGCTTCCTGGCAAATAGTGTGAAACATGGGGTTTCACCTCCTCTAGGCCCTTCGGCAAGAAACACTACTATGTCTCTGCTATCCTCCCCGGTGGTGTCAGCAACTCCTGCCGTAAATAGTGGCGAAGGAAAAGGCACTGGAATCTCGCCGCAAGGAGTCTACGAAAGTGAAATGAATGGGGAAGGTTCACCCTTCTCCCCCTCTTTATAGTGACCACTGCCTCTCTGTGCATTTAATGCAGGCATGGTGCGGGAATAACAACGGACGCCAATTATGAAGTGTCGCATCGATTGGCATGCCTTCGCCGTGCCTGGGAACTGCAACTCTTTATGAGTCAACTCAAGAGATTGTGTGGGATGCGGAGGCGACAGTTCGGAGGCCACCAAACATTCTCCAAAAGAGAAGAGTCGACGGGGGACCCATAGGAGAATAAATGTAGGCCTGGTACTTGGGCCTGTGGGGTTATCTTGGTAGATCCGTACCCAGGATTAAACCCGAAACACCCCGATCTCGCTACTCTTTGAGCTATTGACGCAAAGACAAATGCATGCACGAGATAGTAAGGTAAAGGAATGTGATCATTTTAATCAAAATTGATACAGCAGGGCCAAGCTCCTTGGTAAACACATGACCCTATGACTCTTGGTCCTTGGGAAGGAGTTCCTTCTAAACTCGACCGACACTCATAAACTTGGGTCCACATCTGGAGGCAGAAATTGAGACTTCTTCAACTGGTCAATGGCCCCGTGGAAGCCTTCCTTCAAGCGCTTCATCACTTGGTCAACGATGATAGCACAAAATGCATCGGATTCCAGGAACTTGGCCTTGAAGTCCGCTTCGACCTCTCTATTGCTCGAGGTATCGGCCGTCCGAAAGTCACGCAGCTTGGTCTCAGCAGCCTCCTTGGCGCGCTTCAGCTGTTCCACCTTGGTAGACATTCTATCTTGCTCTGCTAGGGCCTCCCTGAGTCTGTCTGACGCGACCCATACCTCCGATCAAGCCTGGGTCAGGTCATCCTCGAAGATATCCAGGCGATCAGTCGCCATCAGGAGGTCGGACTCCTTCTGGTTGAGATGCTGTGCTTGATTCTGAACGCGTGCGTTCAGCCTCTCGGTTGAGGCCGCCATAAGACGGAGGTCGCCTGACAACTTTTTCTGTCTCATTTGAAGCTGATCTCGCTCCTGCGTCTCCTGGAGTGAATCCTTAGTAATGGCCACCGCCTGCTTAGAGACCAACCGTCCCCAGTGCCAGGAACTATATAGGGTGGACTTCTTGGCCATCAAAGCATTTAGTAGATGCTTCACCTTCTCCCGTAGAGCTCGGTTGACCCCCACTTGCATAAGTCCCGCCCGATGCTCGTGGTCAGCCGCGACTTCTGCTCTTAGGGCCCGGCGGGTTAAGGCTTCAATTTGAGGCTAGGCATACAAGCCACGACCGACCGTTAAGCAGTCGTCAGCTGCCTGTTATTGCACCAAGGAATTATAGAACCTACCAAAACACATCCTATGCAACAGTAGCACGCACCTTCAGAAGGGTCTCACGGAGGTTGGTCAGAGGCCCCCCAGAGACACATATGGCCTCTCCTCCTTGAGAACTCGAGAGATCGGCCTGGCCCTCAGAAGGCAACGAGCCCCTGCGCGGAGGAAGCAGCTGGACCGCAGGAGCTTTGGGAGGCAAGCAAGAGGGGTCGGAGTCGCCCTCCCCAGAGTTGGATGTCCCCTCGGATAAAAGCGCCTCGGCAGGAACCTCCTTAAACTGCACTAGGGGAAAGATTGCATGGATGCCTGCAATGATTCATCCAACCTCTTTTGAATGCGGTCGAGCTTCATCTGGTATTGGGAGCGCAATACCTCCTTACCCTTCGGAGCCTCGACCGGGTCAATTAAGGGAGAGTCGAGGGTCGGGACACCCGCTTCTGGAACTACGACCGACGAAATGGGGGAATATACGAGAATGGATTCCTCACCCTCAGAAGGAGAAACAATCGCCTCAGGGATGGAAGGAAGAGGGCTGGGGTCATCAGAGTGCAGCCTTTTCTATCTGGGGCCCGAGCCCTCCGGAATTCGCCTCTTCTACCGACCAGCAAATTGGACTGTTGGGGGAGTAGTAGGGGGGAGGACCCCTCATTGACCCCCCTCTGGATGAACAGCAACAGGGGTAGAGTCACCCCCCGAAGGAGGACCCGCCTGAGGGTCAACCGACGGGTCAGAAAGCCCTTGGTTCACTACAAGTAGGGATGCAGCAGTAGCCTCTGCCCTTTCGGACGAAGTAGGCTCGCGGGATGATTCAACGGTCCCCTCTGAGGACTTGGCTGGCACAGGGGCTGCATCTGGAATAGTCGGGGGAGGAGTCAGCACTCCTTGTTGGCCTCCTCCCACTTGATAAGTCGTCCCATCACCTTGGAGAACATGACTTCCTCTGCAATAGCCAGACAAGGAAACATCAGTTAGAACTGTAAGTACCCTTGGTTGGTTTTGATGTAATTAACCGATTTAAGTTAGGTCCTGGTATGTTTAATCCCTCTGCTAAGTGTGCAGGAGCTTAGGCATGGAGGAAGTCGAGCGTAAGACGTAGCGGACGAGAAGGATTGTGTGGGGAAGTGAACCGACGGGCTCAGTACAATCCGAGGGACGCGGAAGCTGCGAAAGAGTACACCGGCGGATCGAGAAGGACATACGCGACGCCCGAGGGACCGGAAGCCAGGAGGAAGCACGCTCGAAGGGCGAAAGACCGGAGTCGGGTTCGGGTGAGCCTAACTCCGGTTGGCCGGAAATCACCCAGAAGACGAAGAACCAAAAGACTGGTCAGTTTGACCATGTCAAACAAGGCGCTCGAAAAAAAGAAGAATTTAATTGCTGCTAAGAAGACTCGATCCCAAGACCTCACATAAGATATGTTGCCACGGTTACCACTTGGGATAACTGGTGATGACAACATCCAATTGCCAATGTTACTACTTGAAGATTACAACAGCGTAGTCTAGAGCAGAAGAAAAAGTCTTAAAGGATAAAACCTTATCCTTTAATCAGATCCAATGGATGCAGTTTAATCTCATCCAAGATCAACCGTTCAGATTACATTCATAGATCAACGGCCAAGAGAAAATTCCTCAACAATCAACAATCCAGATTTATTCTCTTAGGCTATAAATAGGCTTAGAGTTTTAGTCTTTTCATTCATTCAATTAATTCATTCTTGTAAACTCTCTAAAAGTCTAGCGTGCTATTTTTATAAGGCTTCTCCGCCACAAGGAGATTTTTATTGAGCGTCCACTTCCTTGGAAGCAACATTCTCAGTTGCGACCAAGTTTCTTTTTTTTTTTAAAGACAAGTGCATCCACTTTCATATTTTTTTTTTACCGTCTATTCACCCCCTCTAGCCGGTCCAACTCGAACCAACAAGACCTAACGGGCATTGATGAAAAAGTGAACATACCGAATCTGGGGCTAATTCGGGTCACTTTTGGGCTATGGCCCGCCCGGTACATAAGCTCCTCAGTCTGCACCAACCCAGGGCCACTGAACTCCATGCGGGAGAGTACATTCCTAGCACGCTGGTACGCAGGACTCTAGAGAAACCCCCTTAGAGAGAGAGGAGACGGTAGAGCCTCTATCCAACGAAGAGGACTAAAGGGCAACATAGGCAGTTGGATGAAGAAAAACTTCTCCTTCCACCCTTTGTGTGAGGAAGGGAACCCTCCTAAAAACCTATGGCCTAGACGCGCCAAAAAGCTAAAGACCTCTCGGGAGCCGATCGGGACGAAGAAAGAATAAAAGAGAGGAGGAGTCAAGGGGAGGTCGAAGAGCTTGAAGACAATATACACCCCCCCCCATCTGAGCAAAGGCATTGGGAGCCATCTGGTGAAGGAGGATATCGAAATAGGAGGCTATAGTCATGAAGAAAGGGGAGATGGGAAAACGGAGCCCTGACTCTACTTGCCCCATGAAGAAGGTAGAAAAGCCTGCGGGAGGCTCCATTAGCGTCTGGTCTATCCTGGGGATAACCACCGCCATCTCAGCTGGGATGCCGTAGGCCTCAATGGCCGCCTGTAGAGCCTCCGGTCTCACTCTCGAAGAGGCAGACTCGTACCACTCCGCCCGGTAACCTTCCATGATTCCTAAGGGAAAGGACAAGGAGAAGGCAAACTACTTACGTTCAATAGAGTCCTTAGAGAAGAAGAGGGAGATGACTCAGCCACGAAGTCAGAAGTTGGTCGAACGACCTCGCCCTCCCTTCTTATACCGAGGTAGCCACCTACACGAACGCAATAGGGAAGAAACACATGGAAAGCAAGAAACCACCATATCGGGACTGTGCCAGAGACAATCGCCTGACGTGAGCTAGCTACAGCAGCGCACGTCAGTAAGAGGTCGTGAAGAGGGTCGTTGAAGCACATGGCGATGGGGCATTCACGGAAGGACCTTGTCGCCATCAAAGAGCGCCATGCACCTTTATAACGAATGGACAGGTATCATGACGGTACCTCGAAAACCAGAGAAGCCTTTTGGGAAGGACAAAACTGAAAAGGGATTCCCTAGTGACCCGGGGCAACCTCTACAATCCTAGGACCCCGTATAACCACTAAGAGAGTAGTAACGGGTGCAAGGACCCCCCCCCCCCCCCCCCCGGGATACAAATTCTTCACCACCACACTAATCCGATCAGTTAGCCACACTTCCTTCGATTAGACTTGAAGGGAGGGACCCCAAGAGAAGCCCATGGCGGGCACGTGGGATGAAGAAGTTACATGGAAAAACGCGACGAGTCTGAGTGACTCTTGTTTCAAAGCTCTCGAGACACTCTTGGGAAAAGGAGCCTCCAGGGTCCCTCCAGCAGTAAATACGCCCTAGAAGATCAGATCAGAAAACCCTTCCCGGGATCACCCCGGGATGTCGGGTCCCGAGACCACCTCGGGGAAGTAGAGCGCCCGCGATCGCCCAGGCTAAAAGACCCCGAGATCACCTTGGGGAAGCGGAGCCCAAGCTACCTTCGACCTTAAGCAACGGTCCCCCTTCCATCGTGGATCTACGGATAAGCATCCCTGCTATCGCGGAGTCATCATGACCCATAAATATCGCAACGGGTCGAAACACGTAAGGACGACGTGGACAATTTCAAGGGCTATCTAGTAACCGCCAAAGGGGGGTGGGGACATGGCATCGATCAGGGGGCGCGCCAAGGCAACCGCCACAGGGGAGATACACACTCTCTACTACTTACACATTTTTCTGCCTTCTATTCTGATCCATCGAGGCACTGACTTGAGCGTCGGAGTGGGCTACGCCGGACAACCTCCGACGTGTTCCCATAACGCTCGTGTTGATCTTGCAGGGCGCAGAGTTCCTCCCCTCCCGTCAGCATCCGCGTGGGCTGAACCACAGTGACTAGCCATCGACGTCGTTCCTTCCGGAACAGGTGGGATTGAACTTCTGATGTTCTTGGACTATTTATTATTATTATTCTCACAATCGAGGGATCGCATTCCTCTCCCCGATCAGAGCAGTATTGGACTTCTTGTATTTTTGCTTACTTATTATTATTATCCTTATAGTCGAGGGATTAAGGGGGCGTTTGGTTTGCTTGTTTTCCATTTTCATTTTTAGTAGAAAATGCAGTTTTCTAAAAAACATGTTTGATTTGTATTTTCCAGTCTTGTTTTCCAGAGAAAGATATAGCATTTTCTGAAAACTAGAGAATGAAATAAAATTATTTTTCAGAAAATGAAAAAATATGATTTTCTAGAAAATGAAAATAGAAAATGGAGTAAACTAAATGCCCAGTTTCTCTCTCCCAATAGTGCAGGATTTGAGTTCTGGTATTATTTTCCTAATTATTATTATTCTCACGATCAAGGAGTTGAGTTCCTCCCCCTGGTCTGGTCACGCAGGGAAAAATAGTGATTATTTTGTGGGCTCATTTCATCAAAAGAATTGCAAAGAAAAACATAGAGAATTCAGAAAACGAAGAGAAGTCACTTCTAGGTTTAAACGAAAAGAGTTTAAATGAAGAAGAATTTCTCTAATACCAATTAACGTCGCATAGAATAATGATTATCCTGCGGGTTGTATTAATCTTGTTGATTTGACTACGATGCCAAAAATAATCTTTTAAAACCTAGTGATTCAGAAGAATGTCAAGAAATAAGGAAAAGGGAAATAAATGATATGATCGAAAATATTATTCATCCAAAAAACTCTCTAACATCAATTAAATAATTTCTTAAATAATCCAAAATCTTAAGATGAAAAGAAAAGAAAACAATCTTAACATAAACAAATCTTATAAAAGGAGAAAAAACCTTAACAGACTTAAGTTGACAACGCCTTTTCCTTATTCCGATATGCGACACACTACCTTGTCACCTTTGGGTATACCTTACCCTGTCCTCTATACTGCAAAAGGTGGCAGAACGGACAGAAGCTATCAGCTCCCCGACTATATAAGCCTCTCTGCTCCATATCCCCTAGGGACGCGCAATAGTATTTTTGCTATTGTTCCATTGCTTTTGGTCTTCCACCATCGGGGACTGACTTGACCGTCGGAGTGTCTTGCCGGGGACTTTCCCCGGCGGGTTCACTAACGGTCCCTTCCTTGCAAATCGGAGTCAGCCTCTGTAGTTCGTGATCTTCGGAAGACCACGTGCTCTTGGGAGTCCACCTCGCTTCGCGACAGATAGTTAAAAAAGGAAAATTGCCGATGCCGAAGATTGAACCCAGGTCACCCATGTGACAGACAGGAATACTCACCACTATACTTCAATGACTTAAGCTTCTAAAGAAAATTAAAATGTATTGATATTATATAAAACTAAACAAAATTGAATTTGTAAATGAACTTCACCTTTTGGTTAAAAAGCGAAAACTACCATTGTTAGGGATCGAACCCGTGTCACCCACGTGATATGCAGAAATACTCACCACAATAATACAATAACTTGGGGTTCTTAAGAAAATTAAAATATATTGATATTATATAAAACTAAATAACAATTGTTTTTCTAAATGAACTTCCTTTTTGTTAAAAAATAAAAATCGCCGTTGCCGGGGATCGAACCCGGGTCACCCACGTGACAGGCGGGAATACTCACCACTATACTACAACGACTTGGGCAATAAAAAAAAATAAAATTTATTGATATAAAACTAAATAAAATTAAAATTTTAAATGATCTTCCTTATTGTTAAAAAACAAAAATCGCCGTTGCCGGGGATCGAACCCGGGTCACCCGCGTGACAGGCGGAATACTTACCACTATACTACAACGACATAGGCTTCCAAGGCAAATTAAATGAATTCAAAATTCTAAATTGATTTAAAATCATAAAATTTCTAAATAGACTCAAAATCCTAAAATACAAAAGATAAAGTAAATCTAAAAAAAGGGATAAAATCTTCGGAACCTCCTACATCAGTCACCTTAGGTTGAAAAGATCCTTTGGCATATCACAGATACTTGCTAGATATAAACTGACATGTTTGGATACTAAAAAATGTATAGCAAATGCTCATGTTATCTCTTTGATGTATTAAAATCACAATTTGATCAAAAAGACAAGAACTAGAATAATGTTCCTGTTATTGCAAGTAATTGTATTCCATAGCTTCTCTATTTCATCAAGAAATTCATTTATATACTAACAGTCTGTTAATTTAAGAGTCTTCTTCACTTTTGAATCCACTTGCATGCTAGTCCAGATAATATATATCAGTCTTCTTCTCAATAGAAACTTTGATAGAATACCTTCTTTATGTTTTCTCATTGACATTCGACAGTGGAGTTTGTATGCTTGCTGAAAGTTGATTGTTAACGAATCTTGGAATTTTAACTATGTAACATGCTGGTGGTCTACTGGTAACCATTTCAGTCGTGTCACGGTTTCAAATACAAATGAAGTATCGAACTCCTCTAAACTAATGTAGCATAGAGTAACTCGAGTCGTCTTTCAACGAATGTAGTTGGTACATGATAAATCTCAGGGTCGTATGTTATTGCTTTTGGGTTTTTGATATCAAACTGGGGCTTAGATTTGAATGTTAAGACTACGAAAAGAAATAGCAAAGTATGTATGAAATCTAGTTCTAATTAAGGAAAAATAATGCAGGTACGGAAATCTAGTTTAACCCGACTACAATTACAATAAAGAAAGGACAACTTGAAATAAAGCATTAACGAAACTAAACACAGAGCAAAACTACAGCATTGAAGAAATCTAATCTAACCTAACTTAATTGCATGTAAATGAAGACATGAAACTTAAAGCATGGGAAAAGCAATACAAAATAACAGCTAAGCAAGTAAGAAACTTAACAATTTAAAATAACTGTTCTAAGAGGCATTTAACCAAACACCATATAGGCATGATTGAAATTGCTTCAAGAACATGTAAATTGAAATGGGGAAGATCTATCCAATACAACCATTCAACAATCAATCACAAACAACTCAAACAATCAACATAACAATCAAATCTGAATAAAACCCAATGCACATATGGATCTTCGGAATCAACATTTGCTTGAAGGAGCTGCTGTGAATGAAATGAAGGAATTGCTGTGATGGAAGTAGCAGCCGAATTGGTAGCTGCCGGCTGCTGGATCTGATTAACTACTGCCAGATGATGAGAAGAACTGCTATGGAAATGTTGTGAAGAAATTAAGCTGCTGGAATTGAAAACTCTGCTGTCGGAATTGGAAAAGAAACTGCTGAAGAAACTCTGTGAAAGGTGAACTGCTGTAAATGAAATCTGAGAAGATGAAATCTGCTGGATGAAGAGCTGTGAAGGAATGAACTGCCGAAGAAAAGAAAATCTGCTGATGAACTGATGCCAAATCGGAATTGGAAGAGGTGGTTGCCGGATGGTGAAGGTGGATGAATGCCTCACAATACTGCCATCTCTCAACCCGAGAGAAGGCTGCGGAGGAAGGTGGAAGATCGAAGGTCGTCAGCTAGGGTTCGAACCCCGGGCCCTAGCTGTGCGACCCTTGAGAAGAAGAGAAGGTGGAGAGGAGATGAAGTGTGGATGCTCCGGCCGGCGGCGATGAAGATGGAGAAGATCCGCTGGCCGGAGGGGATGAGAAGAAATCGCCCTGGAAGAAGAAGCGTGAGGAAAGATGATCCGGAGACGAGTCGAGTCCGCCCTGGTTTTCTCCCTGGTTGCGCGTGGGTTCAGCGCTTGGTTCGGCCCGGCAGTTTGCTTCGGTCCAGCTCGAGTTCGGCCCAGCTTGAGTTCGGTCAGCCAAGCCAGCAGTTGGGTTCAATCAGCCAAGTCAGCTCTTGTGTGGAGCCCAGCAACTAGGTTCGGTCCAACAGATTTAGTCCAGTCAGCCAAGCCATTGGATTCACTCAGGCCAGCATTTGAGTTAAGCAGATTGAGTCCAGTCAGCCAAGTCAGAGTTCACAGCTCAGAAGAGAATTAGCAATGGACGGCTGAGATCGATTTGACTTCATCCAACGGTCGGATCTCTTTAGATCTGAACCAAACTCCACAGATTCCAATCAATGGTCCTGATCTACCTGTCCTCAGCTCGAATTAACCAGATCAGTGACGGATGGTCCAGATCTTCCTTTTTCTTGAATGGATGGTCTAGAACATCTTGAGCTTGATCTAACGGTCAGATTACTTCTGATCTGGCTGAAATTTTCAGATCTTGATCTATGGTCATGATTGATTCTATCTTGAACTCGGATTGACCAGAAGTTGACCAATGGCTCAGATCTAGCCGTTCTCTGGAATGGACGTCTCCTATTAATCCGATGCTTGATCCCTTTGATCTGGATCCAGTGCTGACTCAAGTCTGACCCGATTTGATCTAGGTCCATGATCATTTGAAGCCTACAAAATGATATTCAAATTTAGTGCAAAAAATATCCTACATATACAAAGATTTGAATTAAAAGCCAAAATAGAGGAAATACATGAAACCTAATACAATTGCAAACTTAAGCATATAAAATGTGGATCAACATAGATTTTTAGAGCAAAAAATAATCAATAAAATGGTGGTTATCATCTACCAAAACTGCTCATCACCTTTTCAATAGCTAAAGTAGATTCATTATATTCTTCAACTAGCACTTGGCTCTCTTCTAAAACTCCATATTCTCCATTGACACTATTTCTTTCATTACCAAATAACCTTTCAACTTCAACTGAACCGGTCAAAGAAGAGCTAACTGTAGGGATTTATAGGCAAAAATATTCAAAAAATCACAGTGGAAATAAGAGATCCCACGAGTGATCCATACGAAAGAAAACTCATACAAAGTTAATTTATAAATTCCTATCGTATAGGTATACCTTTGGCGCATGCCCTTCGCTTATCCCGCTTGTTCGATGTATGCCGGAACTCTTGCATGTTCAAGTATCCGTGCTTCTATGCGTATCCACAAGAACATGATATCTCAAGCTTCGGAGAAGAATCACCTTTGTGGTGCTAGCCACAAGAGGATATTCACAAAGCAAGAAGGAGAGGGATAAGAGGAATTTTGGCCAAGAGAAGGAAGGGAAGGAAGAATGACAAGTTCATCATCCAAATGATAAGAAAAACTCTTTTATACTCATCCTATGAATATGAAGAATTTTTGTCCCTTTAACTTCCCTCTATTAATGCTAATAAAAACCCACTTAGAGCATATTTTCTCATGTGACTCTTCAACTTCTCTTCATCGAATGAAGAGAAACTTTTTATCTTCCTCTATTATTAATTTATTAAATATTTTAATAAATTAATATCTCATTCAAATGTGGTTGAGTGTAATCTAAATGAGTCAAACTCAAATTAGATCTTAATCCCATAATCCAATTGGATTCACTTGAGTCTAAGTCAATTAATCCAATGCGGATCAAATTTTAGTCAAACTAAGATCAATTAATCTATGAAACATCATGTCCTTAGTGTGTGACCCAATAGGTTTTTGTAACGTTGACAATATGTCTAAACCGCTTTAGACACATAAGCAATGAGTGGCATCTAGCAATGTATCATTGCTACCCAAGTGACGAGAAAATCGAGATCCAACTTAACCTCCATGACTATAACAATATATGACCTTGTCTTCTATCCTCGATATCTAGATTGACCAATGAGGCATAGACCGTGTCATCCTCGATCAATCTTTGTGTTTCTTGATCCTCGAGTAGACTCACTCAAACAAATGAGCTCAATATCTTATATTGACTCATTTGAGCATGACCATGTGTTTTAGTAGTCCTACTCGATCAAGGGACCCACAGATATCACTCCCGTCATATGGGAGGGATAGATTCCATCTACATCACTCACATCCCTCCGCATAATTCATTACATACCCAGTGATCACCTTTATAGTCCACCCTGTTACGGGTGACGTTTGATGATACCAAAGTACATAATGTTGGATCAAGATAAATGATAGAGGGGGGTGAATATCGTTAAAACTTTTTCAGATTAAGGAAAGAGAAAATGTGTAGCGGAAATAAATCAATCACACAGGAACACAAGTAGATTTTTACTTGGTTCGGAGTCGCGGTCAGCTCCTACTCCAAGGCCCACAATCCTTGATCGTTTACTTTGGGCAATACTATAATCACGCAAAGAGATTTACAAGATAAGTACAATATTCTATCAAGAAACTGAAATTACTACACTTTTCGTTACCGATGCCCGATGTGGATTGTATTTCAGAGCAGAGGGTCGTCGTCGGCACTGGGATCTCAAAGTCGGAGTTTGCCGAGGCGTAGCGCTTGAACGAAAAGCTTTGGAGCGTTAGAAAGCAATGATGTTGAAGCCTTGGGGTCGAACACTATTTTAAACCTACTCCTCTCAGGAGACTAACTGCACTAGGCCTTCTTTGGCCGTAGCCTTATTGGATCATCAACCCTTTCCTTGACAAAGCCTTTTATTGAAAAATCCATCTTCAAGTTACTCCTTGAAGGAATTTGGTCTAACTAGTTTGGGTCTTGGATCGGTAGCTTCGGCTAGTTCCGCCAGAATGGCTTCCCTAACATACTATCATCTCACCTCCACCCAATACTATGTTGTTCAAATTTCAGTTAATCGTTTTAGTCCTTAATCTAGCCAGTCCTAGGTCAAAGCATGATAATTTGCAGAAAATAAATAAACAAGCAAGCATGCAATTTTAAAATAAGAAAAGAATTTATCTAACTATAAAAATTATTTTTAAGTTGGCTCCCCCTAGACTAAAGCCACGGTAATGATTAGGCAAGATATGAATCTTGTCCTTGGGGATCTAATACTGGTTTGGTCCAACTTGGTGGTTCAGGCAAAGTTTGGGTACCCATGCCTGAACTTTGGATCTAGATTGGTTCAATACAGCATAGTATGACCTTTGTCTAGACTTGGTTCGATACCCTAACCCGGATCGATTTAGAACGGACTTCTATTTTCCAAGGATCATGTCAAGTCCCTTGGAACCCGAAGTGAATCGTTCTAAAGCTGCTCTAAGGTCCTTGACTTGAGTTTTCAAGGAGGAGTTCTCTTTCTCAAGCTTTTCAACTTGAGTAGAGGTTCCTTCTTGAACCTTCTCAGTCAATGATCTAGAGTCAGCTCCCTCTTTCATGAGTTTTACTTCCTGTCAGAGGGACTTGACTCAGATTTTGGCTTTCGCCAAGTTACTAGATAGGTAAGCAATTAACTCTGTTAATTCAACTTTAGAATAACCACTTACAGTATTTTGCTGTCCTCCAAAATTGTGAGTCTTCCGTCGTCTGTCTCCGATTCTGATCCGGTGTTGACGTCTTCCGAAGCAGTCAAGGTGAGCAGGTTCGATTGTGCGGCCTCTTCTTCTTCGGAGGAGGAAGACTCGTCCCACGTGGCTTGAAGGGCCTTCTTCCTTCTTGTCTTCTTGGCTTCTTTTAGATTTGGGCACTCCGATTTGTAGTGTCCCTTTTTGTTGCATTCGTAGCAAGTCACGTTTGATTTGGTCTCAGGCATTGAGGGTTCAGCTGGATCTTCCTTCTTTCGGCTGGCTTTTCTTCTGTTGGTCTGATGCTTCAGCTCCTTGTAGTAGTCCCGGGCTAGCTGAACCAGCTTGGGTCGATCCCCTTCGCTGTCTTCTGAGTCTGAGTCTGAGTCAGACTCGGGTGCAGGTTGAAGCTTTTTCTTGGCCACCTTTCCTTGGGTTTTTCCTGCAAGAAAAGCAATTCCTTTCTCGGCTAAAGTGCAGTTAGTCTGCTCATGTAGTTCTAATTCTGAAAATAATTCGTCTAATTTAATTTAAGAAAGATCCCTAGAAATTTTATACGCATCTACCATAGATGCCCACAAGGTATTTCTTGGGAAGACGTTTAGGGTATACCTGATAAGGTCACGGTTTTCTACCTTGTAACCGATTGTGTGTAGGTCATTCATCAACTCATGGATTTTGGCGTGGAGCTGTGATGCTGACTCGCCTTCGTTCATTTTGATCGTGTACAATTTGTTCAGCAGTAAGTCCCTTTTGCTGATTCGGGTGTCGGAGGTACCTTCGTGCAACTCGATCAGCTTACTCCAGAGTTCCTTCGCACTATTGAAGGGTCCCACCCGGTTCAGTTCTTCCTTGGTTAATCCGCATTGGAGTGTCTGGGTCGCCTTTGCATCAGCTTCTATCTTCTTCTTCAGCGAGGCGTCCCATTCTGTGTAATGCTGTGCTACTCCTTCAGCATTCTTGGGGATTTCCAAACCAGATTGGATTAAGATCCACATATCTACCTGAGTTTTCAGGTGAACTTCCATTCGACTCTTCCAATAAGAGAAGTCTACTCCACTGAAGAGTGGTGGTCTGGCTTGCTGAAACCCTTTTGCATGGCCATTTAAGATTTCTGAAATAACAACAAAAAAGGAGAAATTCTGTCCCAAGACTTGGTCTTGGATTAGTAGTGTGGGAATAAGATAATTAAGAAAAAAACAATCGAGTGGTGTTGCACCAACCTCGATTAACGAGAAAAATTCGAAAGAAAAAGGAATTAAAAACTTCGTAAAATCCGAAAAACACCCAAATTGGTGGTTGCACCAAATTTGAGCCACCCTCTCTGATACCACTTGTTGGATCGAGATAAACAATAGAGGGGGGGTGAATATCGTTAAAACTTTTTCGGATTAAGGAAAGAGAAAATGCGCAGCGGAAATAAATCAATCACATAGGAACACATGTAGATTTTTACTTGGTTTGGAGTCGCGGTCGGCTCCTACTCCAAGGCCCACGGTCCTTGACCGTTTACTTTGGGCAATACTATAATCGCACAAAGAGATTTACAAGATAAGTACAATATTCTATCAAGAAACTGAAATTACTACACTTTTCGTTACCGACGCCCGATGTGGATCGTATTTCAGAGCAGAGGGTGGTCGTCGGCGCTGGGATCTCGAAGTCGGAGTTTGCCTAGGCGTAGCGCTTGAACGAAAAGCTTTGGAGCGTTAGAAAGCAGTGATATTGAAGCCTTGGGGTCGAGCACCCTTTTATAGTGCTCTTGGGGGTGCCTGATTCGCTGGGGGCGCCTGACACGTGCCTTCAGCTGCGAGAACCTTCATCCGCAGCTCGGTCAGCGCTTATCCCCTTTGATTCGACCCCTGGTCTGACTGGGGCGCCCGAGACCTCCTGGGCGTCTAGCTTGACCTGGTCCAATGGCTTCGTGGTAGATTTGCTTCGATGGCCGTTTTAGCTTTGACCTTGGGCGCCCGGGACCTCCCGGGCGCCTAGCCCAGTGTGGTTTCGAAGCGTTCTTGCTTCCTTGCTGTTTTGGCCTTGACCTTGGGTGCCCGGGACCTCCCGGGCACCTAGCCCAGTTTCCTACCCCTTTCCTTTGGGGCGTTCTGAGCTGCAGATATACACTCCTTCGGTCCCTGCAACCATGGTTAGTTCAAAAACAAACAAAGCAAAAGTATTAGTCAATATTTACAACCGTAGTTGTCTTGGTTCTGACTTTGGGTCTCCCAAATGGAACCCTAGGTTGAACCGACGCCAACTGTTCCCTCGACATGGAACGCGTCCTCACCTACTCCTCTCAGGAGAGTTTACCTTTTGCCAACCGGCTCCTCCGGTTAGACTTTTGCCCAATCCACCTGACCAGGTCTTCGTGCCCAACTTCCGGTCAGGTCTTCAGTGCCCAGCCCCTTGCCAGGATTTCGTGCCCAGTCCTCGATCAAGACTTCTTTGCCCGACTTCCGATCAGGTCTTCTTGCCCAGTCATTGACCAGGACTTCTTTGCCCAGCCCTTTACCAGGACTTCTTGCCTAGTGCACCTAGGACTTCTTCCTGCACACTCAGTGAACAAGTTAGACAACAATATCATCTTAACTTCTGAACCCTTTGCCATTATCAAATCCTAGGTTTGACTTAGGTGCTGCATGCACCAACAATTTCCCCCTTTTTGATTTATGGCAACCCGGTTCAAAAAGTTAAGTTAAACAAAAAAAAAAGGTAAAGTACCAGATTTAATTTCCTCCCCTGGAAGAAATCTCCCCCTGAGTTTTTCAAAAATTCGTGAGATTTTTGAAAAAGTTTCTAAGTCTTTGTTTCTAAAATTGAAAAAGTTTTTTAGGTTTTCAATACTTAGAAAGTTTTCAAAAAACAGGGATTTTAAGTTAGAAAAATTTCCCAAAATATTTTGAGTTGAGCACTTAGAAAATTTTCAACACATTTAGCTTTAGCACTTAGAAAATTTTCCACCAAAGAATAATTTTGAAAACACTTTTGAGTTAAGTACTTAAAATACTTTTTGAAAACAATTTTGAGTTAAGTACTTAAAATAATTTTTGAAACAAAAAATTTTCTAAACTAATTTTGAAGTTTTAACCCTTTGAAAATTTTCAAACTGTTTTAATAAAAATTTTCAAGCAAAATTTTGAATTTATAACACTTAGAAAAAATTTTCCAAGTGATTTTGAATTACTTTACTTTTTGAAAAAGGAGATAAAGGTTTTGAAAAAATTTAATTTGAAAAAAAATTTAAATTTTAAAACCTTCTTTTCTCTCCTTTTCAATCTCTCCCCCTTTGCCATATATAAAAAAAAAATATAGCAAAAAAAATTGAGTAATAAAAGTAAGGTGTTGTACTAAACCAATTCTAAGTTTAAACTGGACCAAATCAATTAAAAATTTCTCTTTTGGGTCCTGTCTAGCCCAGTTAGCTACTTACTAACTGCTATAAACAGTAGCTTTCGCTAGGGTTAGTCAAGTTAAGTGATCTGATCAAGTTAGATTTTCTAAGCTTGACACTTAACCTGATTACTGTTTACTTGGTATTTATTGCCCCAATTACTGCAGATGCACTGACTTAAAGCATCTTGAATCAAGACATAGACCTAAGCATCTCTGTTGGTGCAGGAAGCACCATATCGAACCTGGTTTTGATATTGGCAAAGGATTCAAAGTTAAGTTTATTTGTGATCTAACGTTGTTCACTAAGTGTGCAGGAAAAGTCCTAGCGAAGGGTTGCTAGGCAACTGGCGAAGGGCTGCCAGGAAACAAAGACCTAGCGAAGGGCAGCTAGGCACCTGGCGAAGGGCTGCCAGGAAAGCTAGGCACCTGGCGAAGGGCTGCCAGGAAACCAAGTCCTAGCGAAGGGCTGCTAGGCACCTGGCGAAGGGCTGCCAGGAAACAAAGCCCTAGCGAAGGACTGCTAGGCACTGGCGAAGGGCTGCCAGGAAACAAAGCCCTAGCGAAGGAATGCTAGGCACCGGGCGAAGGACAGCTCGGCATCCAAGCCCTGACAAAGGACCGTCAGGCAAAAGTCCAACCAAAGGAGCGGTTGGCATCAGGTAAATTCTCCCGAGAGGAGTAGGTGAGGACGCGTTCCCTGTCGAGGGAACAGTAGGCGTCGGTTCGACCTAGGACTCCATTTTGGAGACCAAAGTCAGAACCAAGACAGCTAAGGCTGTATAAATCTAATAATTTATTATGTTATTGTGTTTTGGACTAACCCTGGATGCAGGACTGAAGGAACGTGAGTCTGCAGCTCAGAGTGCCTCAAAGGAGTGAGGCAACTGCTGACCAGGGCGCCCGGAGTGTCCCGGGCGCCCCCAAGGTGAACACCAAACACAACAAATGCAAAGTGGATTCGACAGTTCATATTCGGGGCGCCCCCGTGCTCCCGGGCGCCCCCGCTGCTCCCGGGCGCCTCCAGCGTCCCGGGCGCCCCCATGCGCATACATCGAACCCGAACCCCTCGAAGCCAAGCAAAGCCAAAGGATAGAGTTTGACCCGGTCAATCCGGGCGCCCCGAGCGCTGCGGGCGCCCCGGTCAAAGCGGATCTCGAGGATAAGGGGATCCCATGCGCATACATCGAACCCGAACCCCTCGAAGCCAAGCAAAGCCAAAGGATAGAGTTTGACCCGGTCAATCCGGGCGCCCCGAGCGCTGCGGGCGCCCCGGTCAAAGCGGATCCCGGTCAAAGCGCGCCTTGCTCCGGAAACGCTTCACCTCGAGCCGACGACGTCCTGCTGCCCCGAAAGAGTCGACCTACTCCGGACGTCGGTAAAAAGAAGAGCGTATTTCTTTAATTAATATTTTACTGCACTTGATTTTGTAAATCATATTGTGTAACCTATTTGCGCCAAATATAGAATTGCCCAAAGTAAACGGTCAACGACCGTGGGCCTTGGAGTAGGAGTCGACACAGGCTCCGAACCAAGTAAATCGATTGCGTCTCTGTGTCATTTTATTTAATTTCCACTGCGTACCTATTCTTATACGAATCCGAAAGTTTTCCGATATTCACCCCCCCTCTATCGGGTTTCTCGATCCAACAATCTCAACCCAGTCTAGGTTATCAATCAAAAGTACCCTAAGGTGCTTGTGAGATGCTGGCTTCTAGATCTATAGGTGCATGCAGTTCTAGGGTTAGGGCCTAAGCTAAGTCCATTTGCGAAAAAGTCCTAGTTTTGAAGGGGTAAGTTTTGAAAAAAACTAAGTCGGAAAACATTTTAAAAAAATAAAAAAAATGATTTTTCAAATAAAATAAGATAAGAAATAAAACAGTTTAAAAACAACATAAATGGAGTAGTCCTATTCTACCAAACATAACCAAACTGCCTTCTTAGTGAGTTGAACTCAGACTCAGGTAAGGGTTTGGTGAAGATATCAGCTAAGTTAGATTTTGAGTCTACATGCTTAAGGACTATCTCACCCCTGGCTACATGATCTCTTACGAAGTGGTGTTTAACTTCTATGTGTTTAGTTCTAGAGTGTTGGATTGGGTTCTTAGTTAGATTAATTGAACTTATATTATCAATGTAGACTTGGGTTTGGGTGTAATCATGCTGGAAGTTCTTAAGAGTGTGCATCATCCATAAGAGTTGTGCTACACACTCTCCTAAAGCAACATACTCAGCTTCGGTTGTAGATAGAGCTACGCAGTGTTGCTTTCTGCTGCACCAACTGACTAGACTATTTCCTAAAAGTTGGCAGCTTCCACTTGTACTCTTTCTATCTAGTTTGCATCCAGCATAGTCAGAATCAGAGTATCCTGACAGGTCAAAAGTTAAGGTCCTAGGATACCAAATCCCTACATTGAGGGTGCCCTTAATTATCTAAGTATTCTTTTTAGGGCTGCTAAGTGCATTTCCTTAGCACAGGTTTGGTATCTATGACACATTCCTACAGCGAAAAGGATATCAGGTCTGCTCGCTGTAAGGTAAAGTAGACTACCAATCATACTTCGATATAGTTTAAGGTCTACAGGTTTACCATCAGGGTCACTATCTATTTTTACATTTATGGCCATAGGGGTACTTATGCTTTTGGAGTTATCCATTTTAAATTTCTTTATTAGCTCCTTAGCATATTTGGATTGATGGACATAATTTCCATCCCTAGTTTGCTTAATTTGTAATCCTAAAAAGAAGTTGAGCTCACCAACTAAGCTCATTTCGAATTCGTTTTCCATTATTTTTACAAATTCTTTTAAGAAATTTGAGTTGGTGGATCCAAAAATTATATCGTCAACATAGATTTGGGCAATAAAGATGTCTCTTTCTAAGGTCTTAACAAAAAGAGTTGAGTCAATTTGTCCTTGGTTAAATTTCTTAGAAATGAGGTAGGTTGATAGGCATTCATACCATGCCCTAGGTGCTTGTTTTAGTCCATATAGTGCCTTATTAAGTTTGTAAACATGGTTAGATTTTTCTAAGTCCTCAAAACCGGGGGGTTGTCCTACATAGACTTCTTCTCTAATAAACCCATTCAGAAAAGCTGACTTTACATCCATTTGGTAGAGTTTAAATCCTTTTTGGGCTGCAAAGGCTAGCAACATTCTAATAGACTCAAGTCTGGCTATTGGGGCATATGTTTCGTCATAGTCTAACCCTTCAACTTGACTAAACCCTTTAGCTACTAAGCGGGCTTTATTTCTAACTATTTCCCCTTGGTCATTTAGCTTATTCCTAAACACCCACTTAGTGTCAATAATGGATTTGCCCTCAGGTTTAGGTACTAGTTCCCATACTTGGTTCCTTTCAAATTGGGCTAACTCTTCTTGCATTGCTATGATCCAATCAGGATCAGGTAAGGCTTCCTCTATAGTCTTAGGTTCAATTTTTGAAATCAGTGCAATCTGAATAAGATTTCTATAGGAAGATCTAGTTTTGACTCCTAAGGTTGGATCACCCACAATGTGATCAGTTGGGTGACTGAGTCTGGGTTTCTTGGTTCTTCTAGAACTTGGTTCAGCCTCAGGTCCGCCAGGACGGTTCGGTTCAGTATTTGGTTCAACTACTTGGGTTGGTTCAATTGACTCAGTAGTTGGTTCAATAGTTAGTTCATTTAGAGGTTCAATTAGTGGTTCAATAATTTGATCATTATCTTCATGATCAATATTTGATCGATTTAAATCTGGATTATCAGAATTTGAATTAGTTTCCTCATCAAATATTAGATTTGTTGTTTCTTCAATTTTATTAGTTTGTTTATTGTAAACCCTATAGGCCCTACTTGTTATTGAATATCCTAAGAAGACCCCTGGGGTTGACTTAGACTAGAATTTACCTAGGTAGTCCTTGGTGTTTAGGATATGGACTTTGCACCCAAAGACCCTTAGGTAATGTAGGTTTGGAAGTCTATGGTAGTATAATTCATAGGGCGTTTTATTATGTCGTTTGTTAATTAGGACCCTATTTTGGATATAGCAAGCAGTACTAATTGCTTCTACCCAAAATTGGTTAGCTAAGTTGAATTCATTGAGCGTAGTCCTAGCGGCTTCCTGTAGGGTTCTATTTTTCCGTTCGACTATCCCATTTTGTTGGGGGGTTCTAGGACATGAGAATTCGTGAATATACCCGTTTATTCTACAAAATTCCTCGAACCTTTGATTCTCAAACTCTCCCCCGTGATCACTCCTAAGTCTTTTGATTTTGGTATCATTTTGATTTTCTATTATCTTACAAAAATCAATATATAGGTTTAGGGTTTCATCCTTAGTCTTTAGGAACCAACCCAAGTAAACCTAGAGTAATCATCTATAATTACTAAGCAGTATCGGTTTCCGTTTAGTGACTTGGCTCCATGTGAATCAAATAGGTCAAGGTGCAGGAGCTCAAGTGTGGTTTGAATTAGGTCTGATTGAATTTGTTTGTGATTAGACCTGGTTTGTTTACCTTGGTTGCATGATTCACATATCATGTTTTCATGGTTCTTAATTTTTGGTATTCCTTTAATTAGACCAAGTTGGGTGATTTTTGAAATTAATCTTAGATTAGTGTGACCTAATCTCCTATGCCAGAGGTTTGATTCTTCTAACTGAGTTAAGAAGCATTTAGGTACTAAGGGTAGGTTTATAGTGTAAACGTTATTTTTCCTAGTGCCCTTAAGCATGACTTCTGAGTCTTGCAAATTTTTAATCAGGCAGTCAGAGTTGGTGAAGGTAACTACATAACCAGTATCACATAATTGACTTATACTAAGCAAATTAAATTTAAAGTTCTCAACCAAGAGTACCTTTTTAATTACAAAATCAGATTTGAGTTCAATGTTACCTGACCCAATGACATTGAGTGTAGCATTGTTGACAAATGCACTGAGCCTAAGTTCTTGAACTTGAGTTTGGTGAATTTCAATTTGTCCCCAGTCATGTGTCTGGAGCATCCGCTATCCAACATCCATTGGTCCAAATCTTTATGTTCCTACACATAAAGAGTTTGTTGATTTGAATCCAATTAGAATTAAGGATTGCTTAAATTGATTTTCACAACCTAGTCTGTCTCACCCAATCTAGAGTTATTAATAATGTAAACCTTATGGGTTTTTTGAGACAGGTTTTAATAGAAGTAAAGATTTTATTTTGAAAAATATCATTAATTTTGAAAATTTGACTTAATTTTAAAAACAATTAATTATGCTTAAATTTTTTTTTTTTGAAAAAAATGGTTGAATCTAAGATTAATTGAAATTTGTGTTAGATTCAAATCTGACAATAGTAAAGTGAATTTGGTTTTCAATAATTGGCTTCCAGGTCTTGGCGAGGCACTAGGCCTTCTTTGGTCGTAGCCTTATTGGATCATCAACCCTTTCCTTGACAAAGCCTTTTATTGAAAAATCCATCTTACTCCTTGAAGGAATTTGGTCTAACTAGTTTGGGTCTTGGATCGGTAGCTTCGGCTTGTTCTGCCAGAATGGCTTCCCTAACGTACTATCATCTCACCTTCACCCAATACTATGTTGTTCAAATTTCAGTTAATCGTTTTAGTCCTTAATCTAGCTAGTCCTAGGTCAAAGCATGATAATTTGCAGAAAATAAATAAACAAGCAAGCATGCAATTTTAAAATAAGAAAAGAATTTATCTAACTATAAAAATTATTTTTAAGTTGGCTCCCCCTGGACTAAAGTCACGGTAATGATTAGGCAAGATATGAATCTTGTCCTTGGGGATCCAATACTGGTTTGGTCTAGCTTGGTTGTTCAGGCAAAGTTTGGGTACCCATGCCTGAACTTTGGGTCTAGATTGGTTCAATACAGCATAGTATGACCTTTGTCTATACTTGGTTCGATACCCTAACCCGGATCGATTTAGAACGGACTTCTATTTTCCAAGGATCATGTCAAGTCCCTTGGAACCCGAAATGAATCGTTCTATAGCTGCTCTAAGGTCCTTGACTTGAGTTTTCAAGGAGGAGTTCTCTTTCTCAAGCTTTTCAACTTGAGTAGAGGTTCCTTCTTGAACCTTCGCAGTCAAAGATCTAGAGTCAGCTCCCTCTTTCAGGAATTTTACTTCCTGTCGGAGGGACTCGACTCGGATTTTGGCTTTCGCCAAGTTACTAGATAGGTAAGCAATTAACTCTGTTAATTCAACTTTAGAATAACCACTTACAGTTATTTTGCTATCCTCCAAAATTGTGAGCCTTCCATCGTCCGTCTCCGATTCTGATCCGACGTCAACGTCTTCCGAAGCAGTCAAGGTGAGCAGGTTCGATTGTGGGGCCTCTTCTTCTTCGGAAGAGGAAGACTCGTCCCACATGGCTTGAAGGGCCTTCTTCCTTCTTGGCTTCTTTTAGATTAGGGCACTCCGATTTGTAGTGTCCCTTTTTGTTGCATTGGTAGCAAGTCACGTTTGATTTGGTCTCAGACTTGAGGGTTCAGCTGGATCTTCCTTCTTTCGGCTGACTTTTCTTCTGTTGGTCTGATGCTTCAGCTCCTTGTAGTTGTCTCGGGCTAGCTGAACCAGCTTGGGTCGATCCCCTTCGATGTCTTCTGAGTCTGAGTCTGAGTCAGACTCGGGTGCAGGTTGAAGCTTTTTCTTGGCCACCTTTCCTTGGGTTTTTCCTGAAAGAAAAGCAATACCTTTCTCGGCTAAAGTGCAGTTAGTCTGCTCATGTAGTTCTAATTCTGAAAATAATTCGTCTAATTTAATTTTAGAAAGATCCCTAGAAACTTTGTACGCATCTACCATATATACCCATAAGGTATTTCTTGGGAAGGCGTTTAGGGTATACCTGATAAGGTCACGGTTTTCTACCTTGTAACCGATTGTGTGTAGGTCGTTCATCAGCTTCTGGATTTTGGCGTGGAGCTGTGCTGCTGACTCGCCTTCGTTCATTTTGATCGTGTACAATTTGTTCAGCAGTAAGTCCCTTTTGCTGATTCGGGTGTCGGAGGTACCTTCGTGCAACTCGATCAGCTTACTCCAGAGTTCCTTCGCACTATTGAAGGGTCCCACCCGGTTCAGTTCTTCCTTGGTTAATCCGCATTAGAGTGTCTGGGTTGCCTTTGCATCAGCCTCTATCTTCTTCTTCAGCGAGGCGTCCCATTCTGTGTAATGCTGTGCTACTCCTTCAGCATTCTTGGGGATTTCCAAACCAGATTGGATTAAGATCCACATATCCACCTGAGTTTTCAGGTGGACTTCCATTCGACTCTTCCAGTAGGAGAAGTCTACTCCACTGAAGAGTGGTGGTCTGGCTGTGCTAAAACCCTTTTGCATGACCATTTAAGATTTCTGAAATAACAATAAAAAAAGGAGAAATTCTGTCCCAAGACTTGGTCTTGGATTAGTAGTGTGGGAATAAGATAATTAAGAAAAAAACAATCGAGTGGTGTTGCACCAACCTCGATTAACGAGAAAAATTCGAAAGAAAAAGGAATTAAAAACTTCGTAAAATCCGAAAACCACCCAAATTGGTGGTTGCACCAAATTTGAGCACCCTCTCTGATACCACTTGTTGGATCGAGATAAATGATAAAGGGGGGGTGAATATCGTTAAAACTTTTTCGGATTAAGGAAAGAGAAAATACGCAGTGGAAATAAATCAATCACACAGGAACACAAGTAGATTTTTACTTGGTTCGGAGTCGCGGTCGGCTCCTACTCCAAGGCCCACGGTCCTTGACCGTTTACTTTGGGCAATACTATAATCGCACAAAGATATTTACAAGATAAGTACAATATTCTATCAAGAAACTGAAATTACTACACTTTTCATTACCGACGCCCGATGTGGATCGTATTTCGTAGCAGAGGGTGGTCGTCGGCGCTGGGATCTCGAAGTCGGAGTTTGCCAAGGCGTAGCACATGAACGAAAAGCTTTCGAGCGTTAGAAAGTAGTGATGTTGAAGCCTTGGGGTCGAGCACCCTTTTATAGTGCTCCTGGGGGCGCCTGATTCGCTGGGGGCGCCTGACACGTGCCTTCAGCTGCGAGAACCTTCATCCGCAGCTCGGTCAGCGCTTATCCCCTTTGATTCGACCCCTGGTCTGACTGGGGCGCCTAGCATGACCTGATCCAATGGCTTCATGACAGATATGCTTCGATGGCCGTTTTAGCTTTGACCTTGGGCGCCCGGGACCTCCCGGGAGCCTAGCCCAGTGTGGTTTCGAAGCGTTCTTGCTTCCTTGTTGTTTTGGCCTTGACCTTGGGCGCTCGGGACCTCCCGGGCGCCTAGCCCAGTTTCCTACCCCTTTCCTTTGGGGCGTTCTGAGCTGCAGAAATACACTCCTTCGGTCCCTGCAACCAAGGTTAGTTCAAAAACAAACAAAGCAAGAGTATTAGTCAATATTTACAACCGTAGTTGTCTTGGTTCTGACTTTGGGTCTCCCAAATGGAACCCTAGGTCGAATCGACGCCAACTGTTCCCTCGACGTGGAACGCGTCCTCACCTACTCCTCTCAAGAGAGTTTACCTTTTGCCAACCGGCTCCTCCGGTTGGACTTTTGCCCAATCCACCTGACCAGGTCTTCATGCCCAACTTCCGGTCAGGTCTTCGGTGCCCAGCCCCTTGCCAGGATTTCGTGCCCAGTCCTCGATCAGGACTTCTTTGCCCGACTTCTGGTCAGGTCTTCTTGCCCAGTCCTTGACCAGGACTTCTTTGCCCAGCCCTTTACCAGATCTTCTTGCCTAGTGCACCTATGACTTCTTCCTGCACACTCAGTGAACAAGTTAGACAACAATATCATCTTAACTTCTGAACCCTTTGCCATTATCAAAACCCAGGTTTGACTTATGTGCTGCCTGCACCAACACATAACTCCTTATGTAGGGAATCGTAGTGACTTCAGGTCTAAGGACTTTTCATACTAATAGTCACATGAGAAAGTTTATGACACTCATATGATAATCTATGAAACATTCCCATAGCAGGTCAATTCAGTACACATTCTCTAATGTATACCCATGTATTAACTTGATATCATATATCCATGACTTGTGAGCTCAATTCATTAATTATCCTACATGCTAGTCTCCATGCATTAATATTGTTCTTGAATATTAATGTTTGACTAAGAATGATTTAGTATATTGTTCTCTACATCATCTCACTATTGAGTCAACCAAACGATATAATGTAGATAAGAACTTACTACCCAAGGACATTATTATACTAAGTTATTTAACACAAATATAAAGTATAATAACCAAACATGCCTTTTGTTAATGATAGAATATGATACAACAAGTCTCTAGTCAATCATCACATAATTGGCTCTAGAGCTCCTACTAGCAATCTCCCACTAGCACTAGTGTCAATCACTGTAATATCTAATACCTGTTGGACCGGTGCCGTCGATAGAGGGGGGTGAATATCGACCTTGAAAAGCTTCGTAGAAAACTCGTCGATCATTCTAGACTCAGAGCGTTAGTGCAGCGGAAAAGTAAAACAGCACAAATAAAACAAACAGACACAGCAGACACGCGGGATTTATTTACTTGGTTCCCGACCCCCTGGGTCAGTACGTCCAAGGCCTATGTACTCGGCGTGAGTCCACTATTGGTCTCCTTTCCGAAATTTCCGGAGGTGGAGAAAACCCGTCTTACAGTGCAGAAGTACAATCAAAAATATAATAAATTGAATGCGGAATAATAAATGCAAACCGAACAAAACAAAGTTTGAAGCTCGGTCGATTTGGACCTCCGAAGTGCCGCGCACTTCCTCCTGGAGCCTCCCGGTCGTAGAGCCTCATCTTTAGCGCGTTGTCGTCGATCAGAATGATCAGAATCACTCTAGAAAGTTGTGTTTGAAGCAGAGGGGTCGAAGCCCCTTTTATAGGCTTCATGCGGGCACCTGATACGTTGGGGGCGCCCCTATAGACTTGGTCAAACCTTATCCCCGCGCCGAACTCGTCGCAGCTGATAGAACCTTTGACCTGGGCGCCTACATGAACTCGGGCGCCTGTATCCTCCCGGGCGCCTGAATGAAAGCATGTTCTACGTTCCTTCGCAGAACTGTTTTTTGCTTCTTTGACTCAGGCGGCCCTATTGATGGGGGCGCCTGATTCCATTGGGGCGCCCCCATTGATGGGGGCGCCTGGCTTCCAGGCTACCAGGTGTGTTGTGTGTTGTTTCCCTGCTTTGTCTTCCATTCTTGGTACCTGCAAGATACACGAATACAGAGCAAATATACACACAATACTAACCTTAAGGACTTTGTTCTGACTTCGGATTTCCATGAAACCCTAGGTCGAACCGACGTAAGTTCCCACCCCCGAGAACGCGCCTTTCACCTACTCCATTCCGGAGATGGTTGCCACCCAGTCCTACGGGTGGACTTTTACTTAGCATCCGATACTCTCGGATCTCGAGATGTCCGAACCCTGACCCGTCTCTACTTTTGTCCTTAGTCATCGCTCAGCTAAGTTGCTCAAACCCCCGGACCAAGACTTCGTGCCCAAACCCTAAGTCCAGGACTTCGGTGCCCAACCCTCGGCCAGGTCTTCGTGCCCAGTCCTCGACTAGGACTTCGGTGCCCAACCCTCGGCCAGATCTTCTTGCCCAGTCCTCGTCCAGGACATCGTGCCCACCTTCCGAGCAGGTCTTCGGTGCCCAGCCCTTTGCCAAGACTTAGTGCCCAATCCTCGATCAGGACTTAGTGCCTAGGTTAACTAGGACTTTTCTTCCACTTTGATTACTCCTCTCTAAACTCCCCTTCCCTTGTTTAATGTATCACTGACTTAAGTATATTGTCAAACATTAAAACACTTAGAGGAGAACATCATTGATGCAACTTGCACCAACAATACCCAGTGATCTAGTGTGACCATCATGCTTCTTCTGTGCCAAAGCCATGGTCAAAGGATCTGCGATGTTAGCATCAGTGGGTACTTTGCATATCCTCACATCTCCTCTATTGACGATCTCTCAAATGAGATGGAAGCGTCGTAGTATGTGTTTGGTCCGCTGATGAGAGCGAGGTTCCTTAGCTTGGGTAATAGCCCCATTGCTGTCACAATAGAGGTCTATTGGGTTTGCTATACTAGGAACCACACCAAGCTCTATAATAAACTTCCAGATCCAAACAACCTCTTTTCTACATCAGACACAACAATATACTCAGTCTCTATTGTAGAATCTGCGACTGTGTCCTGCATCGAACTCTTCCAGCTCACAGCGCTACCATTCAAGCAAAATACATACCTTGACTGCGATCTGAAATCATCCCTATCGGTTTGGAAGATTGTGTCACTGTAACCCTTTACAGCTAGCTCCTCATTGCCTCCAAATATCAAGAAATTCTCTTTCATCCTTCGTAAGTACTTAAGAATATTCTTGACAGTTGCCCAGTGACTTTCACCTGGATCTGACTGGTATCTACTCGTCATGCTCAAAGCATACGAGATATCTGGATGAGTACAAAGCATGACGTGCATAATAGATCCTATAGCGGATGCATAAGGGATCTGATGCATACGGTCTCTCTCCTCCTTAGAAGAGGGACATTGAGTCTTCAAAAGACTTACTGCTGGGTCACGAATAGGTGTCACAAGTGAACCTCAAATTTAGAATTTATAACTGAAAACCCTTGCTAGTAAGATTAAATGTAGAATAGGGCCTCAGGTCGTATTTTTCCAAGGACTAGTTGTTGTTAGGATCGATTCCGTACGCTAGAGGGGGGGTGAATAGCGATTTTTCGAACCCCTTCTTCCTACAAGATTGTTAGCGCAGCGGAAATACAAATAGAACAATAAATAAAATGCTAACAAACCATATTTAGTTGGTATCCACCCCGGCCGGGTGACTAATCCAACAATCCGTCGGTGGATCACTCCCCGGATAACCTCCGGCTATCACGTGTCGCTCCTTGTGGGTGGAGAAACCTCACCACAACAACAAACAAATCTCTGCACACGAAGACTACTAACTTGCCCTTAACCAAGACAAGTTTCGTCAAGAAACTCAACCACCACGACGTCCTCTTTAAATAGGACTCGGGGCTGATTTCTCACTACCAGTCGACTGCCCCAAGGGCAGTCGACTACTGGTGCCAGCCAAATTCGACCGTTGACACTCCCAACGTTCGAATTTGCCAGCTCACCAGCCACCTACCAGTCGACTACTCCCAGGGCAGTCGACTGGTCCAGGCCTGAGACCATTCTGTGAGTTTTACCAGTCGACTGCCATAATGGCAGTCGACTGTCCTACTCACACACCTAGGGTTTCCCTTCCTGAGTACACATCTCTCAGCACTCAACCCTAGGACTTTCTCGAGTACAATCACACAGCACTCGTACCCTCACGACTCGACTGACTCCTCCTCCGCAGCCTCGACTGTTGCCTTCGCGCCCTCTTCATCTTCGGCTCCCGTCCCTCGGATGCACGCAAGCCTCCAGCTTGCCTCCATGCCATCCTTCACGCATGCCTCGAAGTCCGCGCCCATCAGCTCATCGTCCCTGCTCACCAAAGTCCCTCGGATGCACACGCAAGCCTCCAGCTTGCCTCCATGCCATCCTTCACCGTACCGAGGACGTCCAGTCAAGTCCATATGCGTAACCTGTACAACCTGCACACTCAACATACGCATATCAAATACAAGGGTAAACCTAACTTAAACCCTTTACCCAAACATCAAAACCCATGGTCACTCCGGACCATCTTAGGGCCGATTGCTCCAACAGTTGTGAGTATTTGAATTAAGCTTGAAAATTATTTGTCGTTAAATGATTTGGGTTTTCTAGATGAAATGGGGATTTTGTTTTGCAAATAAGATTGAAAATGTAATTGAAACGAAACAAGCTTAACTAAGCAAACTTAACTAGAGAATTGCAATTCTAAATTTAACCTACTTGGAGATTGAGCATAACAATTTGAAATTGCAAGATTAAAAGATAGAACTGATATCTATTGCAGAAATACACTAAAATTGTATCTAACTTCGGAAATGAGAATTGAAGCAAGCTGAAAACTGGAACAGGGTATATTTGTGCAGAAAATTTCCTGATCGGTCAGCTGACCGATCAGATACAAGCCTGATCGGACTGGTGTCCAATCAGGTGTTGTCTGGATCGGTCAATGACCGATCAGAAGCTGAAATGTGGATTGAAACACTTCGGAACAGACTCGAATGATTACAGAATTAAATACATAAATAAATTCTACAAACTACAGACACCAGTTTAAGTTCATCACCGAGATTTCTCCTTGTTGTCACACAAGGATCGAGGTCGAAACCCCCTCGCTCGAGAATCAATCAGACTTCAGCTCCTGAATCAGTTGCGACATTTGTACACGAAATCTGAATCTTCAACCGATCTTTTCTGCAGTGATGATTTGTATGGCGAGTGAACACTCTGGGAACCTCGAATCATCTCAGAGAACCCCTCTAACTTGGCCCGATTGATGGAGAAGTGGAATCAAACGAAGAATGGTCGGAATGAAGCTAGCTCACGGTGAAACCCTCGCCGGAACTTTCAGATACGAAAGAATTGCTAACCTCTTGCAGAAACTAAGCTTGATGATTGAAATATGAAGACGAACTTGATCTGGGTGGCCACCTACGATCGGAATTGGAAAACGAAGAAGAACAGAAAAGCTTGGAGACGCGATCTGGCGACGACCCGCAGCGGAGAGGGAATTCCTGATTTAAATCTCCTTTTGAATTTTGGACGGCTGTGATTGTATCGGACTCATCCAACGGTCGGATCAAGTCCGATCTAAACCAGACCTCACAGATCTTGATCAATGGTTCAGATCTACTTCTCCTTAGCTCGGATCAATCAGATTTGCGGCGGATGGCTCAGATCTTCCCTTCTCTTGAATGAATGGTCTAGATCATCCTGAGCTTGATCCGACGGTCAGATTGCTTCTGATTTGGATGAAATTTTCAGATCTTGATCTGTGGTCATGATTGACTCTGTCTTGAACTCGGATTGAAAAGAAGTGGACCGATGGCTCAGATCTAGCCGTTCTTTGATCGGACGGCTCACATTGATCCAGCTCTTGATCCCTTTGATCAAAGCCAAATCTAAACTCAAGTTCTAATCCAATCTTTATCTAGTTTCATGGTTAATTGAAGCCTACAAAATTAGATTCAAAATTAATGTCAAAAATATCCCAAATATAGAAAGAATTGTGTCCAAAGATAAAATATAAAGATTTCATGAAACCTAATGTAAATACAAACTTAAGCATATGAAAAGGGATCAAAAACATGGATTTGAGAGCTTAATTGAAGTGACAAAATGATAGTTATCAACTCTCCCACACTTATTCTTGGACATCTCGCACAAGCTACTAGTAAACTAAAGATGCATCCCCCTAGATTATTCTCAATCATAGTTAGAAGCAATTGAAAGGAAATTACCTAGGGTTGTCAATTCTCAAAAATCTAAACTCAATGGACTAGTAACTTGTCCTTAAATCAACAACATAGCATACTTCTCCTTCATGACTCATTGAGATGAATTAAACTCACAAAGTCTATCAAAGGGGGTTTTAGTGGCTCTCTTCCTAAATTCTATATTTCAATGAAAGTGGAGCTCATTCAAACACAACATGTTTCTTGAACTACCATACGCTTGTTTATTATCTACTCTCCACCATCATTCTTGACTTGGATCCACATCTACGAAGGGTTATTAGAACAAACTAAAGAAATATGAAATGAATAGAATAAAAGAGAAGTTCCATGAATTTTGATACCAAAGAATCATGAGAAAGGAAATAGAGAACTATGATATATAAAGAAAGATATGGACAAGAGATATAGCATGATAAGAAAATATGGAAAGTATGAAAAATGGAAAACTTGGATACTCAAAATTGTTCCCTAATGCACTTTTCCCTCTCATGGTAGCCTCTAATGAATTCCGAGCCAAGGGAAGTAAGTACTAGCTGATCTGCAGGAGGTTCAATACGGAATGCAGTGTTCTGTATTGTGCCAACTTCACTGATCGGTCCAGAGACCGATCAGACATTGCCTGATCGTTCTGGTGATAGGACTGTTCCTCCCTGATCGGACTGGTGACCGATCAGGGGCTGATCAGTAGCCAAACTACAGAATCTGAAACTGTCTTTTGTCTAGATTTCTCTTCTTTTGATCAATGGCTAACTCTTGATTTCAATGAGCTCCTTGTTTCCAACTTCAAGTTCAGAAATCTATCCATCTTTTAAACCTTCATGTTTTCCTTTGTCTTTTCTTTCTTTTGCTTTTCTTTCCTTCTTTTTTTTCTGATTTCTGTTTCGTGTAGCTGCATTTTTTTCCTTCCTTTCTTCAGTTTCAATTACCTCCAACAACCAAATCCTACTCCCTCATCTCCACTTCAGTTCTGGCAATGATTTGAATTTTTGAAGATAATTCCACTTGCCAATTCCATGTCTAAATGAAAGCTTTTGGTAAACTTGAAAAGTATCACTAGTTGTTAACCTTGGTAAGCTCCCATTCCTTTCTAAATTAGCCTCATAGAGTTGAAACACCAAACAACATTCAGAAATCAAATTGCTCCAAAAGTGATCTTTACTTCCCAATTCTCACAACTCACCTTTGATACACCACTCCATCACATTTGCACACTTCTTCATTTTCTTTTCTTCCTTCTTTTTTTTTTCTGTTTTTGCATTGCATCCCTCATACTCTTCATCTCTTAAAATCCATCAAAACTGATTCCCACTATGATTCAACAAAAAGAAAACTTCCAAAATTTTTCAAATTACTACTTCTTACCACCATTTCTTTCAAAGCTCTAACCACCTCCCCCACACTTAAACTTTTGTTCGTCTCAGGCAAAGTAACATCAAGAAAAAATCTTAAGTAACCAAGTCCATCGAGAGAAATAGTTATGAGCAGAAAAAAAATGGAGAAGGAAAATAGAATAGAAAGAAGATCAACAAGCAATGTTGCAAGAGTTTATATGAAAAAGGTACACTAAGTGTTTCACCTCTATAAATGTGGTCAATCATAGAAATATGGTTTTGAAAGAACCTAAGCAAGTTCTAGAGTACAATCACATGTGTATATCTCAACAATAAAGCCAAGACCTCACTAGGTAAAATGGATTCATCTCAAGTCATCACTCTAGAGTCCATAACCAAGTAGTACTCAAGCAACCAAGAATTTTCATCCATTGACTCAAATCCCAAGTTTTAACAACCAAATTTAATTTGCTTTCAAAAGACTCTAAAATGATATAGAGAAATCCTAGAGGGATACACTTATTCCTAATCATGAAAGAAATAAGGTGTCAAAATGGTAAAATGGTGTCTACAATAACTCTTTATTCATTCTACACTACCTAAACATTTATTATCAAAAACTCATTGTAAAAGAAAGATTCAACTACTTGAAAATGATAAAATGATATTTACAATGAAATAAAAGTACAAGAAAAGAAAACTCCCCTTTTAGGTTGGGTAGATAGCGTCCTTGATGTCCAATCCATCCACCTCTTCTAGCTCCTTTAATTCTTCGAAGTACTTTTTGAGCCGGTGGCCATTGACTTTCCAAACAAAACCATTAGCCTCATCTTTAATTTCAACAACACCATAGGGAAAAATGTTAGTTACAAAAAATGGACCTTCCCACCTTGACCTCAACTTACCTTTAATCAACTTGAGCCTTGACTTGTACAATAGGACCTTGTCGCCAATTTGAAATTCTTTCCTCACTATGTGCTTGTCATGGAAGATCTCGGTCTTTTCCTTATAAATCCTTGAATTTT
The DNA here is from genome assembly GCA_024364735.1 of Boesenbergia rotunda. NCBI lineage: Eukaryota > Viridiplantae > Streptophyta > Magnoliopsida > Zingiberales > Zingiberaceae > Boesenbergia > Boesenbergia rotunda. The sequence continues at coordinate 259,648 of JAGFNQ010000307.1, read as the reverse complement.
CAAATGCTTCTAGTCTTATTTCCTCAAGTTCTTGGAGTTGAAGCTTCCTTTCTTCTCCCACCTTAGTAGCATCATAGTTACAAGCCTTTGTCGCCCAATATGCTTTGTGCTCTATCTCCACGGGTAGATGGCAAGCTTTTCCATACACTAACCGGTAGGGGGACATTCCAATTGGTGTTTTGTATGTCGTTCGATAGGCCCATAGTGCATCATCAAGCCTCTTGCTCCAATCTTTCCTATTAGGCCCAACGGTCTTTTCCAAAAATTGCTTTGATCTCTCTATTTGAAATTTCGGCTTGGCCATTTGTTTAGGGATGGTAGGAAGTAGAAACCTTGTGTACAACCCCATACTTGCTAAGTAGAGCCTTCATGTATTTGTTGCAAAAATGAGATCCTTGGTCACTTATTATAGCCCTTGGAATTCCAAACCTGCAGAAAATATGTGACCTGACAAAACTAACAACAACACAATAATCATCAGTCCTGCAGGGAATGGCCTCCACCCATTTAGAAACATAATCTACAGCAAGTAAAATATACAGATAACCACAGGATGCAGGAAAAGGTCCCATAAAGTATATTCCCCAAACATCAAAAATCTCACAGAAAAGCATAGTCTGTTGGGGCATCTCATTTCTAGCTCCTATGTTCCCAGTTCTCTGACATCTATCACAATTTTTATAAAACAAATATGCATCATGAAATAAGGTGGGCCAGTACAATCCACACTCTAAAACTTTTCTAGCTGTTCTTTGTGGTCCAAAGTGTCCCCCACATGCTGATGAATGGCAAAAGGTAAGAACTGAACAAAATTCATGGTCAGGTATGCATCTCCTAATTATTTGATCATTACAAAACTTCCACAAGTAAGGGTCATCCCACACATAGAATTTTGTATCACTTTTGAGTTTATCTTTTTGAGCCTTAGAAAAATGTGTAGGAAAAACATGTGCTACTTAAAAGTTAACAAGGTCTGCATACCAAGGCGACTTACCATGTATCACAAGAAGATGCTCATCTCTAAAGTCATCATCAATGGTAATAGGTGATCCATCTCCCTCAATTCTGCTCAAGTGGTCTGCAACCAAATTTTCTTTGCCACTCCTATCTCTGATTTCCAAGTCAAATTCTTGGAGTAGAAGCATCTATCTAATTAGCCTAGGCTTAGCATCTGGCTTCTTCAAAAGGTACTTTAAAGCTGCATGATCAGAAAAAACAATGACATGTGAGCATAATAAATAAGATCTAAACCTGTCTAAAGTAAAAACAATGGCAAGAAGCTCTTTTTCAGTGGTGGTGTAGTTTGCTTGGGCCACATCTAGGGTCTTGGAGGCATAGCATATGACATGAGGTGCTCCTTCCACCCTCTGTGCAAGAACAGCTCCTACAGCAAAGTTAGATGCATCACACATTAATTCAAATGGTAAATTCCAATCAGGTGGTCTAATAATAAGAGCTGAGGTAAGAGCCTCCCTTAATCTGTAAAAAGCTTCTTTGCACTTATCATCAAAACAAAATTCAACATCTTTTTGCAAAAGACTTGTCAATGGCCGAGCAATATCGCTGAAGTCTCTAATGAATCTGCGGTAGAATCCTGCATGTCCAAGAAAAGCACGAACATCCCTTATGCATACGGGGTAAGATAAAACAGATATAACACTAATTTTTACAGGATCTACCTCAATACTTCTCCTAGAGACTATATGTCCTAGTACAATTCCATGCTCTACCATAAAGTGGCATTTTTCAAAATTAAGCACAAGGTTAGTCTCAATGCATCTGTGTAAACCCCTAGACAAGTTATCTAAACATGAATCAAATGACGTGCCAAAAATAGAAAAATCAACCATGAAAATCTCCATACAGTGCTCTAATAACTTACCAAATATACTTACCATGCACCGCTGAAAAGTCCCAGGAGCGTTGCAGAGTCCAAATGGCATCCGTCTGTAGGCAAATGTGCCGAAAGGGCAAGTGAAGGTAGTCTTCTCTTGATCTTCCGGGTCTATGCAAATCTGAAAATATCCTGAGTACCCATCCAAGAAGCAGTAATGGGACTTCCCTGCAAACCTCTCAAGCATCTGGTCAATAAAAGGCAAAGGGAAGTGGTCTTTCCTAGTGACTTGATTTAGCTTCCTGTAGTCAATGCAAACTCTCCAAGAATTATTAACTCTGGTGGGCACTAACTCGTTGCTCCACCACTGTAACTCCAGATTTCTTAGGCACCACATGGATGGGACTAACCCACTGGCTATCAGAAATAGGGTAGATGATACCTGCCTGTAGTAGTCAAGTCACCTCTTTCTTTACCACATCCAAAATTAGTGGATTAAGTCTCCTCTGTGGTTTCCTAACTGGTTTGACATTTTCTTCCAAAAATATCCTGTGCATGCAAATAGCTGGGCTAATACCTAGTATATCTGCTAAGGTTCACCCAATGGCTTTCTTGTGCTGCCTCAGGACTTGCAATAATTTCTCTTCTTGCTCTGAATCTAGGCGCTGACTAATAATGACAGGAAAATTCTGCTCCTCTCCTAGAAAAACATATTTCAAGTGATCTGGTAGTGGCTTAAGCTCAATCTGGGCCTGCTCAGAAGGTATGGGTGATCCTTGGGGCTCAGTGCAATCCCCTACACTCTCACACCTCTCTTCTGAATCCTCTGAAACATCAATAGAAGTAGGTGATCCCTAGGGCTCTGTGCAATCCCCTACACCTATAAAATCCTCTCCAGCTAAAAGTGGGTCTGAAATACCCTCTGAATCATCCTCCTCAATAGCAAATATAACCTCAGCCTCCTCTGAACTGACAAGTGAAACTCCCTCAGCCAATATATCTGCATCATCCAACTCCTCTAGAATACCAATGCTCATAATAGAGTGATCCTCTCTAGGGTGTTTCATGGCATCGAAAATACTAAATTGGACTACTATGTCTCCTATTTCCATGGAAAGTGTGCCAGCATAAATATCTATCTTTGTCCTCGCAGTCTTTAAAAATGGCCTCCCTAAAATGAGTGGAGATCTATGTGCTAAGTAGTCCCCCTCCATGTCCAAAATGTAGAAATCCACAGGAAAGATTAGCTCCTTCACCTTTACCAACACATCTTCAATAATACCGGTGGGGTGGGTCTGACTCCTATCTGCCAACTGAATCACAACTCCTGTAGGCTGTAGAAGACCAATACCAAGCATCTGGAAGACTGATCTGGGCATCACATTAATGGAAGCTCCTATGTCCAGCATGGCATCATGGAACATAGTCCTCCCTATCTCACAAGACATAGTAAAACCCCATGGGTCTTCACACTTCTGAGGGATGGAATGGATAAATGTCGAAACATTTTTCCCTAAGCTGACCAACTCATTCTCCTTCAACTTCTTCTTGTGAACACATAAATCTTTGAGGAATTTTGCATAGTTAGGAATCTGTTTTATCATGGTCAACAAGGGTACATTAATTTCCACTTTACTAAACAACTTCACAAGCTCATTGTATTCCTTAGCCTTCTCCTCCTCCACTTACTTTTTGGCTTGAGTTTTGCGCTGAGGGAAGGGCAAAGGAACCCTCAATTCCTCCTCTTGAGCCGAAATTTGGGGAGCTGAATTCTGAACTGAATTTCCAACTGAAGTAGCTACTGTAAATCCACTTTTATCACTGATATCTCCTTCATTTTCCACCAAAATCACAGGATTACTTGAGGAAGGAGTTCGGCTTGGACTAGGGTTGAAACCAACTGAATTTGGAGTGATTTCAGGGTTGTTTGGGGCTGGAAATGTAAGTGATGTCCTGTTTTCTAAAAAATCAGCCCTTGGATCATTTGAAGTTGAAGTAACATTCCCACTCCTCAAAGTAATGGCACTAACGTTCCCCTTTGGATTTGGAGTAGCTTGAGAAGATAATTGATTTGATCCTTGGGCTTGCATTTGGTTCATCCCACTAGCCAATTGTCCAATTTGTCTCTCTATGTTTTGTAAGGTGGGATCATTTCTCTGTTGGCCTTGTTGTTGCAAAAGTTGTTGTAACATCTCCTCTAGCCTTTGTTGTTGAGCATTCACCCCACTAGACCCTGTCAGTGATATGAGAGAAGTGTCCTAAGGCAATCGCCTTATGATTGTAATCATTTATTTTAATAAATGAATATTCACTATTTGAGTATACATGATTATTTGATTAAGATCTTAAGCTCATTTACTGAATGTCTGCAATACAATTCACAGCATGAGAGAATTTGTGATGAATTCACAACTAGTGATTATCTCTACATGTGCAATTGTGAAGTATTGAAATTGTCCCTAGTCGATGAATTGATAAATACGGACACTATCAATTCTATTGAGACTAGCATGGGTTATTCTCTAATCAGCTGATTCTCACTGGCTGGTGACATTGAGATGTCCGGAGATAAACATGAATGCTAGTTAAGGGAACTAGTTCATTAGAGTGACTGGTTGTAAAACTTCATATGGTAGTCTACATATAGATATGTCAGTGAAGTTCTTACTGCAGCTTAAGTACGATGTTCCTTTGACTTGCGGTGTTCAAGTCATCTTGGTCATGGAGACTTATACTTTGACATATTAAGCAAGCATCTCCAAGGAGGTGTGGACCCAGGATGATTGGGTATAAGCCGAAGTGCCCGAAGATGTTTGAACAGCCTACAAAGGATTCACCACTCCTTGCGAGGAGATGTATACTCGAGGCCTATCGTCGGATTATTACTCGAAGCCTCTGGCCAGAGCATGACATGTTCAGAGTATGAATCTCTTAAATACATGAGAGTAACTAGAATCCATAGGACGAGGAAACGTTACTTGGGCTAGGTGTGACGTAGTCAGCCTATGGGGGACTGACACACATAGACCATGTCTTGAACTAAGTGGGTATAAGATGGTGAAGGGAATGGGGCACAATTCATTATAGCTGCTGAAGGGTTTCAGAATTATTTCTGAGGTCAACCGTTGATCTTTCAATTAATTGGGGATCATGATGTACTACTAGGTGCCACTCATGATCGTTCTATAATTAATTAGTTAATTATGGACAGCCAACATAAATTGAAAGCCTATTTGGTCACACGCATAACGAGTAATTCGAAGGATTTAAAATGAGTTGAGAATTGGATTCTCCAATCGAGATAGACTATTTTTGGTAAGTCCAAACAATATTCAAAACTGAATTTATTTCAGACGCATCGGAAGCATAGAATGACTAAATCTTTTAAAGACTTAATGGGTGAATTAAATAAGTTTAATTCATTAAGGGATTTGATCCAATTGGGGTTAGATAGGCCGGCCAAGGAAGGGGGTCTCCTCTCTTCTTGTCATGGTCGGCCACCACCATAAGAGGATAAGGCTATTTTGGTTTGTTTTATAAAATAGACCAAAGGCTGGTTTATTTTATAAAAGGTTATATAAATTTTATATAAATTTTTATATAATGAACCATGAGTTGGTTTGTTTAATAAAATTTATATAATGAACCAATGGTTGGTTTGTTTTATAAATTTTTATATAATGAACCAATGGTTGGTTTGTTTTATAAATTTTCTATAATCATGCCAAAAGAAAGAGAGTCTTGATTATAGATTGATTGAGAAATTATTCCATAATCAAGAAGAAGAAGCTTGATCATGAGAGCCTTGATTATGGATTGATTGAGAAATTATTCCATAATCAAGGAGAGGTTTGCTTGGGAATTAAGAAACCTCTCCCTATATAAAGGACCCAAGAGGCGCCATGGAAGAGGATCCTGTTGGTGCAGAATGCACCTAAGTCAAACCTGTGTTTTGATAATGGCAACATAGGTCAAAAGTTAAGTCTTTCTTGTTTTCTAACAAGTTAATCAAGTGTGCAGGAAAAGCCCTAGCGAAGGACTGCTAGGCTCCAGGCGAAGGACAGTCTGGGACTGAAGCCCTAGCAAAGGACTGCTAGGCAACTGGCCAAGGACTGCCAGCATCCAAGACCTAACGAAGGACTGCTAGGCACCAGGCGAAGGACAGCCTGGGACTAAAGCCCTAGCGAAGGAATGCTAGGCACCGGGCGAAGGACAGCTCGGCATCCAAGCCCTGACAAAGGACCGTCAGGCAAAAGTCCAACCAAAGGAGCGGTTGGCATCAGGTAAATTCTCCCGAGAGGAGTAGGTGAGGACGCGTTCCCCGTCGAGGGAACAGTAGGCGTCGGTTCGACCTAGGACTCCATTTTGGAGACCAAAGTCAGAACCAAGACAGCTAAGGCTGTATAAATCTAATAATTTATTATGTTATTGTGCTTTGGACTAACCCTGGATGCAGGACCGAAGGAACGTGAGTCTACAGCTCAGAGTGCCTCAAACGAGTGAGGCAACTGCTGACCAGGGCGCCCGGAGTGTCCCGGGCGCCCCCAAGGTGAACACCAAACACAACAAATGCAAAGTGGCTTCGGCAGTTCATATTCGGGGCGCCCCCGTGCTCCCGGGCGCCCCCGCTGCTCCCGGGCGCCCCCAGCGTCCCGGGCGCCCCCATGCCCATACATCGAACCCGAACCCCTCGAAGCCAAGCAAAGCCAAAGGATAGAGTTTGACCCGGTCAATCCGGGCGCCCCGAGCGCTGCGGGCGCCCCGGTCAAAGCGGATCCCGAGGATAAGGGGATCAGACGGCGACCGAGCTACAACCGGATCGAACGCCACGTGGGGGGTGCCCCCGACATCCCGGGCGCCCCCAAGCCCTATATAAGGGACCCTCGACCAAGGCTTCAACACATCAATTCTCTCGACTCGTCTACGCTCTTCTGCTCACACGCTGTGCCCCGGAATCATTCCAACTCGAGCCGACGACGTCCCGCTGCTCCGAAAAAGTTGATCCACCCCGGACGTCGGTAAAAGAGCTATTTAAAAGTTTACTGTACTTAATTCTGTAATACTTTGTAAACTGTTTTGCGCCTAATATAGAATTGCCCAAAGTAAACGGTCAACGACCGTGGGCCTTGGAGTAGGAGTCGACACAGGCTCCGAACCAAGTAAATCGACTGTGTCTTTGTGCTGTTATTATTTTATTTTATTTCCGCTGCGTACGTGCTCTTTACGAAAATCCGAACGATTTCCGATATTCACCCCCCCCCTCTATCGGCTTTCACGATCCAACAAGTGGTATCAGAGCGGGGAATTCAAACTTGGTGCAACCACCAGTTTGAAATTTTCTTTTCGGATTTCTTTTTAATTTTATCATTTTATTTTCTTTATCTTACGAGTTCTTCGAAGAAAAAAATTTTTCATTCGTTTTCTCTGGCAAGGTTGGTGCAACACCCCTTGTCTTTAATTTATCCAGCACTGCTAATCCAAGACCAAGTCTTGGCAAATCTCTTTTAGTTTTTCTTTTTCAGAACAAATGTCTATGCAAGAGGGATTCAGCACCGCTAGACCTCCACTCTTCAGTGGAGAAGACTTTTCCTACTGGAAAAGTCGTATGGAGGTCCACCTGAAAACTCAGGTGGACATGTGGATCATTATCCAGTCCGGTCTGGAGATCCCCCGAAATGCAGAAGGACTTCCACAAAGCTACTCGGAGTGGGACAACACTCTAAAGCGCAAGATAGATGCCGACGCAAAAGCAACGCAAACCCTACAATGCGGGCTGACAAAAGAAGAGCTGAACCGCGTGGGCCCTTTCAATAGTGCAAAGGAGCTATGGACAAAACTGATCGAGCTACACGAAGGGACTTCAGATACTCGGATCAGCAAGCGGGATCTGCTACTAAACAAATTATACACTATCAAGATGGCGGACAACGAATCAGCAGCCCAACTCCACGCACGGATCCAAGAGGTAATGAACGGTCTTCACACAATAGGTCACAAGGTCGAAAACCGTGACCTAATAAGGTATGCTCTAAACGCCTTCCCTAGAAACACCTTGTGGGCATCTATGGTAGATGCATACAAGGTCTCTAGGGATCTTTCTAAAATAAAATTAGACGAATTATTTTCTAAACTAGAACTGCACGAACAAACTAACACCAATATGGTTGAGAAAGGTATTGCTTTTCTTGCAGGCAAGACTGGAAGAACAACAAAGAAGAAGCCTGAACCTGAAACCGAATCTAACTCAGACTCAGATTCAGATGAAGAAGATAAAGATCAAACTAAGCTGGTCCGGCTCGCTCGAAGCTACTACAAGGAGCTGAAGAACCGAACCAACAAACGAAAAACCGGCCGAAGAAAGGACGAACCAACTGAACCAGCAAACAAGCCCAATGTGACCTGCTACGAGTGCAAGAAAAAGGGCCACTACAAGTCAGAGTGCCCTAACCTAAAGGAGACTAAAAAGCCGAGAAGAAAGAAGGCGCTCCAAGCAACCTGGGACGAGTCTTCCTCAGAAGAAGAAGAAGAGGCACCCCAGTCCAACCTCCTAGCTCTGACCGCCTCAGATAAAGTCGAGACAGAGTCAGAATCAGAACAAGAGGACGGCGAGCTGACCTTCACAGAAGACGGAGAAATTAAGGTAACTGGTTTTAATAGATTACAGTTAACTGAATTGATTTCTTTTCTTTCTCGTGATTTGGCAAAAGCCAAACTCCGGGTCGAAACCCTCCGACAGGAAGTAAAACTCCTGAAAGAGGGAGCTGACTCAAAACCCTTAACCGAGAAGGTTCAGGAAGGAACTCCTACTCAAGTTGAAAAACTTGAAAAGGAGAACTCCTCCCTGAAAACTCAGGTTAAGGATTTTTAGAACAGCTTTAGAACGATTTACATCTGGTTCCAAGGGTCTTGACATGATCCTTGGAAAACAGAAATCAGTTCTAAATAGATCCGGACTTGGCTACCGAACCAAATCCCGACAAAGATCATATTTGGCTGTACTGAATCAGTCCAGAGGCAAAATTCAGGCATGGGTACCTAAACTATGCCTGAACAAACCAACTGGATCAAATCAGTGTTGGATCCCCAAGGACAAGATTCACATCTTGCCTAACCATCACCGTGGCTTTAGTCCAGGGGGAGCCAAACTGAAAACCATTTTTATAATTAGATAAACTTGTCATTATTGATTTAAATTGATTGTTTGATTGTTTATTTAATTTCTGCAATATACCATGCTTAGACTTAGGTTAGTTAAGGACTGAACAAACTTAGCTGAAATTTGACAACATAGTATTGGGCAGAGGTGAGATGATAGTACGTTGGGGAAACCAATTCTAATAAGATCAAGTTCACTTGGTCTCTTTAGACTGGCGGAACTGACCGAAGCTACCGATCCAAAACCCAAACTAGTTAGACCAGAAATTTTTCAGAAATTGATTTTGAAAATGAAATTTCATTAAAAGGCTTTGTCAAGGAAAGGGTGGATGATCCCATAAGGCTTCGGCCAAAGAAGGCCTAGTGCCTCGCCAAGACCTGGAAGCCAATTTTTGAATTTCAAATTCAAATTAATTTTTGTTAAATTCGAATCTAACACAAAATTTCAGTTATTTATAGATTTAAACATAAATTTAATTGTTTTCAAAATTAATCAAACTTTTTCAAAATAACTTCTAAATCTGTCTCACGAAACCTATAAGGTTAACATGATTGAAAACCCTAAGATTTAAGTGAGACAGTAGAATTAAGACTCAAGTAATTTTTTTTGGATAATCTTGTATTTGTCAAACCTTGGTCAAACCATGATCAACCTTGGTCAACACAGTCAACATGGTCAAACCATGGTCAACCTTGCCAAACTATGGTCAAAACAGTCAAAATCAATCCCAACCATGGTCAAATTGATTAAACCATAGTTAAACAATGACAAGACAAATTTTTGTCTCCACATACCCTTGAGCAGGGCGCCCGGGACCACACGGGCGCCCCCCTTCCCTTTTTCGTTCCTCGAGACAGAAAAGCTGTCTTGCCCTTGACCAGGGCGCCCGAAACCACGCGGGCGCCCCCATCACCTCCAATGCAGTCAAACCTGCAAAGCAACCTGTTGAGGGCGCCCGGACTGTCCCGGGCGCCCCCAAACAGTCCTTTAAACTGCCTTTGGCAGCAGCCCTGACCAGGGCGCCCGGAAGCTCCCGGGCGCCCCCATGAAATTGCCTATATAAGGCATCCGAAACTCCTTCACTTCCCACACCAAAACCAACCTTCTTCTCCACTTCTTACTCTTCAAGAAGACCTTGCAAATCCTCTCTCTCAACTATGCCTCCTCGAGCCGTCCGGTATGATTAGTAATTTTATTGCATTTAAATTTATTCCATGCAATATCTTTATTCATTCTTTAAACTCTCTTAACTTAGAAGACGCCGACCAAATCTGGCCAACCCCGGTGCCCTACCTAGTCCCGACCCTAGATTTCCTAATCTAGAGTTATGTAATAGGTTCGCACAAACAATCTACAAGCCTATTAAAACGAGTTATCTCAATAGGCACTTTTTTACCCAATCATGCCCTGTCGCCATGAACATCATCAACTTCTATCAATTGGACAATCTTGTCTTCTGCACGCATACCATTAATGAATCTTTATGCGCAAAATTTTACAATAATATTATTCGACAAGATAATCTTATGTTTCAAACTACTGTCCAAGGGATTCCTCTATCTATAACCCCTACCCTGTTGAACCGCTTCCTAGGACTGCGACCTTCTCAGTCCACATTTTACTGCTATCCTCCCAGGAACCCCCCATTTGATCCTCCCTACTCAGACATTACCCTAGACACTATCCACAACTATTTCTATAGGGCAGACCTTCCCGAAAATAGACGCTTCCAAGCTGTAGAACTTCAGGCCCAAAACTATGCCTTGTATAGAGTTCTGGTCCGCTGTATCCTACCACTCTCTACCAGAGACCTAGGAACTATGCGACCCTTTCATGCTTTCCTTCTTTATGCACTAGTCCATCACCTTGACCTAGACATTGGACTCCATATGTTTCATACCATTCTGCATGCGTCCAGTGTCACGACCCAGGGACGAGTGCGCACACCATATTGCCACATCATTACTTCCCTTCTACATCACCACGGGCGGGACATTACCATTGGTGAAATCACCGCTATGACTGACTTTGACGAGATAGGGTTTAGGAACTTCTCATTAGCCGGTCTAGAGGTATCGGCCACCGAGGTTCTGAGCTGGAGACGACACCAGGCCGGAGCTCGAGTCGTTTCAGATGAGGAGGTTGAGGTCGATGTTGGAGACAAAGCTGCAGCAGTCCGAGCACACGTCGACGAGCCCGCTCCACCGACACTCTACCAGAGAGTGACACATTTGGAAACACAGATCCAAAGCCTCCGAGAGGAAATCGAAGCCAATCATGCCGAAGACTTGGAGACAAATCGGGGCTACTACAATGAGAATATGAGCGCCCTTAGAGCTGAGCGGGAGGCCAGAGATGCACAGTATCTAGAGATGATGGCACGATTTGATGCATGATAGCCTGGCCCGTCCGATCATCCCGGTCCTTCATCTTAGATTGACTTATCATTGTACCTATTTGACTATCCCTACTCAGTAGGGTTGACTTGTGGTTGACTTGTGTTGGACTGTTGACTATGTTGAACCTAGAGTACCTGCTTTTATTTTATGATGACTAGTTTATGATTATTGGTTTCTTGTTAATCAGTTAGGATTGTGTTCAGTAGAATAGTTTAACTCAATTGTTTTTACTCTACTTGATTTCAAAAATAAGTTTTCTAAAATTTTCTATTTTTGAAAAACTGTTTTATTTAAATTTCAAAATCAGTTTTCATTTTCAACTTAGCTTTATTTCAAAAATCAATTTCGAAATCTTTTCGACTTAGTTTTATATTAATTTTAAAACTACCCCCTTCAAAACTAGGGCTTTTTCGAAAATGGACTTAGCCTAGGCTTTAACCCTAGAACTGCATGCACCTATAGACTTAGAAGCCAGCATCTCACAAGCACCTAAGGATACTTTTGATTGATAACCTAGAAAGGGTTGAGATGCTTAGGTCTTTGCCTCAATTCAAGATGCTTTAAGTCAGTGCATCTGCAGAAATTGGGGCACTAAATACAAGTTATACAGCAATCAAATTAAGTGTCAAGATTAGAAAAACTAACTTGAACAGAAACACTTAACTTGACTAACCCTAGAAAAAACTACTGTATATAACAGTTAGTAAGTAGCTAATTGGGTTAGACAGGTCCCTATAGACAAAAATTGATTGATTTAGTGAAAATAAAACTGGTTCAGTACAGCAAACTCTTATTTCCTTTATCCATGCTATTCTTATTTGTTTTGATATATGGCAAAGGGGGAGAGACAGGAAAGGAAAGAGTAAAGTAAAATTTTCAAATTTTTTTTCTACTCTATCCTTTATTCAAAAAGGTTGCTTTCAAAAAGTTTTACTTATTCAAACTTATTCAATTTTTTTTTGAAAAATACTTAAGCTTTCAAAATTTTGCAAAGTACTCAAGCTTCAAATTTTTTAAGCTTTCAAATTTTGCAAAAAAAAAAAAAACTCTAGCCTTTCAAAAGGTTTCTACTTAAGCTATTACTCTAAAGCTAAAGTTTTTTGTTAAGTACTAAAGTGTTCCAAAAACTACTAAGCTAACATTTTGAGTACTTTAAAACTTAATTTTTTTTGTAAGTACTCAAATTATGCTTTAAAAACTCTACTATGTACTTTTACGTTACTTATAAGTACCTAAAACTTAAGTTTTCAAAGTACAAGTAAAGTCTTTAAAAGCCCCACGAATTTTTGAAAAATCTAGGGGGAGATTCCTTCCAGGGGGAGGGAATAGAACTTTTTTCATATGTTGCTTAAACTTAACTTTTTGAACTAGGGTTGCCATAAATCAAAAAGGGAGAGATTGTTGGTGCAGAATGCACCTAAGTCAAACCTGTGTTTTGATAATGGCAACATAGGTCAAAAGTTAAGTCTTTCTTGTTTTCTAACAAGTTAATCAAGTGTGCAGGAAAAGCCCTAGCGAAGGACTGCTAGGCTCCAGGAGAAAGACAGTCTGGGACCGAAGCCCTAGCAAAGGACTGCTAGGCAACTGGCCAAGGACTGCCAGCATCCAAGACCTAGCGAAGGACTGCTAGGCACCAGGCGAAGGACAGCCTGGGACTAAAGCCCTAGCGAAGGAATGCTAGGCACCGGGCGAAGGACAGCTCGGCATCCAAGCCCTGACAAAGGACCGTCAGGCAAAAGTCCAACCAAAGGAGCGGTTGGCATCAGGTAAATTCTCCCGAGAGGAGTAGGTGAGGACGCGTTCCCCGTCGAGGGAACAGTAGGCGTCGGTTCGACCTAGGACTCCATTTTGGAGACCAAAGTCAGAACCAAGACAGCTAAGGCTGTATAAATCTAATAATTTATTATGTTATTGTGCTTTGGACTAACCCTGGATGCAGGACCGAAGGAACGTGAGTCTGCAGCTCAGAGTGCCTCAAAGGAGTGAGGCAACTGCTGACCAGGGCGCCCGGAGTGTCACGGGCGCCCCCAAGGTGAACACCAAACACAACAAATGCAAAGTGGCTTCGGCAGTTCATATTCGGGGCGCCCCCGTGCTCCCGGGCGCCCCCGCTGCTCCCGGGCGCCCCCAGCGTCCCGGGCGCCCCCATGCGCATACATTGAACCCGAACCACTCGAAGCCAAGCAAAGCCAAAGGATAGAGTTTGACCTGGTCAATCCGGGCGCCCCGAGCGCTGCGGGCGCCCCGGTCAAAGCGGATCCCGAGGATAAGGGGATCAGACGACGACCGAGCTACAACCGGATCGAACGCCACGTGGGGGGCGCCCCCGACATCCCGGGCGCCCCCAGGCCCTATATAAGGGACCCTCGACCAAGGCTTCAACACATCAATTCTCTCGACTCGTCTACGCTCTTCTGCTCACACGCTGTGCCCCGGAATCATTCCAACTCGAGCCGACGACGTCCTGCTACTCCGAAAAAGTTGATCCACCCCGGACGTCGGTAAAAGAGCTATTTAAAAGTTTACTGTACTTAATTCTGTAATACTTTGTAAACTGTTTTGCGCCTAATATAGAATTGCCCAAAGTAAACGGTCAACGACCGTGGGCCTTGGAGTAGGAGTCGACACAGGCTCCGAACCAAGTAAATCGACTGTGTCTTTGTGCTGTTATAATTTTATTTTATTTCCGCTGCGTACGTGCTCTTTACGAAAATCTGAACGATTTCCGATATTCACCCCCCCCCTCTATCGGCTTTCACGATCCAACAGATCCATCCAAGAATTGCTTGGGATCTCTCCTCTTCTTCTCTCCCTCTCTCTTGGCCGGCCATAGGCCTTCCTTCTTTATTCTTGCCGTGAGCACAAGGAGGAGCATCAAGGCGACGAAGTTCTTCCTTGCGACGATCTTCCTCTTCGGCCAACCTTGGTGGTGAGTCTTTCGATTTGATTACTCTCTCGGTTTTCGTCGTGTTCACGGAGAATCTAGTAGTTCTCGTGAACACGAAACTCGTAGCTTAGCGAAGTCATCCCGACGATACTCGGCGTGGATACGAATAGAGGCGGAGCTTTCAAGGGACGCTAACGGTTGGATCTCGTCCCTTCTTCCAAGTTACGCAAGGTAATTTGTAGAGTAATCTCCTTTTCTGCAAAAATTTTATATTACGATTATGTGAACACATTGCATGCTTAGGATATGTGTTAGAATAATTTAGGAAATTATTCTTGCTTTTGTTTCCACTGCATGTAATTATGTAACAATTACAATACGTGTCCGCATCGGCATGCACCCGGTCCCAACAGACCCTCCATAGCCCCCTTGGTTAGCATGAGACTTCGGTTGGCTTTGAAATGAAGATTGAGGTTGCTGAAATTGTTGAACTTGCTATGAACCTTGAAAGTAGGGTTGTTGGGGCTGATTATAGGGTTGAAATGGCTATGAAAATTGCTGAAAATTAGGCTGGGAACTTGCTTGAAATTGTTGAGAATTGTAGCTCTGAAAATTCTGAGGTTGAGGTTGGAATTGTTGTGGTGAGGGCTAAAATTGAGTGGGCTGGAAATTCTGATTTGAGGGCTGAAAGTTTTGATTGAATGGCTGAAAACCTTGCTGAGAAAACTGATATCCCTGCTGAAAATTTGGATTACCTTGGAACCCTTGTTGATTTCCTTGAAAAGGTGGCTGATTTTGATTAAAGGGTTGCTGAAATTGCTAAATTGGTTGTTGAAATGGCTGAAATTGGGGCTGCCCTTGCTGATTTTGCTGGAAATTCGGTTGGGGCTGCTGATAGGACTGTTGTGATGGGTTTTGTTGATAAAAAGAGTTGTCATACTTAAAGTTTGGATGATCCCTCCAACCTGGATTGTAAGTACATGAGTAGGGGTTGTTTTTGGCTTGAAATTGTCCTCTAGTCAATACCGCTAGTGTTTCATCTTGTTGGAGGTTAGGACATGAATCCGAATTGTGTTCTTGGCTTGAGCAAATACTACATAACCTCATCACTTGGCTTGAAGGTGGAGGTATTGAAAAATTAGAATTTTGGTTCACATTGTTTAAAGCCATTTGTTTCACCAGGGAAGTGAGCTCCATCAATGAATTCTTGATTTCCTTTTGCTCATTAGATACCATCTGAACCTCATTAACTCCTCTGGTGGACAAAGCTCTACTCCCAAATTGCTGTGAGTTCTCTGCCATGTTTGAAATCAACTCCCTAGCTTGATCTGGTGTTTTGTTTACTAGGGCTCCTCCAGCTGCAGCGTCTATCATAATCCTATCCATCTGGAGTAGACCCTCGTAGAAGTACTGAATAAGTAGCTGCTCACTGATCTGGTGCTGAGGGCAACTAGTGCATAGCTTGTTGAATCTCTCCCAGTAATCATATAGGGTCTCTCCCACTACTTGTTGTATGCCACAAATACTCTTCCTGATGATTGCAGTTCTGGATGCTGGAAAGTACTTCTCCAAGAATGCCTTCTTCATAGAAATCCATCTAGAAACGTGCCCAGTAGGTAAATAGTAGAACCAATCCTTAGCTGCTCCAGTCAGGGAAAATGGAAATGCTCTCAGCTTCATATCTTCTTCTGAAATCCCCTGAGGCTTCATGGTGGAGCAGACTACGTGAAATTCATGTAAGTGTCTGTTGGGATCCTCTCCAGACTGTCCTTGAAATTTGGGCAACAAGTGGATGAGTCCTGATCTCAACTCAAAGTCTCCAGTGAGCTCTGGGTAGGCAATGCAGGAGTACTGGAAAGCATCATCTGGTGCTGCAAGTTCCTTCATGGTTTTCTGGTGGTCTGCCATAGGATCAACTGAATGAGCAGGAATAGACTGAGTAGGAATAATATCAAAAGCTTCTGAAACACTGATTTGGTTCCTCCTGGCTGTAAAAGTCCTCTCAATTTTAGGATCAAATTTTTCAAGAATACCACCTGCAGATCTGGTCATACAACAAATAAGAAATCGCAGCAAATATATACAGAAAAATGAGACAGATAAAATGGATCACAAGATATAGAAATAAGCACACAAGCTAAATCAAACAAACTCAACTAGTAGTTCCCCGGCAACGGCGCCAAAAATTTGATGGGTCTCGAATAGGTGTCACAAGTGAGCCTCAAATTTAGAATTTATAACTGAAAACCCTTGCTAGCAAGATTAAATGTAGAATAGGGGCCTCAGGTCGTATTTTTCCAAGGACTAGTTGTGAGTGTTTGAATCAAGCTTGAAAATTATTTGTCGTTAAATGATTTGGGGTTTCTAGATGAAATGGGGGTTTTGTTTTGCAAATAAGATTGAAAATGTAATTGAAACGAAACAAGCTTAACTAAGCAAACTTAACTAGAGAATTGCAATTCTAAATTTAACCTATTTGGAGATTGAGCATAACAATTTGAAATTGCAAGATTAAAAGATAGAACTGATATCTGTTGCAGAAATACACTAAAATTGTATATAACTTCGGAAATGAGAATTGAAGCAAGATGAAAACTGAAAAAGGGTATATTTGTGCAGAAAATTTCCTGATCGGTCGGCTGACCGATCAGATACAAGCCTGATCGGACTGGTGTCCGATCAGGTGCTGTCTGGATCGGTCAATGACCGATCAGAAGCTGAAACGCGGATTGAAACACTTCGGAACAGACTGGAATGATTATAGAATTAAGTATATAAATAAATTCTACAAACTACAAACACCAGTTCAAGTTCTTCACCGAGATTTCTCCTTGCCATCACAAAAGGATCGAGATCGGAACCCCCTCGCTCGAGAATCAATCAGACTTCAGCTCCTGAATCAGTTGCGACATTTGTACGCGAAATCTGAATCTTCAACCGATCTTTTCTGCATGATGATTTGTATGGCGAGTGAACACTCTGGAACCTCGAATCAACTCAGAGAACCCCTCTGACTTGGCCCGATCGATGGAGAAGTGGAATCGAACGAAGAATGGTCGGAATGAAGCTAGCTCACGGTGAAACCTTCGCCGGAACTTTCAGATACGAAAGAATTGCTAACCTCTTGCAGAAACTGAGCTTAATGATTGAAATATGAAGACGAACTTGATCTGGGTGGCCACCTCTGATCGAAATTGGAAAACGAAGAAGAACAGAAAAGCTTGGAGACGCGATCTGGCGACGACCCGCAGTGGAGAGGGAATTCCTGATTTAAATCTCCTTTTGAATTTTGGAAGGCTGTGATTGTATCGGGCTCATCCAACGGTCAGATCAAGTCCGATCTAAACCAGACCTCACAGATCTTGATCAATGGCTCAGATCTACTTCTCCTTAGCTCGGATCAATCAGATCTGCGACGGATGGCTCAGATCTTCCCTTCTCTTGAATGAATGGTCTAGATCATCCTGAGCTTGATTCGACGGTCAGATTGCTTCTGATTTGGATGAAATTTTCAAATCTTGATTTGTGGTCATGATTGACTCTGTCTTGAACTTGGATTGAGCAGAAGTGGACCGATGGCTTAGATCTAGCGGTTATTTGATCGGACGGCTCACATTGATCCAGCTCTTGATCCCTTTGATCAAAGTCAAATCTGAACTCAAGTTCTGATCCAATCTTGATCTAGTTTCATGGTTAATTGAAGCCTACAAAATTAGATTCAAAATTAATGCCAAAAATATCCCAAATATAGAAAGAATTGTATCCAAAGACAAAATATAAAGATTTCATGAAACCTAATGTAAATACAAACTTAAGCATATGAAAAGGGATCAAAAACATGGATTTGAGAGCCTAATTGAAGTAACAAAATGATAGATATCACTTACACCATGTGACATCGACAGAAATCCCTTCTTGGAATTCTACATGGCAAAACGATTAAGCGCCTTATCAATATATGTACTCTGACTTAAGCCAAGCAATCTTTTAGATCTATCTCTATAGATCTTGATGCCTAAGATATAGGCTGCTTCACCTAAGTCTTTCATTGAGAAACAATTCCCTAGCTACGTCTTCACAAACTGTAGTGAAGGGATATCATTTTCAATGAGGAGTATGTCATCCACATACAAGATCAGGAAGATAACTATGATCCCACTAACCCTCTTGTGAACACAGGGTTCATCTTCATTCTTGATGAAACCAAACACTTTGATTGCATCATCGAATCGAAGATTCCAACTTCGAGAAGCTTGCTTTAACCCATAAATGAACCTTTGCAACTTACATACCTTTCCAGCATGCTCTGGATCTATAAAACCCTCAGGTTGTGTCATGTACACATCCTCGAGTAGATTCCCATTTAAGAATGCGGTTTTGACATTCATCTGCCAGATCTCGTAATCATGGTAAGCTGCAATAGCAAGCATGATCCGAATAGATTTAAGCATCGCAACTGTTGAAAAGGTTTCATCATAGTTGATACCATGAATCTACTTGAAATCTTTGGCTACCAATCACCCTTTATAGGTATGCATAAGATCATCCATGTCAATCATTCTTTTAAAGACCCACTTACACCCAATGGGTTTAATTCCCTCAGGTGGATCAACCAAAGTTCATACTTGGTTAGTGTACATGGATTCCATTTCGGACTTCATAGCCTCTAGCCATTTCTCAGAATCTAGGCTCATCACAGCTTCTTGATAGGATGTAGGCTCATTCAACTCAACAATCATAATGTCATCATGGTCAGACAAGAGAAATGAGTATCTCTCAGGTTGAGGACATATCCTATCAAATCTGCGAAGAGGTTGGTCTACTTGAACAGGTTGTTGCTCCACAACTTCTTGTGCAACAATCTCATGATCCACAACACGTTGTGGTGTCTGTTCAATGTCCATCAAGGCCTCAGTACTATCTGCATCTTGAACTTCTTCAAGATGGATTTTACTCCCACTATTCTTTTAGAAATAAACTCTCTTTCGAGAAAAATACCATTTCTAGCAACAAACACTTTGACTAGTGTGGGATTGTAGAAGAAATATCCCTTCGTTTCCTTGGGATATCCTACAAAATAGCACTTATTAGATTTGGGTCCAAGTTTATCTGAGACTTGACGTCGAGCGTAAACCTCACAACCCCAAATCCTTATAAAAGATATCGTGGGACTCTTCCCAGTCCATATTGTATATGGTGTCTTTATGACGGTCTTTGATGGAGCTCGGTTAAGTGTGAAAAGAGTCGTCTCTAGAGCGAATCCCCAAAAGGAAGTAGGAAGATCTGTCTGACTCATCATCGATCATAACATTTCTAATAGAGTACGATTTCTCCACTCGGACACAACATTCCATTGAGGTGTTCTAGGTGGAGTGAGTTGGGATATGATCCCACACGCTGCTAGATGATCACGAAACTCTTAGCTAAGGTATTCACCACCTCGATCTGATCGAAGTATCTTAATACTCTTGCCAAGTTGGTTTTGTACTTCACTCTAGAATTCTTTGAACTTTTCAAAGGATTCCGACTTGTATTTCATTAGATACACATAGCCGTATCTACTGACATCATCAGTAAAAGTGATGAAGTACTGATAGCCTCCTCTAGCTGTGACATTAAATAGGTCACATACATCAGTATGTATGAGTCCTAACAAGTCTGTCGCTCTTTCACCGTGTCCACTAAATGGAGTCATGGTCATCTTGCCTAGAAGACAAGATTCACATGTCTCATATGATTCAAAATCAAATGAGTCTAGTAATCCATCCTTATGGAGCTTGGATATGCGACTCTCATTTATATAACCTAAGCGACAATGCCAGAGATACATTTGGTTCAAATCATTTGATTTGAACCATTTGGTATTTATGTTATAGATTGGGTTCTCTAAGTCTAAAACATAGAGTCCATTCATAAGTGGTGCACTACAATAGAATATGTCATTTAATATTATAGAACTGTTGGGTTTTAGGCCCTTGGATGGTGCGCACGGAATCTATCTGTTGTCATGTCCCTGAATTAAAATTTCATTAATTGAAATTAATCCGGACACATACGAAACTTCCAAGTGACCGTTTCATTGTCGTGCTAATGACTTGAGCGATCGCTTTAACAGAACTTGTTATTCAAGCAATTCGACTCTTCTAGTCGGATAGCCGCGGAAAAGACAACGACGTAAGATCGCCGGTTTTTGTGTTTACAATCGGGGTCCAAGTTAATTAACAAATAACTAAGTACATTGACAAGGCAAGAAATAAAGAACAAAAACAAGAATTGAACAAAAACAAAACTTGTACCTCTTGATCTTCTATTGTATGACCTCCCTCCTCTAGGACGTCGTGTGGGCGACGATCTACCAAGAGTTGAAGCCGCCTAGACCACTCTTCTCTTCTCTCTTACTTACGCCAACCTCCAAGAGGAAAGACCCTCTTCTCCTCTTCTCTTCTTTGTCGCCGGCCACCACCACCTTCTCCTTCTTTGTGCCGCCGGCCACCAAGGAGGAATCACCTCCAAGATTGAGTCACCACTTCAGAAGGAGAAGGAAGAATCAAGAGAAGAGGAAGCTCTCTTCCTCTTCTTTGTGTTGCCACCGAAACCCTAGGGAGAGGGGAGAGGGGCACCGGCCAAGAGAGAACCAAGGAAAGAAAACCAAGGAAGAGATTAAACCGAAGCTTTATAAACCAAAGAAGTTATTATTTTGGGTCTAGGCTTCATGAGGTATTTATAGGCTACAATAGGGACCATGAGGAGAGTTGGTTCTTGGCCACCTAACGGATTTTTTTAGCCAAAAAAATTATTAGCCACAAAAAAAAAAATTTTTAGCTACAAAAATTTTTAGCCACAAAACCGGAATGATCCAATCCACTAAAGGATCATTATTGAATTACCTCACCAACCCCCATAATAAAATATGGGCTCCAATATATTATTTGTACAAAATTCTCCCCGTGTTTAAGATATCGCATGTTCGTTAATTAATTAATTAATCTGACAATTAATTAATTAACTTCTAACTCCATGAGTAGTACCACTCAACATTATTATCATGTCGGACTAAGTCTACCTGCAACGTTTACATGATAAACTTTATGAGCTCCTCAAAGGGACATCATCATCCTAAAATAGGACACGATTTCCTCCTATAATCAATGGCACGCCATGCAAATAATACTATTTCCCAATTTACCGAGCCTATCGATTTAATGAATAAATCTCGCCCATTGGTAAATCAAAGAAATAAATACTATGTATATGTGTCCGTTATTATATCGGGATTAAGAGCATGTACAAAATAATATCTTGAGGTCTGATTCAATTATATAGTCAGTATAAATTGAATCACCTCAAAGTTGGTCCGCTCAATACACTCAGAGTGTACTAGTGTAACTCTATGGTCAAGACAGACCATATCAAATTACACTACAACCATGCCAATGGTTTGTCCAAGACCATCTAGGTTGTGAGCCTCTTCTTATACTCTACAAGAGACTGATAACATGATCTTCTGTGTGACACCACACACCATGTTATCTACAGTGTAAAGTATTAGACAACATGCACACACATATATACAGATATAAAATACAATCATGATCATGTGATTCTTATTCCAAAATGTAGATATTCATACAAAAAGGCTAGGCTCTTAGTATACATCCTAACAAGAACATCATTTGTCCTTTATGATAAATGAATAGTCTTTCTTGTCCAAACAAGATACAGAAATTATGTTCTTAGTTAGTGCAGGTACATAGAAGCACTCCTCTAGTTCTAAGATAAGCCTAGTAGGCAAAGACCAGGAATATATTCCTACAGCTATAGCAACAACTCTTACGGCATTGCGTACTCGTAGGTCCACTTCGCCCTTTGTCAATGATCTAGCTCTTTGAAGCCCTGCACATTAGTACAAATGTCAGATGCACAACTGGTATCTAATACCCAAGAAGAGGAAATAGATAGATTGACTTCTATAACAAAAATACCTGAGGCAGAAGTCTCACTTCTTTTCTTCTTTACTTCCTCTAGGTAGAGTTTGCAATTCCACTTCCAATGTTCAGTCTCACCACAATGGAAGTAGGTCCCTTCCTTAGGTACCCCGCCTTTGGGTTTTAGTGCAGTAGAGTTGGCCTTGCCTTTGGCTTGGGTCTTACCCTTGCCCTTAGGCTTTCATTTGTCATTGCCCTTCTGTACCATCAGTACATTACTGGTCTTGGTTTTCTTCAGACTGGGTTCAACAGTTCTCAACATGCTGAGCATCTCAGGCAATGGCTTGTCAATTTCATTCATGTTATAGTTCATGACAAATTGACTGTGCCCTTCCGGCAACGATTGCAGGATAAGGTCCGTGGTCAATTCTTGACCCAGTGGAAATCTTAGTCTTTCAAGGTTCTCGACATACCCAATCATCTTGAGTACGTGAGTCCTGCGGGAGTTTGTTCTTGCATCTTGCATGCAAATAGGGCCTTAGACACCTCAAACCGCTCGTGCCTAGCTTGCTCTTGATATAGTTGTTTTAAGTGCTCAACCATATCATGTGCATCCATGTTCTCATGTTGCTTCTGAAGCTCAGAGTTCATGGTAGCAAGCATGAGGCATGATACATCAAGTGCATCATCCTGATGCTTCTTGTAAGCATCCTTTTCGACGCGAGTGGCGATAGTGATAGGTGCTTCTGGAAGAGGTTGTTCTAGGGCGTACAGTTTCCGTTCTTGGTTGAGGATGATCCTCAAGTTTCTGTACCATCCCAGAAAATTAGCTCCGTTGAGCTTGTCCTTCTCAAGGATGGATCGCAGAGAGAGAGTATTTGACATGTTAGATGACATGGTGATCTACAATAGTAAAATATGCAGAAATAAGTATTATATCTAGATCATTTAATTAGGTCTTTAATTAAATTACACTCCCACTGAATTGTAGAGTTTTGGTAGAGGCTAGTCATGGATGTAGGCAAACTCAATTTGCCCACACTACTAGCTCCAAACCAAATAACGACTACATTCATGTGGGACAAGATCCATATTATAACTCATCTTGAGTTAGCTTTGGCTAATCGCCCAAAACTTAGTATAATTAGGTAGGTAATATTTTACCAATTACATCTTATGCAATTCTTGGAAACAAAGGGTCAAGGTCCACATTACACATCATCTTGAGTTAGCTTTGGCTAATCGCCCAAGACTTTATATAATTGTTCTCTTACCTATTTTTCCCAACTTTTAGGATATGCCTCTAAGTTTCTCAATCCAATTGAGGTGACATAGTTAAGGCTCACCCAAAGTTCGATAGTGGGACATCACAATTGTCCTCTCGCACTCTGTCATGATAAAATGTGTCGCTTTGCTTTGGCAAA
This sequence comes from Boesenbergia rotunda, assembly GCA_024364735.1. Classification (NCBI taxonomy): domain Eukaryota; kingdom Viridiplantae; phylum Streptophyta; class Magnoliopsida; order Zingiberales; family Zingiberaceae; genus Boesenbergia; species Boesenbergia rotunda. The sequence goes on along the minus strand of JAGFNQ010000307.1, from coordinate 236,023 downwards.
CCCAACAACAAATGATTGAGGTAGTTTATGAGTACCAAACTTTGGTAGGTATATCGAGTTGACTTAATTAAGATAAAATTTATCTAATCATGCTTCACATACACACATTGCATATATCAACATATAAGCAGTAAAATGTGACATGGTTATGGCTTATATACTACGATCTTCTCAAGCAATTGAGAAAATCGATCGTCAACCTAGGGATAACATCTTCTCCAATTGCATCCTTCGGTCGTCATGTGTCATCGGCTTCCTTCTTGTAACTTCATTCTTCAATGGGCATTCCACTCCTCATTTTGTACATTACAAATTAGGAAAACTCGAGTTACATTCGAGTCTAAGTCTATTTTACAACTAGAAAAATAGAGATAAGACACGACACGTAGGCCGTATTATGAATTACATTACAACATGCACGCACACACACATCTACATCCAATTATATTGGGGTTAAGGCTATAACCATGCACCATGTCATCAATCACACATTTTGACCGATATGCACCATGTCATCCAATCATACTCAAGTTACCAAACCGATTTTTTTCGGTTAATTCGGTTTTTGACCGAATTAACCGAAATTTTAAATTTAATTTGATTTTTAATTAAAATTACCAGATTTTATTTAATTAATTATATTTTTAAATAAAAAATAATTAAATTAATATATTTATTCAGTTTATTCAGTTTAACTGAATTACAAAATTCAAAACCGAAACCGAACTGATTTAATCGAAAAATCGAACCGAATTTTTTTTAAAAAAATCGAAAATCGAATAGGAATTTCGCTTATCCCGCTTATCCAAGGCGGGATACCTTTGGCGGGTGCCTTTCGCTTATCCCGCTTATCCAAGGTATGTCGGATCTCTTACACGTTCAAGTGTCCGTGCCTCTATGCGTATCCACACGAACACGATCTCTCAAGCTTCGGAGAAGAATCACCTTTGTGGTGCTAGCCACAAGAGGAGATTCACAAAGCAAGAAGGAGAGGGAGAAGAGGGATTTTGGCCAAGAGAAGGAAGGGAAGAAAGAATGACAGTTCTTCATCCAAATGACAAGAAAAACTCTTTTATACTCATCACATGAATATGAAGAATTTTTGTCCCTTTAACTTCCCTCTATTAATACTAATAAAAATCCACTTAGAGCATATTTTCTCATGTGGCTCTTCAACTTCTCTTCATCCAATGAAAAGAAACTTTTCATCTTCCTCTATTATTAATTTATTAATCATTTTAACAAATTAATATCTTATTCAAATGTGGTTGAGTCTAATCTAAATGAGTCAAACTCAAATTAGATCTCAATCTCATAATCCAATTGGATTCACTTGAGTCTAACTCAATTAATCTAATTCGAATCAAATCTTTGTCAAACTAAGATCAATTAATCTCCAGTGCATTGTGTCCTTAGTGTGTGACCCAATAGGTTCTCGTAACGTTGGGAATATGTCTAAACCGCTTTAGACACATAAGCAATGAACGGCATCTAGCAATGCATCATTGCTACCCAAGTGACGAGAAAATCGAGATTCAACTTAACCTCCGTGACTATGACAATATATGACCTTGTCCTTCTATCCTCGATATCTAGATTGACCAATGAGGCATAGACCATGTCATCCTCGATCAATCTTTGTGTTTCTTGATCCCCGAGTAGACTCACTCAAACAAATGAGCTCAATATCTCATATTGACTCATTTGAGCATGGTCATGCATTTTAGTAGTCCTACTCGATCAAGGGGCTCACTGATATTACTCCCGTCATATGGGAGGGATAGATCTCATCTACATAACTCACATCCTCCACATAATTCATTACATACCCAGTGATCGCCTTTATAATCCACCTTGTTACGGGTGACATTTGACGATACCAAAGTACATAACTCCTTATGTAGGGAACTGTAGTAACTTCAGGTCTAAGGATTATTCATATTAATAGTCACATGAGAAAGTATATGACACTCATATGACAATCTATGAAACTTTCCCATAGAGGATCAATTCAGTATACATTCTCTAATGTATACTCATGTATCAACTTGATATCATATATCCGTAACTTGTGAGCTCAAGTCATCAATTGACCTACATGCTAGTCTCCATGCATTAATATTGTCCTTGAATATTAATGCTTGACTAGGAATGGTTTAGTATAGTGTTCTCTACATCATCTCAATATCGATTCAACCAATTGATATAATGTAGATAAAATCCTACTACCCAAGGACATTATTATACTTAGTTATTTGGCACAAATATAAAGTATAATAATCAAAAATGTTTTTATTAATTATAGAATATGATACAAAAAGTTCCTAGTCAATCATCACATAATTGGCTCTAGAGCTCCTACTAACACTAGTTTCTTCTGATGCCTTTGAAATATTAAATTCAGATTCAATGGCATCAACATCATTTACTATAGCATTTTCATTAGTTTCAGTTATGTAACTACCATTTGTAGGATCAATGCACGGGGGGAGGGGAGGGAAGGGTGAATCATGTGTATTTTTAAAATAACTTACTTTTTCGAAATCAGTGCATAACGAAAAACTAAGTATGAAAAATGTTGGGACCTTGTCATTTAGCTAGAGGGAGTGAATAGATACTTTTCGATTTTCTTCCTACAAGGGTTAGCAAGCGCAAGCGGAAAACTAACAAAAACAAACAAAACAATGCTAACACAACCTTTACATGATTCGAAGATGGTACTCCTACTCCACGACTGTCCGTAAGGTGGATGATCCCGATCCTTCGGTGGATGATTCCCCGGAACACCTTCAGCTAGCTCTTGTCGCTCCTTGTGGGTGGAGAAACCTCGCCACAATCCTTTGACAATCAGTGAGCACATTTAGGCTACTAACAGGCTTTACCCAAGCTTGTTTCGCCAAGGAAGAACAACCAAAAATGAGCCCTCTTAAATAGAGCTCGATACTGTTCTGGCCGTTACTAGTTGACTGGCCCTGGGGCAGTCGACTGGTCCTCGCGAATTTGAATGTCACAGCATGACGATTCGGATTCTGGTCGACACTAGTCGACTACGCCAGTCGACTGATCAAGCATCAGTCGACTGATCTTTCTGTGCTCTACCTCAGTCAACTTATCAAGCATCAGTCGACTGCCACCTAAGGTTTCCCTTCCATAGTACAATTCTCTCAGCACTCGAACCCTAGGATTTCCCTTCCTAAGTACAGTTCTCTCAGCACTCGAATCCTCACGACTTAGCTGACTCTTCATCCAGCAACCTTGATCTGTTGCCTTCAAGCCCTCTTCGACTTTGGCTCTCGTCCCTCGGATGCATGCAAGCCCGCGACTCACCCCCCCCCCCATGTCGTCATTCGTGTATGCCTCGAAGTCCGCTTCCCTCGGCTCACCGTCCCTGCTCCAGTAGCCTCAACCTGTTGCCTTCAAGCCCTCTTCAACTTTGGCTCTCGTCCCTCGGATGCATGCAAGCCCACGACTCGTCTCCCATGTCATCCTTCACGTATGCCTTGAAGTCCAGGCTCATCGTTCCTTCTTTGTCCACGGTCCCTCGGATGCATACAAGCCCATGGCTTGTCTCCTCACACCATCCTTCACCGGACCTGAAGACGTCCAACTAAGTCCATGTGTATCCTGCAATCCTGCACACTCACATACATATATTAGATCAACATGAAATGCTAACTTACTCATATTGACACACACACATCAAAACTCATGATCTTTCCGATCAAACTTAGGTTGATTGCACCAACAATCTCCCCCTTTTTGATGTGTGACAATATGTTTAAGTTAGGTAAAAAAAAATAACAATTGAAAATTAAAGACATAGTATATTAAGAAGCATAAACATGTATCCTCCCCCTTAACCTATGCCCTCCACATAAATTTTAATTTTCCCATAACCACCAGTTATGTTAAAAACTAACTTCAAATCACAAGTCACAAGTTAGGTTAAACCTAACTTAAACCACAAGTTCTCCCCCTTGACACTATCAAAATGATTGTCCCAAGCAATACTAACCATTGGTATCAATAAAGAACACCTTTCTATTTCTGAAATCCCCCAGAAATAAGAATACAGAATTACCAGTCGACTGGTGCCTTCGAACTGCAATCCTACAGAAAGATCAGTCGACTAATACACAGCAGTCTAGAATTTCAGTCAAAATTCAGAAACCTCTAACAAATTCCATAAATTTTGAAAAATTCTGAAATTTTGCAATCATATTTCTTATGATGTATTTTAACATAGAAAAATACATTTTCATGAAAATACCAAATATGCTTGACTATTTGACTAAAATTCAAATTCTTTGAAAACACTCTATTTTGTATCAATCTTCTATTCTAGGTTTGTACTCACATGTTTTACAAGTCTATCCCATACTATTTAAAATATAGAAATGTTTTCAAACCTCCCCTTTTTCTCATATTGATCCTGTCGACAAGTAAGAAGGTCCATGCTCGAATGATCCGGTCTGACCAAGATGACCCGATCTGCAGTAGCTCGGGGGGTCGGGGTCGAGCTTGAGTGCTAATAGGACACAAGTGGCTCGGGTCAGACCAGAAACGAGAGCACAAGGTGGAGCAAAAGATTTCAAATGGAAGGATTTCAAAAATGATGGAACCCTCCCTTTGGAGCTCCAAAGGGGGTTTATATAGGGGAGGGGAAGCCCTCTGTCTTGTCAGAGCGGTCCCGTCTCATTAAGAGCTGGTCAGTTGGTAGACTGGACTAATGGTAGCCTTAGTTGCTCTATGAGACTGTCACAGTCGCCTGACAATTTGTCCAAATTGTCTCCTCTGACCCTCATTAATGTTTTGCGGCTGTCAAGTCATGATTATGTCAGAGATCTTTTCCTCATAATGGGAAGATTTGGGGAGATCTCATTGCTGAGTGACCATTTGGTCACTCGGGCTCATCCTATCTGGCAACTATGAGTCTACCAAAGCCTAACCGGCCGGGTGGAAATGATCAGACAGACAAGCTGGACTTCTGGACTATTTATGTCTTTGGGACGGGCCTAAGGCTCCGACCGAGAGCTCTCGACTGGGATGTTGACGGGTCGGTCGAGTCGGCCAGTCGGGCTCGACCGGTCGGGGTAGGGGTCGGGGTCGGGGTCGGCCAGTCGGCCGGTCGGCGTCGGCCGGTCGAGGACCACTAGTCGAGGTCGGCCAGTCAGCCTGTCAGGGTCGGCCAGTTGGGATTGGCCAGTCGGGCTTCGCAGGGTTGTCAGGGTCGAGTCGACCGGATCGGTCACAAATAGTGGTCGTTTGGTCGTTTGCCTCAAAGAGCCGCCGATTGACCCTTAGTATAGACCCAACCACGGTTCAGAACCGACGGTTCGAGGGTTCGACGGTTCAGAACCGACCGACTATTCGACGGTTCGACCGGTTCGGAACTGGACGGTTCGGAACCGGTTCCGGCGAACCGGACGGTTCGGAACCGCCGGAGGTTCGGAACCTGACGGTTCGGACCGGTTCGGTTCGAACCGGTCGACGGTTCGAACCGACGGTTCGAACCGGTTCGACGGTTCGAAACCGCCGGTTCGACGGTTCGGAACCGGCGGTTAGACGGTTCGTAGGAGGTCAACCCTTAACCTTAACCGCCCAAGCCGGTTATGGTTCATGGTTCGGAACCGCCGGTTCACGGTTCGCCACGGTTCAAGATTATTATATTAAAAAAATTAAAAATTAAAAATAAAATTAAAAAAATAAATTTTATTAAAAAATGGCTTGCACTTATATAAGTTGTCTACGTATCCCCTTAGGGTGTAGGGGAATCAAAGCCCACGTAGTTCTTTTACATTTAAACCTTTTATATTTTTTTACATTTTTACCCTTTCTCACTCACTTCCATTTCCTCCCTTTCTCGTTGTATTTGTTCCTTCGGTATCAAATTCTTCGACTTCGTCTTCTGAAAGTTGCATTCCTTAGATTCGCTTCTCGGCTCTGGTCCAATCATCAAGTAATGCTTGAGCTTTCAATGAGTCGGGAGACATAGTTGATCGTCGTTCATCTAATATGTTGCCGCCGGCACTGAACGTCTGCTCCACAGCAACAATTGACACTGGAGAAGCTAAAATTTCTTTTGCGATCACGGAGAGAACGGGAAAGCTTTAGCCTTCTGTGACCACCACTTCAAGATATCGAAGTCTTCGCTATCTGCTTCATTAAAATCAAAAGAAGTCGTAAAATAATTCTCAAGTTCCTGTGTGGAACTTGAGGATCCTCATGGACGTTTCGTTCGTTCTTTTAATAAAAGTTGTGCTTTTGTAAGTTTTAAATTAGTAGTAGTAGGTTGTTGTGTTTCAGAAATATTAGTTTGTGCTCCATATTTAACATAATATTAATTATAAAGATCATATACATAATTTTTAATATTATTTACAATATTAGCTGGATCCGGGGAGGAAGAATCTTTAATAGGAATTAAAGCGTCATAATATAAAGTTAACATTTCTTGTAAAACTTCTAATTTAAATCTAGGATTTAAAGTAAATGCAATTAAATAAATTTCAGGAATTAAATAAAAATATTTTCCCATTTAGTTTTCATAACTATTATACATAAAGTTAAAGCTTCATCATTTACATGTTCATTTAATATTAATACTATACTACAAAAATTCTCTAAAATTAAATGAGCAGTAGGATAATAAACACCAGAAAGTTGTTCAGTTGCATCATTAAAAACTTTTAAAATTTCACAAATATTACTGCAAATATTCCGTTGTTGTGAAAATAAATATATATTAGTATTACTATTTTGTGCAAAAAATAAACATAATAAATCTTTATATTGAAAAGAATCTTGTAATAATTGATATGTTGAATTCCAACGTGTTGGATCATCACGTGGAAATTTTTTAGGTTTCATTCCATTAGCTTTACAAAATCTACCCCATTATTTCATCATAGATGGATGAGATCATAAGTATGAAATTGCGATTCTAATTGGTTGAATATAATTTTGTAAAAGTTTTAATCCATCTTGAACATATAAATTTAAAATATGGCATATACAACGAATATGAAAAAATAAACCACCAATAACAAGTTGACAACTAAATTTTAGTTCATCTATTGAAGCGGTATTAGAACTAGCATTGTCTAATGATATTGAAAATATTTGATGAGTCAATCCATATTCTTCTAAAACTATGTGTAATAATTGTGCAATGTTATGAGCAGTATGTGATTCATCAAAAACTCTATAAGCTAATAATCTTTTTTGAAAGATCCAAGAGTTATCAATCCAATGGCATGTTACACCCATATAAGAATGAGTTTGCCAAAGATCACTCCAAATATCAGAACATAAAGAAACTTTATTATTTAATTTACTAAATTCTTCAATTAAATTCTTTTTTCCTTGTTTTACTAATCTTTTAATTGTACGAGTAAGTGTAGTCCTAGGTACACGTTTAGCAGCAGGATTAAGAAATTCTTTACAAAAATCTTCAAATGTGCATTTAGATCCAAAACTAAAAGAAAGATGTTCTACGGAAACAAATTTAGCTAATGATTCTCTTAATTTATTATCCGAATATAAAAATAAACCAGAATCAGTACTACTACCACTAGAAAATCTAGATAATTGTGTTTGAGAGCGGTCAAGCCCTTATTCCGTCGGGTGCTTCGTTTCTACATGTCGTTTCAATGACCCATAGCCGCCGCCGGCTTGGAATTTGTAGGAAGCATTGCAATGCTTGCATTTTGCACACAATTCTCTGGACGGAAGTGTGGCCTTCTCAAAATGTTTAGTGAAAATAGACGATTTTAAAGGAGGATTTTTCTGAACCTTAGAAGTAATCGCATCGGTACTTCCTTGCATTTCGGGGATCGGAGGGTGTTGGGGCTGAGCCTCGGTCTCATCATCAATGGATTGAATTTGAAGGTTGGGATCCTCGTATGCTATTTCTTTTCCCCTCCGAGATCGAGATGATGAAGCTCCATGACCTCCTTCCATTATCGTCGAAAAATGAAGAACGCGGAGAGAAGTTGAGAGTTAGAGAGTTGAGATGAGAGATTGAGAGAAGAGAAGTTGTGTTGTGTGTGAAAATGATGAAATGAGCTCCCTATTTATAGAGTTCGGATCATAACGGTCACTAAATCATAGCCATTAATCAAAAAACAGTCAAATGATCTCATCCGTCGAAAAAAGAAAAATAAAATAAAAAACCATCCAACGGCACTGAACCGGCAGTTAACCGCCGGTTAGTGATTTCTGGGTGCTGGAAACGGAACCGGCCCGGCATCCTGCCAGCCAATTTCGGTTCTGCCCAGCGAACCGGGTCAATGGGCCACCCGGCCCGTTGACCCGGGCCGGTTCCGGGCTGGACCCAGCCCGGGGTCGGGTCTACCTTAGCAACATAGAGTGGCGGACCCCATTAATTCTCTTTGCCTTAACTCCACCTCAACTTGCCAATTTGGTCTTTTTTAGGGGGTCCTATAATATCTCCACGGATCACATATCTCTCCTTCAAGTCTAATCGAAGGAGACGCGAGTCTGACTGACTAGAGTAAATCTAGTGGTTGGTCCTACAATATCTCCCCGGATCGCATATCTCCCCTTCAAGTCTAGTAGAAGGAGGCGCGAGTCTGACTCACTAGACTAAATCTAGTGGTTGGTCCTACAATATCTCCTCGGATCACATATCTCCCCTTCAATTCTAGTCGAAGGAGACGTGAGTCTGACTGACTAGACTAAATCTAGTGGTTGGTCCTACAATATCTCCCCGGATCACATATCTCCCCTTCAAGTCTAGTCGAAGGAGGTGTAAGTCTAACTGACTAGACTAAATCTAGTGGTTTGACTTATTCCACCCATATTTTCTATCCTAGAATTAGATTAGAATGGATCTCCTTTGATAGAAGAACAACCAATTAGAAGCTATTGGTTGGATTTTACCCAGCTAATCAGTATTTCATCCCTCGGAATGTTGTCGCTAGGGTATGTAGTTATGTCAAGCGACCAATTGGATCGTGTTGGACGAGTGAAAAATTTGTGTATGGAAAACAACTAAGTATTTTTGCTGAACCAAGAAAATGGTTGCGGGTGCCACGCATGTGGCATAGAGCCGAGTAAACGGCTGAGTAACTAAGTGGCGAGCAGAGCTGCTGAGTGGCTAAGTGTTGAGCTGAGCAGCTAAGTAGCTGAGTGCCGTGCTGAGTGGCTGAGTGTCGAGCAGAGCGGCTGAGTGTCGAGCAGAGCGGCTGAGTGTCGAGCAGAGTGGCTGAATGTCGAGCAGAGCGGCTGAGTGTCGAGCAGAGCGGCTGAATGTCGAGCAGAGCGGCTGAGTGCCGAGTAGAGTGGCTGAGTGGCTGAGTGCCGAGCAGAGCGGCTGAGTGCAGAGCAGAGCGACTGAGTAGCTAAGTAGCTGAGTGCTGAGTGCTGAGCTGAGCGGCTGAGTGCCGAGCAGAGCGGCTGAGTAGTTGAGTGTCGAGCAAAGTGGCTGAGTAGATGACTGAGTGACCGGCTGAGTGGTTGAGTACCCGAGTGCAGAGCAGAGCGGCTTTTATAATTTGCTGAAAAGCAAGTGTCTCAATGCCGGTCTCTCAGGAGACCATAATGAAGCATGGGATGCCCGTTCAGCCCACCGCGAAGTCGACGGATGCGTGGGAGCATGGCCACCTATAACTTGCGAGAGCAAGAGTCTGGACACCGCTTGGGAGAACCATTTGGAGCGTGGGCAGTCACGTCCAGTCTGCCGCAAGGTCGGTGGGTGCGTGGGAGCATGCCCACTTATAACTTGCAAGAGCAAGAGTCTGGACGCCACTCGGTGACCCCGATGGAGCGTGGGCAGCCAAGTCCGGTCAACACCAAGGTAGGTGGGTGCGTGGGAGAATGCCCACTTATAACTTGCAAGTGCAAGAGTCTGGACACCGCTTGGGAGAACCATTTGGAACGTGGGCAGCCACGTCCGATGTGTCGCAAGGTCGGTGGGTGCGTGGGAGCATGCCCACTTATAACTTGCAAGAGCAAGAGTCTGGACACCGCTTGGGAGAACCATTTGGAGCATCGGTAGCCACGTCCAGTCTACCACAAGGTCGGTGGGTGCGAGGGAGCATGGTCACTTATAACTTACAAGAGCAAGTGTCTAGACGCCACTCAGTGACCCCGATGGAGCATGGGCAGCCACGACCGGTCAGCACCGAGGTAGGCGGGTGCATGGGAGCATGCCCAATTATAACACGGGTGACCGAGAGTCTGGACATCGCCTGGCTTACCCGACCGATCGTGGAGCGCCACACCTGACCGGGCCCAACCAAACGTGGAGTGCCACGCCCGACCGACATCGAGTTCGGTGTGTGCGTGGGAGCATGCCCACTTATAACTCGCCTAAGCGAGAGTCTGGACACCGCCTGGCTTACCCGACCAAGCGTAGAGAGCCACGCCCGACCGCGCCCGATCGAACGTGGACTGCCATGCCCGACCGGCACCGAATTTAGTGGGTGTGTGGGAGCATGCCCACATATAACTCACCTGAGCGAGAGTCTGGACACCGCCTGGCTTACCCGATCGAGCGTGGAGCGCCACGCCCGACCGAGCCCAACCAAACGTGGAGCGCTACGCCCGACCGGCACTGAGTTCGGTGGGTGCGTGGGAGCATGCCCGCTTATAACTCGCCTGAGCAAGAGTCTGGGCTTAGAGCTTCCAGATATCATGGGCATCATTATCATTTTTATGTTACACAATTATAGGGATCGCTCAAACTCTACTCATGATACAATTTCAAATGTGTTGCGCTTCAGGGCCTCCCCAGCTTTTTCCCTTAGGCATCTTGCAAGGAGTATGCTCCTGACCCTAGCTTCTCGAAAGTCCTCCTCATTGTGGCTCCAGCTTGCCTACTTCCCCAACTGGCTTGACTCCCTTCCATACATGGTCGCCGACCTAGAAACTCTTGGGTATGCCCCTCTGGTTGTATCTGCACTGCATCCGTTGTCGGTAAGCGATCATGTGGACCGCTACCCGATCTCGAATCTCCTCGATCAAATCTAGTTCTAAGCGCCTCTTCGCCTGCCACAACAGTAGATCTGCCTTCGTCCTCTTCGATCAGCGAGGAACTCCGGCAACTCACGATTGCTGAGCCCGCGAAGGAGCAGGCTCCTTCATCGGCGGTGCCTCCGGCATCGAGCAAGAGCTTGAGGCGTCCAGATTGGCTGGACTTCGGCATTGTCGGAAGGAAGTGCTTCGTTAGAGCTAATCATTTCCTAGTTGAGGTTGCTGACAATACTCTTTTCCACTATGATGTGAGCATATCGCCGGAATTTGTATCTAGAGTCACCAATAGGAAAATTATCTCGGAGCTTGTCAAGTTGGGCAAGGATAACGCCTTGGAAATGTGAATGCCAGCTTATGATGGAAGGAAGAGCCTATACACGGCTGGTGCTTCTCCTTTGGAGTCAGAGGAGTTCACGGTTTCATCGCCTCAAGAAGTCATTCAAGCCCTTCATATTGTTCTCAGGGATTCTCCTTATGTCAGGTATACTTTAGTAGGATGTTCCTTCTTCTCCCCGTATTTTGGGGATCGGGCACCCATTGGAGATGGCTTAGAATGTTGAAGGGGAGGCTTGTTTTATGATGTCTTTTGCTGCTTGCAAAATGCTGGGTGAAGAGTCTTTTGAAATCAGCAAACTCTCGCACAGACCCCTCCGGGAGTCTGTCGAACCAACGCTGAGCGGGCCCTGCCAGGGTGGTCAGGAACGCTCGGCACTTGATACCATCCGTGTATTGATGCAGAAAAGCTGCATTCTCAAACTTCATCAGGTGTTCCTGTGGATCTGTAGCTCCTTCATATTCCGGAATGGACAAGAGCCGGAAATGCTTGGGGACTAGCTCTTGCAGAACTTGACTAGAGAAGGGGAATCCAGTGTGCTCGGTCGGAGCCTGGATAATTAGAGTCTTCCCTTTGTTGATTCTTGCTTGGCTGGAAGAGACTTTCACTGGGTCGGACTGTCCCGCACCCTTAGACGGGCCGAAGAGCGCTTGATGGAAGTAGGGGCTGCCACCAGGGCAAACTTCACCTTCTATGCCTACACGAGCAACTACCTCGGATGGGCCTTCCTGGGTCGGGCGGCCAGCAGCCTTCTGCTCTGCTGCCAATTTCTAAGCTTTGGCGGCTACTAGCAAATCAAGGTCTTCCTGTGAGAGAGTAACAATCACCCTATTAGAGTCACTCATCTTCGTCTTTCGATCAGGCAGATTCCCACAGACGGCGTCAAATTTGATCCTGTCGACAAGCGAAGAAGGTCCTCGCTCGGATGACCCGGTCTGCAGTAGCGCGGGGGTCGGGGTCGAGCTTGAGTGCTAATAGGACACAAGTGGCTCGGGTCGGACTAGAAACGAGAGCACAAGGTGGAGCAAAAGATTTCAAATGGTAGGATTTCAAAAATGCTGGAACCCCCCCCCCCCTTTGGAGCTCCAAAGGGGGTTTATATAGGGGAGGGGAAGCCCTCTGTCTTATCTCAGCTGTCCCGTCTCATTAAGAGCTGGTCAGTTGGTAGACTTGACTAATGGCAGCCGTAGTTGCTTTATGAGACTACCACAGCCGCTTGACAATCTGTCCAAATTGTCTCCTCTGACCCTCATTAATGTTTTCGGCTGTCAGGTCATGATTATGTCATAGATCTTTTCCTCATAATGGGAAGATTTGGGGAGATCTCATTGCCGAGGTGACCATTTGGTCACTCGGGCTCATCCTATCTGGCAACTATGAGTCTACCATATTGGACCTTGGATGGCTAGAGAGGGGGGTGTGAATAGCCAGACACTTAAACTTTTCTCTTCTCTTCTTGTTTCTGTGATTAGGGTTAGCAGCGGAAGACAAATAGACAGAAACAAAAACACAAACAGAAAATAGAAAGGACAAACGATAACTCAAAGATGTACAAGGTTCGGGGATAACTTGCCCCTACTCCTTGGCGTGCCCGTGAGGTGGGCGATCCCTTGATCGTCGACAGATCAAGCCCCGGAAATCCAGATATCACAGCCTCCTTTCGGTGGAGAAACCTCTCCACAGATAGTCTCAGAATGATATCAAACAACGCACAGAGACAAAGAAAAGCTTACAGAGCGCTAAGACAGAAGGCACAAAGAAGAGAACAGATCACCGAGCACAACACAGCACAACTAACGCAAGAACCTTCAGCACTTCGTGTCTGCTTGCTGATCGACTCGCAACCTTCACAACAGATTCAAAGTTCAGAGTTTGCAAGAGTTGCTCTCTCCACTTTGCTCGCCTACTCTTAAACCTCTGCTCATCGCCAGATCATCCCAGGCGCGTCTGCAGCTCACCAGAGCGTCTGCAACAACCTCTGTCACCAACCCGCTGACCTCTACTGGGCTCAGTCCACTGAAACCTCTTCATCCGAGCCTCAGGTCAGTCACCAGCTTCGCTAGACAGTTGTCAGCCTGCGCAGAAGCCGTTGAATCCTGCGAATGGGAAACAAGCAAACCTGACCGAAAGTCTCCAATTGACCCTCCTTCTTGGTTTGTGTCATCCATGTATTACCTGCACACTCAACAGAGATTTAGCACAATAAATCAAAAGTAAATCAGTAGGGTAACAGAGAAATTAGAAGCGATCAGAGTGAAATCAGAAGTCTGACAATGAATTCAAATTAAAGTTATCAGACACTAATCAGTCACCCTGATCGATCAGTGAAGACCCTGATCGATCAGGTCACCTCCTGATCGATCCAGCAAGGATCTGATCGGTCACCCTGACCGATCAGAGATTGGGGATCGGTCACCAGACCGATCCTCAAACACAAAACATTCTGTGTGATTTCCAACAAGGCACTGATCGGTCAAACAGACCGATCAGTGATGGGCCTGATCGATCAGGCTCCTTCCTAATCGATCCAGTGACTCTGTGATTGGTCACACTGACCGATCAGGGATCGAGGATCGTTCGCCAGACTGATCCATCAACTTGATGGAGTTTCCTCCAGTTCCCACCAGCTCACTTCCCTGATCGGTCACTTGACCGATCAAGTTAGGGCCTGATCGGTCAAAGTGACCGATCAGGTCACTCCCTGACCGATCAGGAGCCATCCTGATCGGTCAGGATGTCCCTGATCGATCAGACAGACAGATCAGGTTTCTTACAGAGATTTTCTGATCTCTCTCTAATCGTTCACCAGAATGATCAGAAGCCAAACAGAACATTCTGTTCTCTTTCTCATCGTTCACGAGAACGATCAGAAGCCAAACAGAAACATTCTGATCTCTCTTTGATCGTTCACCAGAACAATCAGAAGTCAAACAAAACATTTTGTTTTCTTTCTGATCGTTCACCAGAACGATCAGACTCCCTAGATCGGTCACCAAACTAATCTATTAACAAGGGAGCTCGTGCCAACTTCTGATCGGACTCCAGACCGATCCAGACACTTGGCTGACTCATGCTTAGTCCCCGGACCAAGACTTCATGCCGGCTTCACTCACCGGGACTTTGTCCAACCTAGCTTCCCTCACTAGGACCTGGCTTCACTCACTAGGGTTTCTTTCACCTAGCTTCACTCGCTAGGACCCGGCTTCACTCACCGGGGTTTCCATCACCCAGCTTCACTCACCGGGGTTTCCTTCATCCGACTTCACTCACCAGGACCCAACTTCACTCATTGGGGTTTCCGTCACCCATCTTCACTCACCGGGATTTCCGTCACCCGGCTTCACTCACCGGGGTTTCCGTCACCCGGCTTCACTCACCGGGATTTCCGCCACCCGGCTTCACTCACCACGACCCGTGCCCTGTCCCTGACCAGGACTTAAGTCGAACTTATCTTACTCACCTAAACTTAAATCGGTGTCAACACCAAAATAACAATCAGGTCAGACTACATCAACATACCAAAGCCTGAGCGGCCAGTGGAAATGATCAGACAGATAAGCTAGACTTCTGGACTATTTATGTCTTTGGGACAGACCTAAGGCTCCCGACTGAGAGCTCTCGGCTGGGGATGTTGACAGGTCGGGTCGGTTGGGTCGGCCGGGTCGGCCAATCGGGATCGACCGGTCGGGGTCGGGGTCTGCCGGTCGGGGTCGTCCAGTCGGGGTCGGCCAGTCGGCCAATCGGGGTCAGCCAGTCGGTCGGTCGGGGTCGACCAGTCGGCCAGTCGGGGTCGCCCGGTCTGGGTCGGCCAGTCGGCCGGTTGGGGTCGGCAAGTCGGCCAGTCGGGGTCGGCCGGGTCGGCCGTCGGGTCGGCCGGTCGAGGTCGATCGGTCGGGGTCGGTCGATCGGGTTCGGCCGGTCGGCCAGTCAAGGTCTGCCGGTTGGGGTCGGGGTCAGCCGGTCGGGGTCGGTCGGTCGGGGTCGGTCGTCGACCGGTCGGCATCGGCCAGTCGGCGTCAGCCAATCAGCCGATCCGGGTCAGCCAGTCGGTCGGTCAGGGGTCCGGCGGGTTGTCCGGGTCGGGTCGGCCAGATTGGTCACAAATGGTGGTCAGTTGGTCGTTTGCCACAAAGAGCCGCCGATTGACCCTTAGCAACATAGAGTGTAGGATCCCATTAATTCTCTTTGCCTTAACTCCACATCAGCTTGCCAATTTTGTCTTTTTTAGGGGGTCCTACAATATCTCCCCGGATCACATATCTCCCATTCAAGTTTAGTCAAAGGAGGCGCGAGTCTAACTGACTAGACTAAATCTAGTGGTTGGTCCTACAATATCTCCCCGGATCACTTATTCTAACCTAGAAAAATACATTTTCATGAAAATACCAAATATGCTTGACTATTTGACTAAAATTTAAATTCTTTGAAAATACTCTATTTTGTATCAATCATCTATTCTAGGTTTGAACTCATATGTTTTACAAGTATATCCCATACTATTTAAAATATAGAAATGTTTTCAAACCTCCCCCTTTTCTCATATCAATAGTAAAGAAAGAAGAATTGATGATGGCTCCCCCTTTATACCAAATCGTTTGATAGAAAATATATTGAAATTCATAATGCAACTATAATAACAAGGAAATAACAATTCATATAAGCAATTCTAAGAGATGAATTTTATAGGGAACCATAAGTAAGTGCTTACAAAAATATCCAAATATTACAATATAAAATATAGTGTTTGAGAGACAAATGAAGAACATGCTCAATCTAACACACTCTCAACACTACTACACCCAAGTCATATGGAGGCTACACATTATCATCGCTAGAAGGAGGAGGAGGAGGGGCCTGATACATGAGGTTCCAGCGCTGCATCATCTCATACATATTATCCTGTCGCAGCTGGAAACTCTGAAAGTACTCCTTGAGCCCATGAACCTCCCCCTGAATAGCAACCTGCCGCTGCTGGAAACTCTGGAAGTCCTCCCTAAGTCCATGAACCTCTGCCTCTAGTTGGGAGAAACGCTCCTCTGTAATCCCAGCAGGAGCAGCAGCAGGTGCAGCAGTAGAAGCAGCCTCCTCATCATCATCAGAGCTGGAGGAAGCCTGACGAGGTCGCCAGACCATCACTCCCTGCCGCCTCTCAATCCCAACCAAGGACAGCTACCGAGAGTCTATCTGGTCATAGTCCTTTGACAGATGATGCAACTGACCTCTAATGACTCTAATACCCCTAGATGCAAAGAATTCGATCAAAATATGACCGAATGACATATAAATCTTCCTATTGACATCATGAGAAAAATGCACAATAGAGGCGAATACATGGCAGGCGATGTCAATGTCTAGCCTTCTCTCTAGAGCATACATCATCACCAAGTGAGGTAGTCGGATCTTTGACCTCCCCTTGGTGACAATAGACAAAATGCAGTCTAGGACGATTTTGTACAAGATGTTGCTAACTGGACTCATGCGCCTAGCTATAAGATACGCTCTAGAGGAGGTCAAGGATTATCGAAATAATGACGATGAATCTGATCAATCGTTACATTGGGCAAGGTTAATGGCTCAGTGACATTGGGAAAATAGGTAAATGGGTTTTCTGAAACCCGACATCCTAAGAAAGATTCTAATAATGCAGATGAAAAAGGAATGGTAACTCCCTATACCATAGACTCATACGTCCCATCATCGAAACTACTACATGTAAGATTGGTATAAAACTCCTTGTAGAGGTCAAAGTTGACATAATGCTGACAGTATACTAACTTTTCTAATCCAAAATGTGTGATGATCTCAATAATGTGAGGAGTAATCTCCTGAAAATATGACTGATTGAGATATCTACAATTCATTATAATAAAGTCAGCATTTTCAAAGACCCGCTGGCAAGCCTCAGAACAGATCCGAGGTGCCGCCGGATCTATGGGTTGTTGTTGGGATGATCCCTCACCAACCCTTCTCTTTAACCTAGCCCTAAAATGCAAATATCGTATGCATGTCCATGAATGACCCAATCAAGAAGAAAATCAAGGAAAACATGCAAAATATCGAGAGTTAGTCATGAGTCATGAACTAAATGGAGAAAAAATAAGGTAGACACTTTGTTACCATCGCTCCATTCGTTGTATAATGAATGATGACCAAGTTTGACTCAAGAAAGGTGCTTTTCTTGCCCTAGACTTAGATCTAAGGTGAAGGGCTAGAAACTCGATTTCAGGACCTTGGGAAGGCTTGGAGAGGCTAGAGAGGTCGGGGGAGAGAAGTAGTAGTAAGGGACGGCGCCTGAAATCCTAGGTTCGGTCCTCCCCGCGTGGGGTTTTCTTTTAAAGAATCGCAGCATCAGTCGACTGCCCCTGGGTCAGTCGACTAATGAACTAAATAGAAAGATCAGTCGACTGATGGTGGATCAGTCAACTGCTGCATGGAATATCCTAGTTTCTGGTTTGAACTGTATCAGTCGACTGCCTCTGCATCAGTCGACTGATACTCTATATTACCAGCATTTCTGACCCAACTTCAGAAATACATCAGAAATTTCACAAATCTCCAAAAAATTTAAATTTTGTGGAGAAATTTGTGGTACCCGTGTCTACTTGGAAAAAATACACTCACACACATATCTATTACCAATCCCAAGATTGACACAAAACTCAAAACTATCTAAATGGTTCAATTGAACCTTGACCTAAAGTCCTAGTTTTGATCTCTTCTTGATGTATTTTCTCATTCCCATCCACAATGCATTCTTAGCATTGGTTTATATGATATCCACACATTGACAACCAATTTTCATGCAATATGGTTGCATTGTCATATTTCCATGCATGAACCTTACTTTTAATGTGTCAAATCCCTAGGATTAAGACTCAAATCCGTCTCCACATCCTTTGGCACACTCCATTGTCTTTTAGAAGAACTCCTCCCGAGACCCATTGACCATGGGTCCCATCTTGACTCCTAGAGCTCCCCCTTGGGCTCTTAACCTTAGCCACCTCCTAGGTGACTCATCTATAATGGCAAGACCGCACCAGTGTACCTCTGGTACTTTTTGACCTTCAACCCTAACCTTCTTGACTTTGTATACCTTGTCCTTGGATAAGTTCTTTTTTCCCCCTTTAAATGGCTTTCCCTTGCCATTTTTGGCCTTCCCTTTGCTATAATCATATGGCATCCTTGCATATGACTTTTCAATAGCATTTGATCCAATAGATCAGTATCCTAGACCCGATCTATCATTGTCGGGGTTTTGACTACCCGGCACCATGCTTAAACCTTTAGATCCACTAATGAATCTTTCTAGGGTTTTCTCTAACTTGTCAAGCTTTGCCCTTAAAGCTTGATTTTCCCTCTCTAGATTCTTAACCTTAGCATCACCATGTCCATCTTAGACATTTCTAGATCTACCCATTTATCTAGGCATGTGTCTCCCTTTCTTTGGATTAATGTCTTGGTCCTTAGGTTTGAAACTTCTAGGTTTATCATGATACATAAATTCCTTAGGGTTTTGAGATATAACATTAGCCCTATTTTTATCACAATATCTAAAATTAAAATTATGCATAGGTAAATAAGTCTCATTATTTCTACCACACATAGAGGAATTTGAAACATGCTTAAAGTTAGGGATTACCTCCCTTATGATAGATCGTGACCATCAAACTAGAGCGGGGGTGAATAGCGTCTTTCAGTTTTCTTCCTACAATCATTAGCGCGCAAGTGAAATATATAAAATAAAAACAAAACATAACGAAGAAAGAACACACCTATTTACGTGGTTCAGAGATAAAACTCCTACTCCACGGCTACCCGTAAGGTGGGTGATCCTAATCCGTCGGTGGATGATTCCCCGGAGCACCTCCAGCTAGATCTTGTAGCTCCTTGTCGGTGGAGAAACCTCACCACAACTCCTGGACACTACTTGAGCAATACAGGCTACTAACAAGCTTTCTCCAAGCAAGTTTCGCCAAGAAAGACAAGCCTTAAACGAGCTCCCTTAAATAGAGCTCGAGTTCTAAAATGGTCGCTGCCAGTCAACTGCCCCTGGGGCAATCGACTCGTCCCACACAAATTCGAACGTTGCGCCCAATGTTTGAATCTCCATCCATCACCAGTCGACTGCCCCTAGGGCAGTCGACTGGTCCTTCCGTAAGCCTAGAGTTACCCTTCCCGAGAACATTTCTCTCCGCACTCAAACCCTCCCGGCTTAGTTCCCGAGTACAAACACTCACACTTGGACCCTTACGACCTGGTTGACTCTTCAATCGGCAGTCTTGATCTGTTGCCTTCACGCCCTCTTCATCTTTGGCTCCCGCCCCTCAGATGCGCACGCAAGCCCTCGGCCTGCCTCCATGTCATCCTTCACGCATACCTCGAAGTCGCGTCCCTCGGCTCATCGTCTCTGCTTCAGCAGCCTCGATCCGTCGCCTTCAAGCCCTCTTCGACTTTGGCCCTCGTCCCTCGGATACGCACACAAGCCCGCGGCTTGCCTCCATGCTATCCTTCACGTATGCCTTGAAGTCCGCTTCCCTCGGCTCATCGTCCCTACTCTATCCATGGTCCCTCGAATATGCACACAAGCCTACGGCTTGTCTCCATGCCACCCTTCACCTCAAGACATCCAACCAAGTCTATGTGTACCTGCAAACTTGCACAGTCACATACACATATTAGAACACAATAAAACCCTAACTTAATCATATTAACACACACATCAAAACCCATGATCCTCCAAATCATCCTTGAGTCGATTACCCCAACGATCTCCCTCTTTTTGATATGTGACAATATGTTTAAGTTAGGTAAACAAAAACAACAATAGCAATTGAAAATTAAAAGCATAGCAAACAAGAGGCAACCTCCCCCTTAACCTTGCCCTCTTCCAATTTTCAATTCTCACTCACAACACCAAGTTAAGTTCTACCCAACTTAACATCACAATACCAAGTTATGTTCTACCCAACTTAACACCACAAGTTTTCTCACGTCAAGTTAAAACTAATTTAACACCACAAATTCTCCCCCTTTGACACCATCAAAAAGATTGCCCCAAGCAATCCTAACCCTAGTGCCAATGAGAACCCACTTTATTTCTAGAAAACCCCTCAGAAATCACCAAACAGCAACATCAGTTGACTGCCCCTCTGTTTTTCATAAATTACAGAAATATCAGTCGACTGCCCCCAGGGCAGTCGACTGATACAGTCTAAACCTGAAATTCTAGCCCAATTTCAGAAACTTGTAGAAAATTCTACAAAATTTGAAAAAATGAAAAATTTTGTAAGCATATTTGTTAGGATATAACCTACCCTAGAAAAATATTATTTCGTGAAAAATACCAAATGTGCTTGACTTTTGGTACAAACTCTAATTTTCTCAAAACTTGTCATTTTGTATCAACTTTTAAGTTCATAGATGAATCCATGTGTTTGCCACAGCTATCCTATGCCTTTTTTAAACCTAGAATTGTTCTCAACTCTCCCCTTTTCTTTATATATACTCATGATGATACAACCTCCCCTTCTTTTATATTTCTTAACCCTAAGCACATATACATGAACCTTCCCTTGTGCCCATATTTAGCAAGATCTTATCATTCAATAGCAAGCAATAATTTCAAGCAATATAAATACTAGCAAGTCATGAAATCAAAACTCATAAAATAACATGAAAGCATAAATAGATGTTTCATACAATAGTCAAACCACAGTATAAGAGTATCACAAGGGTCGTAGCCCCCGAAGTAGCTGAATATTACAATCCCAAAATAGATGTTTGAGAGATAAAATGTAAAATCCAAACCATACACTCTCAACACCAAAACCATCAAGTCAAACTGACTACATCTCGTCGCCTGGAGGAGGAGGAGGAGGAACCTGATACATGAGGTGCAACTGCTATATCATATCGTACATCTCGTCCTGCCACAGTTGAAACCTCTAAATGTCTCGGTGAGCCCATGGACCTCCCCCTGAATGGCAGTCTGTGTCTGCTAAAAGCCCATCTGCTTCTGTGAATCCCGTGGAAGTCCTCTCGGAGGCCGTGAACCTCTGACTCCATCTTGGACAACCTCTCCTCTGAAACTCCTGCAGCTGTAGCCTCCTCATCATCTGAACTCGAAGAATTAGCCCAACGCCGCCAGATCACCACCCCTCACGTTTCTCGGTCCCAACTAAAGAGAGCTGTCGAGATCCTATCTGGTCATAGTCCTTAGATAACTCATGAATTTGACCCTTGGTGACTCTGACCCCTCTAGATTTAAAGAATTCAGTCAAAACATGACCGAATGGCATGTACATCTTCCTATTGACATCATGGGAAAAATAACAAATGGATGCAAATACCTGGCAGGCTATGTCTATATCTAGTCTCCTCTCCAGAGCATACTGTAACGACCCGGAAAATTCTCTTAATATTTTATTAAAATATTAAGCATGTCTAGATAATTTTCCGAAGGACCTAGAGGTAATAATGCAAACTTTGGCCTAGAAAATCCATGTTTTCCCATTTAAATTGGGAAAAAGGGCACTAATGGGCCTTATATGGGCTTGCTAGTACCATAATTATCGGTGGATTTTAGGTGGAAATTAGTATAAAGATAAATAGGATTTAATGGGACATATTAGCATGATTATGGGTAAGTATTAGTTTAATTTTTCTAATTAATTTGAGGAATTAGGTACTAATGGGTCTTAAATGGGCTCCGAAAAAATGGGTATTAATTGAGTAAAATTCATATAAATATAAAAGAATTTTATTTAGGAATATTGGCAAAATTATGGGTCATTTTTGGAGAATTTTCGAAATAAAAGGGGAATTTTCGAAAATAAGAAAAAAGATTAAATAAAATAAAAATAAAAATGCATGGGCCAAGGATTGAACCTTGGACCTCTTGTACAACCAATGAATGCTTTAACCAACTCACCTAGCAAGGAATTCTTGTGAGGAAAGGAAGTGAATGGTGGTTAAATGGTAGAGGAAGATGAAGGGCCATAGAAAACTCTTCATTCACCACCTTAATGGTTGATTAATAAGGGGGTTTGGGAGTTTCATTCTTCATGCCATCAAGTGCATTTGCTCCTCTCTTCTTTCTCCATTCTTGCCGAGCACTCAAGGAGGACTTCTCCCTTGAGAAAACTTCACAAAAAGTCTCATCCTCCAAGATCTAAGGTCTTCTCAAGTTTCCAAGGGCTAGGTGTGGTCAAGTCTTCTTCCTTCTTTCCATCCAAGGTCTAAAAATCAAGAAATCTAAGGTAAGACTCCCTCACCTGTGGTATAATAGTTACCAACGTTTTCCATGATTTTTGGCATGATATATGGGTTAGTTTCGGATTTAATGTTGAAGGGAAACAAAATCCAGGTTTCTATGGTTCAAAGGTTTCGGCCAGCATGTTCTAGAGGTCCATAATTATGCTAAAAATCATGATAATATTATTTGATGTTCCCTTATGATTTTTAGAAGTTAATTGAAATTTTTGGGGATTTTTGGCATGATATATGGGTTAGTTTCGGATTTAATGTTGAAGGGAAACAAAATCCAGGTTTCTATGGTTCAAAGGTTTCGGCCAGCATGTTCTAGAGGTCCATAATTATGCTAAAAATCATGATAATATTATTTGATGTTCCCTTATGATGTTTAGAAGTTAATTGAAATTTTTGGGGATTTTTTTCATGATATATGGGGGGGGTTTCGGATTTAATATTGAAGGGAAACAAAATCCAGGTTTCTATGGTTCAAAGGTTTCGGCCAGCATGTTCTAGAGGTCCATAATTATGCTAAAAATCATGATAATATTATTTGATGTTCCCTTATGATGTTTAGAAGTTAATTGAAATTTTTGGGGATTTTTGGCATGATATATGGGTTAGTTTCGGATTTAATGTTGAAGGGAAACAAAATCCAGGTTTCTATGGTTCAAAGGTTTCGGCCAGCATGTTCTAGAGGTCCATAAGTATGCTAAAAATCATGATAATATTATTTTATGTTCCCTTATGATGTTTAGAAGTTAATTGAAATTTTTGGGGATTTTTGTCATGATATATGGGTTAGTTTCGGATTTAATGTTGAAGGGAAACAAAAATCCAGGTTTCTATGGTTCAAAGGTTTCGGCCAGCATGTTTTAAAGGTCCATAATTATGATAAAAATCATGATAATATTATTTGATGTTCCCTTATGATGTTTAGAAGTAAATTGGAAAATTTTGGGGATTTTTGGCATGATATATGGGTTAGTTTCGGATTAAGTGTTGAAGGGAAAACAAAATCAAGGTTTCTATGTTCAAAGGTTTCGGCCAGCATGTTTTAAAGGTCCATAATTATGTTAAAAATCATGATAATGTTATTTACTGGTTCCTTATGATGTTTAGAAGTTAACTGTAATTTTTGGGAATTTTTAGAGTACCCTAGGACACCCTAGGGTCTCGGCCAACATGAGGGAAGCAAAACCCAGAACTTTAAGTTCAAGGGTTTTGGCCAACATGTTTTAAAGGTCTAAAAATATGTTAAAAATCATGATAAGGTTATCTACTGTGCCCTTATGATGTGTAGTAAGTAACTATAATTTTTGGGAATTTTTGGGGTACCCTAGAGTACCTTAGGGTATAGGTAATTAGGAGGTATGCTTAAGTAAGGTGAAGGAATACCATGTTAACTAAACCTATAGCTTATATGTCATGAAATATACGTTAGGTCATAGAATGTTTAGACATATGCCATGATTTAGGAATGATATGTATGTATGCCATGATGTATGAATGATATGTATGTATGCCATGTCTTACGAATGATATGAATGTATGTCATGCTTATGTGTGTATGCCATGCTATATGAATGATGTGTACCTATGCCATGTCTAAGAATGAAATGATGAATGAAGGTTAAGTATGATGAACGAATGAATATGCTATGAATGATGATGAATGAAGAAGCATATGAAAGCATTTATTTTATTTTATGGGCTTGTACCGGACCTAAGTAAGGTCCACGGTTCTGGACTACCGATGATGCTGTCCACGGTTCGGGACTACCGATGATGCTGTCCTTACGGTTCGGGACTACCGATGAAGCTGTCCTTACCCTAGTAGGTCGAGATTAGCTACCTCGTATTTACTTAGGGATGCGCGCATATGATGAATGAATGTGGTACAAGCCAGGGCCCGATGCATGTTATGATTATGTTCAAGTATTTAAAAGCATGTTTTCAAGATTAAGCATCCTTATATATATATATATGCACAGTTGCTACATGCATCCATTTATGCTATGCATTATGTTATGAAAAGTATGTTTACGAAAAGTATGTTATGAAGATATGTTCATGCCATGATTTTATTTATGTTTATGCCATGATTTTATTTATGTGTATGTCATGCTTTTATTTATGTTTGTGCCATGATTTTATTTATGTTTATGCCATGATTTTTGTTTATGTTTATGCCATGATATTATTTAAGCTTATGCCATGATATTATTTAGGTTTATGCCATGATGTTATTTATGTTTATGCCATGATTTGATGCTAGTTTAGAATGCCATGCTTTAATTATGTTTATGATAGTTTAGGATGCCATGATTTTATCTATGTTTATGTTAGTTTAGGATGCCATGATTTTATGCTAGTTTAGAATGTCATGCTTTACTTATGTTTATGATGGTTTAGGATGCCATGATTTTATCTATGTTTATGTTAGTTTAGGATGCCATGATTTTATGCTAGTTTAGAATGCCATGCTTTACTTATGTTTATGATGGTTTAGGATGCCATGATTTTATCTATGTTTATGTTAGTTTAGGATGCCATGATTTTATGCTAGTTTAGAATGCCATGCTTTACTTATGTTTATGATGGTTTAGGATGCCATGACTTTATCTATGTTTATGTTAGTTTAGGATGCCATGATTTTATGCTAGTTTAGGATGTCATGGTTTAATTATGTTTATGTTACGTTAGAATTCCATTATTTTGTTCATGCTCATGCTAGTATGGGATGCCATGATTGTAATTAGACTTATGTCATGATTTTATTTATGTCTATATCAAGTATTATGCCATGCTATGATTGTTTACGATATTTATGTTATGTCAATAATTATGCCATACCCGAATGTTTATGGTTATGTTTATGCCATGCTATGAATGGGGTGAAGCTATGTCCATGACATGTCAAATGAATGCTAAGTGATGCTAAGGATGATGTTCGAAGTAAAGCGCTAAGAGTGCTAATGTTTCATATGCTTATGATTAAGTGACGGACGGTTTTAGTGAGTAGGAAAGAGTCTTACTAAGCCTGTGTGCTTATAGTTTTATTATCTTATATCGCAGATCACGCAAAGGAACAGTAAGGAAGCAGCAGGAGGGCTTTGCAGAATGTGTGTGATAGTGACTTGGCCAAGAGACCATATGTTTGCTTGCCTTATGATAGAACTTTACCTTTACTACTAAGTACTTGAATATGACTATGACTCTATGATATGATGCTAAAGGATGACAGAATGCTAAAGTATAACATGATGCTAAGTATGACATGATGCTAAGTATGTTATGATGCTAGGAATGATAGAAAGTGCATGTAGGTGTAAGTTTAAAGTTTTCCGCTGCGTTATGATGTCTACATGCCCTAAGTATGTTAACGTAACACCGCTTTATGGTGGTCAAAAAAAAAAAAAAGCGGGTGTTACACATACATCATCACCAAGTGGGGAAGTCGAATCTTCGACCTCCCTTTGGTGACAATGGGCAAGATGCAATCTAGAACAACCTTATACAAGACATTATTAACCGGGCCCATGTCTTTGGCTACAAAAAAACGGTCTCAAGTACATCGAGGTCGGTTAAAATAATACCGGTGGATCTGATCTATGGTGACACCCGGTAAAGATAAAGGCTCAGCAACTGTGGGAAAACAAGTAAACTGGCTAGTTGAAGCTCTACATCCTAAAAATGACTGTAACACGTCAGGTGTGAATGGAATGATAATCCCTTGTGCCATTGACTCATATACATCGTTTTGGACATCAGTAGATGTAAGGTTTGCATAGAATTCCTTACATAAGTCAAAATTGATGAAATGCTGACAATAGACCAGTTTTTGTAACCCAAAATATACAATGATCTCAATGATGTGGGGGTGATATCCTCAAAATATGTTCGGTTGAGGTAGCGACAATTCATTAAAATGCAAGCAACACTGTTAAACACTTTCTGACACTCCTCGGAACGAAAACGAGGTCCCTCCAGTTCTTCGAGACCTTGGTGAGATGACCCCTCACCCTTTTGCCTCTTATGCGCAACCCTAAACATGTGACATACCAATGCATGTACCCCCAACATCCCATAACAAGAGAAAAACAAGGAAAACCAAGAAAATAAGCCAAATTAGTTCCAAACCATGATTTAAATGGGAAAAATCAAACTATGCAAGGTATTGCCGTTTTCCCACTCGCTTCATGATGAGACTTGATGAAGATCAACTTGAAAGGAGAAGTTTCACTAACCCTAGATTCGGATCTAAGGTGGGAGGAGGCTAGAGAAGTGGTTTTTAGGGCTTGAGAACACCTTAGATCAAGAGAGGAGGTCGAGGAAGAAGAGATCTCGCAGGGGGTGGCGCCGAAAACCCTAGGTTCGGCCACCCCCGCGCGGCCCTTTCTTATTTAAAATCACGCATAATAGTCAACTGTCCCTCGGCAGTCGACTACGAAACTAATTAGTAAGATCAGTCGACTTCCCCAAGAGCAGTCGACTGGTAATTTTGAAATCCTATTTTTCGATTTGCACTAGACCAGTCGACTGGTACACTGATTTCAAGTTTCCAATCCTAATTTCAGAAATACATAACTAATTCCATAAATCTCCAAAAAATATGAAATTTCGTGGAGAGATTTATGGAGCCTATGTTTACTTGGGAAAAATATGTTTTCAAGTAAATCTATTCCAATCCCAAGACTGGCATGAAATTCAAAACTACCTAAATTGTATCATTGGAACCTATCCAAAAGTTCTAGTGTTGACCTTTCCTTGGTATATCTTCCCATACTTAATCATAATACATCCCTAGCACTGAGTTATATGGTGTTTACACATTAAACATCAATTTCTATCCAATATGATCATATTTTTATCTTTTCCTTCATAAATCTCCTTTTAGTGTGCCAATTCCCTAGGATTAAGACTCAAATGAGTATTTCAAATTCTTTGGCACATCCCTAAATCCATCTAATCTCCTTGAAGAAATCCTCCTGAGATCCATTGACCATAGATCTCATTTTGACCTTTAGAACTCTCCCTTAATCTCTTAGCCCTAGTCACCTCCTTAGGTGACTCATCTACAAAGGCAAGAACACATCAGTGTACCTCCGGTGCTTCTTGACCTTCAACTCTCACTCTCTTAACTTTCCACACCTTGTCCTTGGTGGACTTCTTCTTTTCCCTTTTAAATGGCTGTTCCTTGTCATTTTTGACATTTTCTTTGCTATAGTCATATGGCACCTTGCCATATGATTTTTCACTAGTCTTTTTACTAACATTTGACCCCCCTAGCTTTGTATCCTAGTCCCGACCTACCATTTATAAGGTGTTGATCATTTGATATCACACTCAATCCCTTGGATCCCCTAATGAGTCTATCTAGGTTCTTTTCTAACTTATCGAGTTTTGCCCTCAAAGCTTGATTTTCCTTCTCTAGATTCCTAACCTTAATATCACCATGACCCTTTTTATCATTCCTAGATCTACCCATTTTTCTAGACATGTGTCTCCTTTTCTTAGGATTAATGCCTTGGTCCTTAGGTCTAAAAACCCTAGATTTATCATGACTCATGGATTCTTTAGTATTTTAGCACGCAATAGTATTTCTATTTTTATCATGATACTTGAAGCCAAAAGTACGCATAGGCAAGCAATCATTTATATTTCTAGCACTCATAAAAACATTTGAAGCATAAGTAAAGTTAGGGATTACCTCCCTTACCCTTGTAGCTCCCCCTTGATATGAGGTTCTCTTCTTTTCCTCTTTTTCCCATCTTCTTAAATGCTCTATTTTCTTGAGCTCTCCTTTTCTTGGACATTGGGTATGGTAATGTCCTAGCTCCCCACAAGTGTAGCACCTAATGTGCTTCTTGTCTTTCTTTTCCCTACAACCCACATTAGATTTTAAATGGATGAACCCGAGTTTAGGGTTTACCTCCTTCTTACCTAGTGGACACTTGTCCTTGTAGTGCCCCTTCTGGTTGCATCCAAAGCATATAATGTGGTCCTTTGACTTTGCTTTGGTGGAGGTTGGAGCTTCTTCTTGCTCCGAGATTGAAGTAGGTCTCTCCTCCCCCTCAATTCTTGAAGTTGATACCTCTTCTTCTTCTCTTGATGAAGTGGATGATCTCTCACTTGATCGTGTCACTTCAACTCATGAGGTTGACAATTCTTTTTCCTCTGGGTCCTCTTGGACCATTAAACTTATTTCGTTGGACTCTTCCACTATTTGAGCTTGTGTAGGGTTTTCATGACATTCTTCCAACTTGTTCCATAATTCATATGCATTTTTATACCCACCTACACCACTCAACACATTATTAGGCAAAATATTAACTAATATACCAATTACCTTCTCATTTTCCTTAGATTGGGCTTGTTGCTCCTTTAGTCCAATATCTAGGTCAAAGTCTTTTTCTATGCTTGTCTCTTGGAATTTCGAAGGGCTCTTCTATTACCATCATACACTCTCAATCCATTTCAAGCCAAGTCTCCATCCTTGTTCTCCAATAGCCAAAATCTTCTTGATCATAGGAAGGTGGAGGGTTGATATCATCCCCCAACTTATCTTCCATCATCATTTCCTCTAGCTTGTGCTCTTTTGGCGGTTATTCCAATAAGAGCGGACCTTCACTCTGATACCACTTGATAGATCATGACCGTCAAGCTAGAGGGGGGGTGAATAGCGTCTTTCGATTTTCTTCCTACAATCGTTAGCGCGCAAGCAGATATATAAAATAAAAACAAAACCTAACGAAGAAAAAACACACCTATTTACATGGTTCGGAGATACTCCTACTCCATTGCTGCCCGTAAAGTGGGCGATCCCTAATCCATCAGTGGATGATTCCCCAAGCACCTCCGGCTAGATTTTGTACCTCTTTGTGGGTGGAGAAACTCTCCACAACTCCGGGACACTACCTGAGCAATATAGGCTACTAACAAACTTTCTCCAAGCAAGTTTCGCCAAGAAAGACAAACCTTAAACGAACTCCCTTAAATAGAGCTAGAGTTCTAAAATGGCCGCTGCCAGTCGACTGCCCCTCGGGCAGTCGACTCGTCCCATCCAGATTCGAACGTTGCACCCAACATTTGAATATACAGCCATCACCAGTCGACTACCCCTGGGGCAGTCGACTGGTCCTTCCCTAAGCCTAGGGTTACCCTTCCCGAGTACATTTCTCTCCGCACTCGAATCCTCCCAACTTAGTTCCCGAGTACAAACACTCACACTTGGACCCTTACGACCTAGTTGACACTTCAATCAGTAGTCTCAATCTGTTGCCTTCACGCCCTCTTCATCTTTGGCTCCCGTCCCTCAGATGCGCATGCAAGCCCTCGGCCTGCCTCCATGCCATCCTTCACGCGTGTCTCTAAGTCCGTGTCCCTCGGCTCATCGTCTCTGCTTCAGCAGCCTCGATCCGTCGCCTTCAAGCCCTCTTCGACTTTGGCCCTCGTCCCTCGGATACGCACACAAGCCCGCGGCTTGCCTCCATGCTATCCTTCACGTATGCCTCGAAGTCCGCTTCCCTCGGCTCATCGTCCCTACTCTATCCATGGTCCCTTGAATATGCACACAAGCCTACGGCTTGTCTCCATGCCACCCTTCACCTCAAGACATCCAACCAAGTCTATGTGTACCTGCAAACTTGCACAGTCACATACACATATTAGAACACAATAAAATCCTAACTTAACCATATTGGCACACACATCAAAACTCATGATCCTCCAGATCATCCTTGGGTCGATTGCCCCAATACCTTACCCTTGTAGCTCCCCCTTGATTGAGCTTTTCTTTATTTCCTTCTCTCACTTCTTCAAATGCTCCAATTTCTTGAATTCTCTTTTCTTTGAGCATTTGGTGTGGTAGTGTCCTAGCTCACCACACGTGTAACACCTAATATGCTTCTTCTCCTTCTTTTCCCTACAACCCATGTTAGGTTTTAAATGAATTGACTTGGATTTAGGGTTTACTTCCTTTTTACCTAATGAACACTTATCCTTGTAGTGTCCCTTCTTGTTGCACCCAAAGCAAATAATGTGGTCTTTTGATTTTGCTTTGGTGGAGGTGGATGCTTCTTCTTGTTCCAGTATCGAAGATGGTCTCTCCTCCCCCTCAATCCTTGAAGTGGAGACCTCTTCTTCCCTTTTGACGAAGTGGATGGTTCTTCAACTTCTTGTGCCACTTCACTTGAGGAGATGGATGAATATTTTTCTTCTTTCTCCTCCTCTTCGAATGTTGAGCTTCTTATTAGTGATATGAGAGAAGTGTCCTAAATCAATCGTCTTATGATTGTAATCATTTATTCTAATAAATGAATCTTCACTGTTTGAGTATACATGTTTGTGTATTTGATTGAGATCTTAAACTCATTTACTGAATGTCCGCAATACAATTCACAGCATGAGAGAATTTGTGATGAATTCACAACTAGTGATTATCTCTACATGTGTAATTGTGAAGTATTGAAATTGTCCCTAGTCGATGAATTGATAAATACGGACACTATCAATTCTGTTGAGACTAGCATGGGTTATTCTCTAATCAGCTGATTCTCACTGGCTGGTGACATTGAGATGTCCGGAGATAAACATGAATGCTAGTTAAGGGAACTAGTTCATTGGAGTGACTGGCTGTAAAACTTCATATGGTAGTCTACATATAGATATGTCAGTGAAGTTCTTACTGCAGCTTAAGTGCGATGTTCCTTTGACTTGCGGTGTTCAAGTCATCTTGGTCATGGAGACTTATACTTTGACATCTTAAGCAAGCATCTCCAAGGAGGTGTGGACCCAGGATGATTGGGTATAAGCCGAAGTGCCCGAAGATGTTTGAACAGCCTACAAAGGATTCACCACTCCTTGCGAGGAGATGTATACCCAAGGCCTATCGTCGGATTGTTACTCGAAGCCTCTGGCCAGAGCATGACATGTTCAGAGTATGAATCTCTTAAATACATGAGAGCAATTAGAATCCGTAGGACGAGAAAACATTACTTGGGCTAGGTGTGACGTAGTCAGCCTAGTGGGGACTGACACACATAGACCATGTCCTGAACCAAGTGGGTATAAGATGGTGAAGGGAATGGGGCACGATTCATTATAGCTGCTGAAGGGTTTCAGAATTGTTTCTGAGGTCAACCGTTGATCTTTTGATTAATTAGGGATCATGATGTACTACTAGGTGTCACTCATGATCGTTCTATAATTGATTAATTATAGACGGCCAACATAAATCGAAAGCCTATTTAGTCACACACACTACGAGTAATCCGAGAGATTTAAAACGAGTTGAAAATTGGATTTTCCAATCAAGAGAGATTAAGTTTGGTTGAGTCAAACGATAAGTCGAATCTGAATTTTTCAGAGACGCATCGGAAGCGTAAAATGGCTAAGTCTTTTGAAGACTTAATAGATGAATTAAATAAGTTTAATTCATTGGGGCGTGGCTTGGATGGGTCGGCTAAAGAGGGTCTCCATCCTCTTTGCTTGGCCGGCCACAACAAAGGGAGAGAACCAAGTTTTTGGTTGAATTTATAAAATAAACCAAGTGTGGTTTGTTTTATAAAATTATGGATGATATAAATTTTTATATAATAAACCAAGGTTTGGTTTATTTTTTATGGAAATTAAAATGAACCATGGATTGGTTTATTTTATAAAATCAATCATGGATTGATTTACCATGATAAGGAAATTTATTCCATAGGAGAGAAGATTTTTATCATGAATTAAAATATGATTTTAACCATGATATAAAATCAAACTTGGCATGATGGAATAAGTTATTCCATATTTGAGAGGCTTGATGGTTGAGAGGTCACTATATAAAGGACCCAAGGCAAGGCTTGGGTGTGAATTATAGAGATGAAGGCATAGGCTCTCTCTCTCTCTTTCTCTCCTTCTCTTCTCCCCTTCTTGTCGTGCGCCAACCAGCCCCAAGAAGTAGCACCAGCCGGCCGCCCCTGCCCTTTCCCTGCCGACCACCACCTACTGCCGGAGAAGGAAGCTCCGGCCATCTCTTGGCCGGAAGAAGGTGCTGCCGGAATTAGAGTTTGCCGCAAGCCTCTTCTTTTTTTTCGCCGGAATTTTGATTCCGGCAATCCTTTTGTGGTTAGTCTTCCGACTTCTCTCTTGGTTTTTCTCGTCGCGTTCTCGGAGAATCTAGTAGTTCTCGAGAACACGAAACTTGTGGCTTTGCGAAGTCATCCCAAAGATACTCGGCGTGGACGCGAATAGAGGCGGAGCTTCCAAGGGACGCTTACGGTTGGATCGCGTCCCTTCCTTCGAGTTACGCGAGGTAATACGTAAATTAGTTTATGTTTCTCCAAAATTTCAAATATATGATCATGTCTACACAAGATAAAATTGCATGCTTAGATGTGTGGTTAAATGATTTAGAGAAATTATTTATGCTAAACCTTCCGCTGCACGTAATTAATTTTGAAATTACGAACCCGCATCCATGTCAACATGCACCCGGTCCCAACACTTCTTTCCTAAACCGATTGGCCCTTCTCCTCTTCTTGGACCATTAAGCTCATTTCTTTCGACTCCTCTACTAATTGAACTTGTGTAGGGTTTTCATGTAGAGCAATTACTTTGCTCCACAGCTCATGAGCACACTTGTACTCATCTACACTATTAATCAAATCATTAGGCAAAACACTAAGTAATATTGAAATTACCTTCTCATTTGCCTTTGATTGTGTTTGTTGCTCCTTGGTCCAATATCTTGGGTGGAGCTTCTTCCCATGTTTATCTCTCGGGACTTCAAATGGCTCTTCTAGCACGATCATGAAGTTTCAATCCATACTGAACCATGTCTTTGTCCGCATCTTCCAATACTCGAAACTCTCACGATCGTAGGGAGGTGGAACATTGATATCATCCCCTAATCTTTCTTCGATCGCCATTTCCTCTAGCTTTTTGCTCTCTCGGTGGTTAGTCCATTGATGAGCGAACCTCGCTTTGATATCACTTGTTGGGACCTTGTCGTTTAGCTAGAGGGGGTGAATAGCTACTTTTCGATTTTCTTCCTACAAGGGTTAGCAAGCGCAAGCAGAAAACTAACAAAAACAAACAAAACAATGCTAACACAACCTTTATGTGGTTCGGAGATGGTACTCCTACGCCACAGTTGTCCGTAAGGTGGACGATCTCAATCCTTCGGTGACTCCCCAGAACACCTCCGGCTAGCTCTTGTCGCTCCTTATGGGTGGAGAAACCTCGCCACAATCCTTTGACAATCACTGAGCACGTTTAGGCTACTAACAGGCTTTACCCAAGCTTGTTTCACCAAGGAATAACAGCCAAAAACGAGCCCTCTTAAATAGAGCTCGATACTGTTCTGACCGTTACCAGTCGACTGGCCCTGGGGTAGTCGACTGGTCCTCGCAAATTCGAATGTCACAGTCTGACGATTCGCATTCTGGTCGACACCAGTCGACACCAGTCGACTGCATCAGTCGACTGATCTTTCTGTGCTCTACCTCAGTTGACTTATCAAGCATCAGTCGACTGCCACCTAAGGTTTCCCTTCCCGAGTACAATTCTCTCAGCACTCGAACCCTAGGATTTCCCTTCCCGAGTACAGTTCTCTCAGCACTCGAATCCTCATGACATAGCTGACTCTTCATCCAGCAGCCTTGCCTTCAAGCCCTCTTCGACTTTAGCTCTCGTCCCTCGGATGCATGTAAGCCCGCGGCTCACCCCCCCTTGCCATCCTTCACGTATGCCTCGAAGTCTGCTTCCCTCGGCTCATCGTCCCTGCTCCAGCAGCCTTGACTTGTTGCCTTCAAGCTCTCTTCGACTTTGGCTCTCGTCCCTCAGATGCATGCAAGCCCACGGCTCGTCTCCTATGTCATCCTTCACGTATGCCTCGAAGTTCTCTTCCCTCGTCTCATCGTTCCTGCTTTGTCCACGGTCCCTCGGATGCATACAAGCTCACGGCTTGTCTCCTCACACCATCCTTCACCGGACCCGAATACGTCCAACTAAGTCCATTTGTATCCTGCAAACCTGCACACTCACATACACATATTAGATCAACATGAAACCCTAACTTACTTATATTGACACACACACATCAAAACCCATGATTTTCCCGATCAAACTTGGGTCGATTGCACCAACAAAAAAGACACAAATTAAACATAATCAGTTTTTACTTGGTTCGAAGCTTTCGACGACTCCTATTCCAAGACTCAGGTCTCTAAGACCTTTCTGATTATTAATCCACTAAATCTCTCTACTGGTAAACTCTCGATTGAGTAGTCGAATACACAAAAATAGGAACAGTATAACATCGTACACTTTCCTTTAGCAGATACATGAAATGAGTATAAAAATAACTAAATTTGTTACCAACACAACTGTAGATATCCGGATGCACTCATGTGTTAGTGTTGGTCTTCTAGTAGAAGTCGAGCATAGTCAAGTAGTAGAATAGTCACAGCATGAAGACAGAGAAGTAGAGTGATCAGTATAGAAGTTGTATCCCAATGCTCGGACAACAACTCTTATACAGGTTGTTGAGGGTGACCTTCCCAACTAGGGTACCTCATATCCAAAGTTCAATCCATTGTGCAACCTACGTAGCTTATCGGCTTGAGGGCACCTTCAATCCCACATGAGTTGTCTCCAATCCGAACTGAGGCGCCTCAAATCCCAGCTAGGGTGCCTCCCAAGATGAAATTTGGTCTTTGACTCTTATCTATGCAGAGGCGCCCTCAACTAATCTAGGGCGCCTCCACCCTGAACTAAGGCGTCTCAAGTCCCAGCTGAGACACCTCGGGTACCAATCATCCGAGACTATTTTTGTAATTTCAATATTGCAACATGTGTTAGTCCAAAACATAAATATCTACCCTGCAAAATAAAGCTAGCACGTTATTAAAATAGAGTAAATATGATTATTAATTCAATTTTGTCTTCCTAAGACCAAGATCTAGTCATGATTTCAGCTTAATCATCCAAATGGCTTTAAGTTAGATCGCACATACAGTCCACCGAGACTCATCCTCACCGGATCTCTCTCCTCTAGTAACTCATCTTTACTCACCAATTGTAGTCATTACTTGGCTTTTTTAACCCATCAGGTCTTTCTTCCAAATGCTTCATCTAGACTTCAGTCAGCTGTCAGGTCCTAAGGACCCAGCTAGACTTCTTACCAAATATCAACCTACCTGAGTTTCAGCCAGTTGGTAGGTCCTGAGGAACTCAACTGGACTTCTTGTTAGGTATTAACCTACTTAGATTTTAGTCTAGTATCAGGTTTTAAGTCTTTTAATCCTGCACACTTGGTAACAATGTTCGACAAATAACACATCTAACTTTAACCTTTTGTTATACATCAAAATCTGAATTTAACTATTAGTGCAAACTACACCAACACCATTTTCAACTTCATCATTAGCATACACATGCTCGCTAATCACCTTGGTTTTGTCTTCCAAGTTTTTCTCAATCAACTAGTAAAACTCCTTTGTGTAAACATCGACTGATCTTACACCCTTCTTCAATGCATGAAGTCTTTGAAATAAGATTTGAGTATAATAGAAAGGAAGAAAGTGGTTTTTCATCTTCTTTATCTTCTCCCAATCAGTGTCTTGGCTTTGCCCTATCTGTCTCGTGAGTGTCCAACTGCTCCCACCATAATACTCATTTGAAATTGATGGTGAACAACTTCACTTTCACACAACTAGGTACTTCCTCAACAATCCTCAATTAGTAGCACATCGAAAAACTTGGGAAGATCAGCTGGAAACTTGATATCTCAGTACCTTTCCTCACAACCATGACTTTTACGATTGTGATAGAGGCTTTCAAAAGTGGAAGAAGAATTAAGATAAAGGAACTTACGACTTTTAAGATCTCATGCCACTAAACACCGAGTTAATTTTAGTTTTGTCTTTATAGATCTTCAAGTATTTCATCTTGAGTACTACTATCATGGTGCAAGGTTTCATCAGTCGGAACCTGTCTATTACGACCACGACGACCATCCATGGAATCTAAAGGCTCTGATACTAACTAATGTCAGGCAGAATAGCAATTATTTTGCGGGCTCGTTTCCTAAGAGGAATTGTAGAGAAAAACGTGTAAGCGAAGAAGAGAAACCTATAGGTTTAAATGAAGAGGAATTGTGTTGATACCAACTAACACCTAGGCAAAATAGAGATGATCCCGCTAGCTATATTTATCCCATTGATTTGATTACGAATGCCAAAATTAATCTTCTAAAACATATTGTTCGAAAGAAAATTAGGAAATAGAGAAAAGAGAAATAAATGGTACAGCCAAAATATTATTCATCCAAAAACTTCTCTAACTTCAATTAAATAATTGCTTATATTAACCAAAAACCTTAAGATGAAATGAAAGGAAAAAAATCTTAATAGAAAGAAAAAAAATCCTAATAGATAAGAAAAAATCTTAAAACACTCAAAATTCTAAAAATTATAAATAGACTCAAAATTCTAAAAATTATAAATAGACTCAAAATCCGAAAATATAAAAGACCAAATAAATCAAAAAAAAAAGATAAAATCTTTGGAGCCTCCTACATCATTGGGGCAGGATTGGACTTCAGGTATTCTAGACTTGCTTATTATTATATTCTCATGACCAAGGGATTGATTCCTCTCCCCAATCATGGTTGAATCAGACTTATGGTATTCTTGTTGTCACGACCCTAAGACTTCATCCCTATATGAGAGATAGTCTTCCTGCTCGGACAATATTCATCCCTGCATCAAATTCATAAATAATACCTGAGAAGGATACACTATATTGTATGAAAATGAACATGCAATACTTTATTCAATCAAGAAATGCAAACATAAGACTTTTCTATTCTCATGACTCAACCGACAAACTGACCACATGTAGATAATGAAAAGAAAAAAAATAATCAAATGCATAAACAACTCAAACTATGCAGTACATAAATGAACTGGATGGACTCTATAAAAATTGTCTTCATAACTATCGTTGAGCATCTTTGGACGACCGTCAACTTTATTAACAAAACCTTAAAAATCACCTCAAGTCTATGAATTTGGAGGTCAAAGGAGAAGGAAAGTGAGTACAAAGTGTAAAGTGGAGATAGAAGAGACGTACATGAAAATAAAATCAGAGGGCAACAACATAGTTTACACTTTCTATTTTCATGTTATTCATCCTTTATGCTCTTCTTGATTAATTTCATTAGTTCTCCCTAATTTTCTCATTTTTCAGCATTTCACACATTATTATCTTATTTTATCCGAAAACTCAATAAATTTTTAGAGTGTGTGAATGACAAACAATATACTTCTCGAGAAGGTATCGTATAAGTAAAAATGAATGACCTACATTCCACCTAATACAAACACATCGTGTATAAATAAAAATATCAAGATGAGCGACTTGTGACCCACCCAAGAAGGATGCATCGTATAGGAGAGTGAACAAAGCAATTCACTCATAACAAAATCCATCATATATATGCATCTATACATACATAAATAGGATGAATAACCTGCAATCCACCCAAAAGAAATGTATCGTATATACAAGGAGTAAATAGTTCACTCAATACGAATTACATCATGTGAACGCACATATACAAACACATACATAGGGTGAACGATCTGCAATTCACTCAAAAGTGTCTCACATAAAAATAAAATGAATGACCCACATTCTATCCCAAGAGGTAAAATCATCTCAATTTGGTTCAGTTTATGAACTTGCGAAAAGGCTCGAAAACCCATTTTAAATCGCAGAGAAAAAAATCCTATATTTATAGAGTTATTTCATTATTACTCTGATTTAAATAATCTCATGTCTTTTAAATAATAGAGCTAAAGTTCCTTGACATAAGGGTTACATTCACTTCTTTATGAACTTGGTTGAGAAGTTATATAACTTTTTATGAGTGTTGAGCCGAAACTCTCTCATATTATTACAATGCTTGTTTCAATTATACGAACTCCATGAACATAATTTATTTATTTATTTATAATATTCATTTACTCTTTATTTTCTCATAATAATTCAGGTTATATATCCCTTGTTAAGTTTCATTATTAAAATTTTGGGAGAGCAATCATAAAACAGACAAGCAAATATGAATGGCAATATCAAATAATAACGATATATTAAAACATGCAATTTATTATCATTATTTTTACTTTCTAGCCGAATGAAATTATTGCTTATTTATTATCGTAAAGCAGTAAATTGACTTTTAACATTAATTCATATTTTTTAATCAAAACAAACAGGAATAAAAGAACACTATTTTCGGTTACGTTGGAATCCAAATAAAATCAACATCTTATCTGCTTCACGCAATGGATTTATATCATATAATCGGAAAGAAAACTAGCAATCGGGAGGAGATAAGGAGTTCTAGGATGTTGGTTGAGTTCCAAATCAACAAAAAGATCAAGCAAAAAGGGATCCAAATTGTTTAATCATGCACGAAAGGTAATCGAAACTCCACCTTAAACCGAAGATCCAATCGTGCTTGCTATTGTGAAGCGTTGGCAGCACTTTGACAATGTGCGGCAGCTACGATGGTGAGCTGCGACAATGATGACGTGCAGTGATTGCGATGACGACAAGGAGTAAGGACGGTAGTCGCGGCGGCGTGAGGAGGTTAATTAAGGGTGAGGGTGTTGGAGGAAATGGGTTCCTTTCGGAGAGTTTACAATAAATTGAAATTACAAACAATAATTCTAACTTATCTGTTGAGTTGCCCGAGCTACCTTCATCGCAAGCAGCAGTCTCCCTAGCTGAATTCCCGAGCTCCCGACTTGGTCTTCCGAGCTTCCGACTGAGTTTCCCAAACTCCCGACCCGAGTCTCCCGACCGGGTTTCTCGAGCAGTAGTCCCGAGCAGTAGTTGGACGTCTCCCAACCAAGAAGTTGCTGAGGCTTCTGCAACGCAGTTTCCTTGAAACAGATTTGTCCTCCTCCGGTAGTGCTTCGAGACTCAGATGGGCGTCTGTCTCTCAGGATACAACAGCCGACCACGGGTACAACGGAGCACTCGTTGCTCGTGGAAACTGAGGAAGTACCCAACTGCTATTAGAGGAGGTCGGGAAGGAGGTGGAAGAGAATCTCGTTCTCTTGTTTTTTTTTTTTTTCTTTTTTTTTTTTTTTTTCTTGTCGATTTTTATATAGCTCAGCCCCCTAGTATCAATGACGAATAATCGTCATTTACTCAATTAACGCCAATCTAAACGTCTGATTACTGATCTTGAAATAAAATTAATGATCAGGTCGGAAGGAGGTGGAAGAGAATCTCGTTCTCTTTGCCTGTTTTTCTGTGTCTTCGTTCTCTCTGCCTGTTTTTCTGTGTCTTTTGCTCTCGGTCGCACATCCCCTTTATATAGGCTCAAACCCCCGCAGTATTCAATAACGAATTAATCGTCATTTACTGCCAATTAACCGGCCAGATCTAAACGTCTGGGGGTTACTGATCTTGCAAATCAAAATTAATGCATCAGTTACATTTGAGCAAAAATAATTTGGCAAAACATTGGTTTATCTGCTTGGATAAATTTTGCCCCGATCAATTTTTCGATAGATATTGGCTAGTATCTATCGGCGTTCGTACCAACGCAGTATCACCATTGGTGAATCTCTCAAGAATCGTGTCCACGTAATGGGACTGACTAAGAACAAGTCCTTCTGCTATTCTAAGAATTTGGATTCCTAGAATCACATCAGTTAAGCTCATGTCTTTCATGTCAAATATTGAGTTCAACATGTCTTTCGTGGATTGGATTATCTTATCATTACTCCCAATGATAAGTATGTCATCTACATATAAGCACAAGATGACAAAGACATCTTCTGTAGCTTTCGAGTAGACACATTTATCACATTCATCAAGTTTGAATCCACTTTCTCGCATAGCATTATCAAATTTCTCATGTCACTGCTTTGGAGCTTGTTTCAAGTTGTATAAAGACTTCACCAATTTGCAAACCTGGTTATTCTGTCCTGACACAGAAAACCCCTCAGGTTGCTCCATGTAAATTTACTCATCTAAATCTCTGTTTAGAAATGTCGTCTTTATATCCATCTGATGTATTTCCAGGTTTTATAGAGCAGCAATAGCCAACAACACTCTAATGGAAGTTATTCTCGACACAGGAGAATATGTATCAAAGTAATCAAGGTCTTCTCGTTGTCTGTAACCTTTAATTACCAATATGGTCATATACTTGTCAATTGTGCCATCTGACTTAATCTTTTTCTTGAAATCCACTTGCAACCTAATGGTTTACTCTCCGAAGGAAGGTCACAAGTTCCCAAGTGTGATTTTACAAGATAGATTCTATCTCAGATGCAATTGCCTCTTTCCAGTGAGGTCCTTCATAAGAGTTTACAACTTCTGAGTAGCTTTGGGGCTCACCTTCCAGTATGAAAGTGATAAAATTTGATCCATAAGATTTTTCCACCCGAGCTCTCTTACTCCGCCGAGGCGCAGCCTTAACTGGTTCATCATCCTCTTCTTCTTTCTCTGGTATTTCCTCCACTCGTTCTGAGGAGCTAGCATCCTCTCGGGGCTTATATGGAAATACATGCTCGAAGAATGAGGCATTTCTCGATTCTATTATCGAGTTCTTGTGTATATCCAGTAATTGTGACTCATAAACACAAAACCGATATGCACTGCTGTTATGTGCATATCCAATAAATATGCAATCAACAGTTTTTGATCCTATCTTAACCCTTTTCGAATCAGGCACCAAAACTTTGGCAAGACACTCCCACACTCGCAAGTATTTGTAGGATGGTCGTCTTCCATTCCATAACTCAAAAGGCTCTTATCTATTTTCTTCCAAGGAACCTTATTTAAAAGGTAATTAGCTGTTAACACAGCTTCCCCCCACATGGAGTCTGGCAGTCACTCCCACACTCGCAAGTATTTGTAGGATGGTCCCACACTCGCACACTCGCAAGTATTTGTAGGATGGTCGTCTTCCATTCCATAACTCGCAAGTATTTGTAGGATGGTCGTCTTCCATTCCATAACTCAAAAGGCTCTTATCTATTTTCTTCCAAGGAACCTTATTTAAAAGGTAATTAGCTGTTAACACAGCTTCCCCCCACATAGAGTCTGGCAAGACACTCCCACACTCGCAAGACACTCCCACACTCCCACACTCGCAAGTATTTGTAGGATGGTCGTCTTCCATTCCATAACTCAAAAGTATTTGGCAAGACACTCCCACACTCGCAAGTATTTGTAGGATGGTCGTCTTCCATTCCATAACTCAAAAGGCTCTTATCTATTTTCTTCCAAGGAACCTTATTTAAAAGGTAATTAGCTGTTAACACAGCTTCCCCCCACATGGAGTCTGGCAGTCCAGAGCTCAATAGATGAGCATTCATCATCTCCTTAAGAGTTTGATTCTTTCTCTCAGCAACTCCATTTTGCTGAGGGGTATAAGGAACTGTTGTTTCGTGTCTGATCCCATGTTCAGCACACAACTCAGCGAATGGTGATACATATTCACTACCTCGGTTACTTCGAACCACCTTAATCTTCTTATTAAGTTAGTTTTCAACCTCATTCTTGTAGAGAACGAATTTCTCTACAGCTTCATCCTTGCTTTTGAGAAGAAACACAAAGCAATACTTTGTGTTATCATCAACAAAAGTAATGAAGTACCAATTCCCACCACGTTTTGGTGTAACTTTAAGGTCACATACGTCGGTGTGAATTAGGCCGAGTGGATCATTGCTTCGTTCAACGTGTTGAAAGGATGACCTTGTCAATTTCGCTTCAACACAAGTCTCACACTTGTGTTTCGGGTCAAGGTGGAATGTAGGTATGCTTTGCATATTTATTAATCTACGAATCACATCGTAGTTCACATGTCCTAGTCTACTATGCCATAAACAAGAAGACTCAAGTATATAAGTGGAAGAGCTCTCAATTTTATTTATCTTAAGCCTAATGGTCATTACACTGAGCTTAAACAGCCCACCAGATACATAGCTCTTTCCTACAAACATTCCCTTTTTCGACAGAACAACTCTGTCTGACTCGAACACAATGTGAAAGTCATGCTTGCTTAATAATGAACCAGACACCAGATTCTTTCGAATCTATGGAACATACAACACATTGGTCAGATTGAGGTCCTTGCCCGAGGTCATCTTCAACACCACTTTTCCTTAGCCCATGATGTCCGAGATTGCCGAGTTCCCCATGAACAACTTCTCTCCACTAATTTCTTCAAAATTGTGGAGCAGTTCCTTATTGTAGCATACATGTCTGATGGCTCCAGTATCGATCCACCATTGCCGCAAGTTTGAACCCACCAGGTTCAATTCAGAGACCACGACACAGAGGTCTTCCATTTCTGGTCCCTCATTCAGGTTGGCCTCCTGCTTCTTCTTCGGTTTCTTACATTCCGAAGATTTGTGGCCAACTCGGCCACAGTTGTAGCACTTCCCAAAGAACTTCTTGGCGATGCCTCCTCTGGGTCCCAGCTTAGAAGATTTAGAATTCTTCCGTTTCGAGCTTTGTCCGTACTCGACCATGTTGGCCTTCACAGTAGCCTGAGAGAGCATATTTCTCTCTGAACCCTTGTTGTCTTCTTCGATGCGAAGTCTAACAACGAGTTCCTCCACGTTCATCTCCTTCCGCTTGTGCTTCAGGTAGTTTTTGAAATCCTTCCAGCCTGGGGGCAGCTTCTCAATGATGGCTGCTACTTGGAAGGTTTCACTTAGAACCATACCTTCTGAGTGGATCTCATGTAAGATCACCTAAGCTCCTGGACTTGGCTGATCACTGTCTTAGAGTCAACCATCTTGTAGTCCAAGAATCGGCCCATGATGAACTTCTTGGCCCCTGCATCCTCCGACTTGTATTTCTTGTCCAAGGATTCCCACAGCTCCTTAGTCGTTCTCTTCGTGTTGTACACAACATACAGCGAGTCGGCCAGGCAGTTGAGGATGTAGTTTCGACAAAGGTACTCAGAATGAGTCCTAGCCTCCACCTCAGCAACCTCAACTTGCTTGGGAGGGTCCTCGGTCAAGAATCGAGCCAGATTGAGCGTGGTCAGGTAGAAGAGCATCTTCTACTGCCACCTCTTGAAGTTCAACCAAGTAAACTTCTCTGGTTTTCCCCCATGGTTGATCGGGACATTCCCGATCGGGGCGGAGGGGGCCTGGTGATGAGTCTGTTTCACCTCAACACGTTCCGTGGCCATCTCAAAAGAAACAAAGTCTGTTTCAAGACTGTTGGAGGAAATGGGCTCCTTTCGGAGAGTTTACAATAAATTGAAATTACAAACAATAATTCCAACTTATCTGTTGAGTGACCCAAGCTGCCTTCTTCGCAAGCAGCAGTCTCCCGAGCTGAATTCCCGAGCTCCCGACTGGGTCTCCCGAGCTGCCAACTTGGACTCCTGAGCTCCCGACTGAGTCTTCGAGCTGCCGACTTGGTCTTCCGAGCTCCCGACTGAGTTTCCCGAACTCCCGACCCGAGTCTCCCGTCCGGGTTTCTCGAGCAGTAGTCGGACATCTCTCGACCAGGAAGTTGCTGAGGCATGCGCAACGCAGTTTCATTGAAACAGATTTGTCCTCCTCCGGTGG
The DNA here is from genome assembly GCA_024364735.1 of Boesenbergia rotunda. Lineage (NCBI taxonomy): Eukaryota > Viridiplantae > Streptophyta > Magnoliopsida > Zingiberales > Zingiberaceae > Boesenbergia > Boesenbergia rotunda. Next base: position 191,827 of record JAGFNQ010000307.1, on the reverse strand, counting down.
TGCTTCAAGGCTCAGATGGGCGTCTGTCTCTCAGGATACAACAGCCGACCACGAGCACAATAGAGCGCTCATTGCTCGTGGACAAACTGAGGAAGTACCCGACCGTTATCAGAGGAGGTCGGGAAGGAGGTGGAAGAGAATCTCGTTTCTTTGCTTATTCTTCTGTGTCTTTTGCTCTCTGTCGCACAACCCCTTTATATAGGCTTAGACCCCACAGTATTTAATGACGAATTAATCGTCATTTACTGCCAATTAACGGCAGATCTAAACGTCTGGGGGTTACTGATCTTGCATTAATCAAAATTAATGTATCATTTACATTTGAGCAAAAATAATTTGGCAAAACGTTAGTTCATCTGCTTGGACGAATTTTGCCAGACCAGTCGGACATTCGACGCATGCAGGTCTGCACGCACACGAGTTCACTTGGTTCAGTACAAATCCGGATCCTGGATTTGCACCCCCTGCGCACCCACGCGTAAAGAGAGTCTCTCCCCTAACATTTGTTCACAACTATCATGCTTGTGAAATAATATAAACCAACATTTATGCCATGAAACTCCCAATGTGGGACTAAAGCCCACTCACAATGGAGTCCCTTCATTCTCCACCTCACTTTCTACTCACTAGAAAGTCCCAATGTGGGACTAAAGTCCCACCACCTCCCTTTCCATTCACACTATATATCCAACAGAGGGAAACGTGGATTTGGGAGAATATTAGGGTTAGGAGTATTTAAAGCAAAGGAGGAAGAAGAGGTCACCGGAAAAGAAAAGTTTAGCTACGGGATGTTTTAATTGGCATGTTACGAAAAAGTCCAGCACGTTTGAGAATTTATAACTTGTTCCATTTTTCCAATGATAGAACATTGGCCTACTTATCATTATTATTCTCAAGTATGGAGTTCCCCTCCCTAGTTGGGGCAAAATTAGACTTGTAGTATTCTTAGTATGCCTTTTATTATTATTTTCACGACCATGGGATCGAAGTTCTCTTCTTAGTTGGGGCAGGATTAGACTTCTAGTATTCTTGGTCTACTTATTATTATCCTCATGACCGAGGGATCGAGTTCCTCTCCTCGATCGGGGCCAAATGGGATTATATATATATATATATATATATATACTCTTGGTACTCTTGGCATTCATATTATGATCACGGCCACGAGATCAAGCTCCTCTCGTGGCGGTGAGGTCATTCTACCCTTATCCTTAGCAACCTACTATTCATTTCATTGGACTTCATTCAACTATGTTCCTCAGCCTGATTTGGAGGGGAGACATGTAATGCAACCCGGGTAAAATCCATTCGAGTTATCGCCCTATCTGTGCCATGTGAGTTAGTCGACTCCTTCCATTACAATAGGGACCCATCGAGCGTTGACCTCTTCTATCCACGCAGTAATAGTGGTTCCTGGATTATGAGGAATCCTGGCCGAGTAATTTCTCGCTGACTTCAACCTTCGGCAATCGCTAACGTGAACCCGACCTCAGCAAGGTTGTCTAGTTGGAAAGCAATGTCAAGCTAAAAACTAGACAATGTCAAGAGTACAACCCAACAGTTGTCGCCCTTAATTCAATGCCCCGCTCTTGTGCTTGTCCAATAGGAGATACTTCGCTCGCAGCTTATGTAGCTAGACCTTCCACCTCCGCGATTATATAATATTTCGCGAAGGTATGATTTTTTTTCTCTTACACAAAGGCTAATCTTCTCTGTCTTTTCTTTGAGTTCTTACGCTCTCTTGTGCGTGCACATGAGCCTTCCCCCTCAACCCATCACTGACTTAACCATTGGAGGGTTCACGTTGGCAACACCGACCCTCGACTGACGTACATCGATTGGCAGGACGGGGACTACGAGCACACCGGAGGATTTATATCAATCGAGACCATAGTCCCTGAGTAACAAAGAGAGGAGGAACTTGAGCGAGTGAAGTTAAAGCGCTCTCTCTTTATATGGTGCACCCCCTATATCACCGGCGGGGTCCGTGATCCTCACAAGTCAGTACGTCTGAAAATGATTCGGGCTATTTTTGGGCGCCCCACTCCCTCAGTTGCAGACGCCACCGTTAATATATAGGATTGTATCATATCAATCTTACTATGTATTGCTATGTTAAGGATCTTATCGTATAAATTCCGTATAAATTTTAACTATTTTTTCAGTTTGAAATTTTTTTATATTTAACACTATAATCTAACCATCAACCACTGAACTCTAAAGGTAAAATCTTAAATAACATAATCGTAAACTAAAAAAATAAAATAAAAAATAAAAAAATGAAAATGAAAATTATACATGTCCCACGAATGGTCCGCGCTAAGGGTTCTTAGGGTAAATTCTGATTTTATATTCATGAATATTATAGTCAAACTCATTTTACTTTATCATCGTTCTCATTAAATGCACATAAACAAGTTTTATCGGAGTCAAATGCCAAACTTAAACATTCTATTGCATTTGAAAATCACAAGGCTGTAGACCGAGCTGTCTGGCAACCTTATCCATTGGGAGGCCACGAGTCTTAAATTTACTACTCAAATCAAGAAAAAGAGTGGAGCCCAAACCATATCCAAGATGAGATCATGCTCCAACTTTAAATGTTTGGCAGCATCCTCACATGCATGGATGATCACGAGCATAAGACAAAGCCCTGCCTGTGCAGAAACAGAGAAGATAAATCGATTATACATTTATGCATGGATTATACAGCCGATTGAGATATTAGTTCATGAATTCATCAGCAATTGGAAATCTAAAACCACAGAAGCATTCAGTGACCAGCCCTTTTGCATGCACTTGGCACACTACCTTCAGGCAAATGGCAAACAGTAGCAGAGAAGATTAAATGCTTGTTTATCCAAAACCCAAACCCTCACTGGAAAACAGAGCAAAAAAAGGCACTGCCACATTTATTAAATGAATTGAATCGCAAAACTCCAATAAGGTCAGACACCTTTTGGTTTTGCCCCCCACATAGTTATTTTATCTTCTTCTGGCTCCAAGCCTTTAAATCCTTCCCCTCCCGCTCCGCAAAACCAAATCCGAGACTATTTCTCATTCTCTGCTTCGGTGCTGGTGGCGGCTGGCTTATGGCGGAGGAGAGGGACTTGGAGCTCATCGGCAGCGCTGGAGTTGGAGGGAGCAGCGGCGTCGTTGCCGGGGACAGGGACTTGGAGCTCGTGGCCGCTGCCGCCGGGCCGCCGGTCGCGCCCATAAGTCTAATCAGGCTTATATTTGCGTGCACGGTGGCCGGCGGAGTGCAGTACGGGTGGGCGCTGCAGTTGTCTCTTCTCACGCCCTACGTGCAGGCCAGTATTTTGTTATTTCTAGGGACGTAATTAAATTTCAGAGCGACGTTGTTAATAAATAAATAAATATTACATTGTGCAGACGTTGGGATTATCTCATGCACTCTCTTCCATTATGTGGCTCTGTGGTCCTGTTGCGGGCTTCGTAGTGAGTTCTAGCTTGTTCTCTTGCTCGCATGTGTTCTCAAAGTTTTCATGACCAACTTCAATCTTTACAGAACATGTGATACATATTTGTTCCCTCTGTTCTTCATGGTTGACAGGTCCAGCCATGTGTTGGTTTATGGAGTGATAGATGCTGTTCGAGATTTGGAAGAAGAAGGCCCTTCATTTTCGTTGGATGCCTGTTGATATGTCTTGCAGTGAGTTTTATTACATACAACATGGCATGCACCTTCTTGTTCTTCATCAAAACATATTGGGGCCTTTAATATTAAAATTAACTAACATGGGCCAAATGTTTAGGTAACTGTGGTAGGGTTTTCTTCGGATATTGGATATGCACTAGGTGATACAAAGCAGCATTGCAGGTGAAACTTCTTCACACAGAAAGATCTATGCTCAACAAGCCTAAGTTTCTTCTGACATTGTCCTTATGAATGCAGCATTTATCATGGTCCTCGGTGGCACGCTGCAATAGTATATATCCTTGGATTCTGGCTGTTGGATCTTTCAAACAATGCAGTTCAAGTAATCATCTTTCTCGTCGTCCTTCATCTGTTAAAATCCACAATCTAAATTTACATTACATGCATGATTAGGGTCCAGCTCGCGCGCTCATGGCTGATCTATCGAGTAAATGTTTACCTTATTCTTTCAGAAGCATTCATGCATGCTGTGGTTTACAAATGGAGTGGTGATCAGTGTTTCTTGTGTACAGGCCATCATGGTTGTAATGTCGCAAATGCTATATTCTGCTCATGGATGGCTTTTGGAAATATCTTGGGGTACTCATCCGGTTCTAGTGGAAGTTGGCACAAGTATGTATCAAGATTAATTCTTGAGATTGATCACTTGCTACTATTACACTGTGGTTTTAGAAATCCCTTCTTGGGAAAAAAAAATGTAATATATTTCTCTTAAATGTGGCGAAGATGGTTCCCTTTCTTGATGACAAATGCATGCTGTAAAGCTTGTGCCAATTTGAAGGGTGCTTTTTTGGTTGCAATGGTAGGTCTTTGTTTTTCAATTCCTTGTTTCTTCTAATTATTTTACCTCACTGTTCTTTCTTTTTTGTGTTTATTTGATATAGGTTTTCATTCTCTTTTGCTTGTCGGTCACTATGATTTGCGCGAAAGAAGTCGCATTAACCAATTCAAAGAAGAAAGATGAGGAAAGCGAAAAATTTATAGACATCTTCAAGGCTTTCAAGAACTTGCCACCGGGAATGCCTTCAGTGCTTCTCGTCACCTCCCTTACTTGGGTATGATTGAATTCACTTCGAAGTAAAGTTCATAACTGTTAGTTTTCACCTCTTTGAATCCCTGCAGTTATCATGGTTTCCATTCATCCTCTATGACACTGATTGGATGGGGCGCGAAGTGTACCACGGCAATCCGAGTGGAACTCCTGCACAAATCGATGCTTACGATCGGGGAGTCAGAGAAGGTGCATTCGGTTTGCTACTGAACTCGATTGTGCTAGGCATCACCTCCTTCTTCATAGAGCCAATGTGCCGAAGGCTGACACCGAGAGTGGTTTGGGCGATGAGCAACTTCGTCATGTTTGCCGGCATGGCTGCCACTGCAATCATCAGTGCTTGGTCCTTGAAGACCTTCCATGGCTCAATTCAGCAAGCAATCACTGCGGATGGAAGTGTTAGAGCAGTGGCACTGGTTCTATTCGCAGCTCTCGGCGTTCCACAAGCTGTCAGTAATTGATTTCCCCTGATTCTTCGAGTTACAGTGAAAAAAAAACACAAAAATCTTATTGTTCTTTGTTTCATATAGATTCTGTTCAGTGTTCCCTTCGCGGTCACAGCACAATTGGCTGTCAATGGCGGTGGTGGTCAAGGTTAGTCGAGATGATCTATATTGATAGACTCTTTAGATTTCTGAAAGTGTGTTGGCCTTGTTGTAGGACTTTCAATTGGAGTTCTGAACATTTCGATTGTTCTTCCTCAGGTGTGTTTCAGTGCCTTTGAGCTACATTTGGCGAGTTGAATTTTGCTGATTGAATCACTGGCTTGCATTTTGCAGGTGATCATAGCTCTCAGTGCAGGTCCATGGGATGCTCTCTTCGGAAAGGGCAACCTCCCGGCGTTCGCTTTGGCATCGGGAATCGCTTTCGTCTGCGGTATCGTCGGAATGTTCATGCTTCCGAGGTTCTCAAGGAACAACTTTAAGACTTCAGGGCTCTCTGGCTTCCACTGATCTAACACCTTGTTTGATTAGTGAAATAAGAAGATTCTAATATGCTTTCTGCCTTGTGTTCCTGAAGGGTGGCCTCAAATTTTAACATCTTGTGATCGTTCCTGAGTTCATTTTTTTTTCTTTTTCTTTCTATCAGTTGCGTGGTAAAACAAGAGCTAAAATGACTAGTTATGTGTGTTAGAAGGTGGTCAATTCTCAAAAGCTTTCTAGGAAGAACTTAAGAGTTTAGTATAATAACTTTGTATTGAAAAACATACGTATCTTGCAACTTTACATAATACGAATATTTATACCACTCAATAAAAACTCCTAGATCATACATCATTATTTAGATACATGAACTTATTCAATCTAGATACATGAATTACAAGATTCATGATTTATTTGGTTCATGTACATAAAATATTTATGGTTCATGTATTCAAGTTTAATTCAACTTCTAACATTCTCTCTTAAATTTAAATATTTTTACTTCAAGTATCAACCTCAATCTTTGAAAATCATCAAATTTGAATAATTTTATAAAAATATCATTAATTTGATCTATAGTCTTTAGCTACTCAAGTTCAACATACTCAGTTTTACAATGAAAAAGTGTCACAATAACTTATTTTTTAAATTTCACGAAATTACATTATTTCTTCTATTTTTCAATTGGATAGATACACTGATAAAACCAAGTTATGTATAAATCACTAAGACAAGCAGTGCCATCAACAGTAGTAATCACACTTGACAAGGTAGGCATAAATCACTAAGAAAAGCTGAAGCAATCAAAAACAGACAACAGGTAAGAAACAATTATTCAAACGGGGCTTGGAAACAATCAACAGAAAAGGCCAGGATCAATGAAATCCAGAGAATCACCAAAATGTTGTCTAGTGCAGCAGTCAACGGGTTAAGTGATCAGAGTCCACCAAAAGTTGACTCCCTTTTTAGCTTTTTGAGGTGGCATATTGAAGGAGATTTGCGTGACTCAGGGACCATTTAGGTCATGCAGCCCACTGACATACGTTGCTGTTGCTGTCCCTTACTGCATTTGCATGCACGTTGAGTTACTGCAGGAACAGAGAGACAGGAAAAAAAGTGCATTTGAGCAAAATGGACTGACTACTCACTTGTTGTCCAACTCTGATAACTTACTTTTCAGGGGTTTTATCTTGTTTGTTTGTTGTGATGTATGTAGTAATTGAAACGATACAATTTCGAGAATATATAAGCTACATGAACCACTGTCTTTAAAAGTTAGTGACAATTAAACTTTAAAATAATCATGTTCATTGATCTCAATTTTGAGTAGAAATTCACTATAAACTCACATAAGTTGTAATAAAACAAAAAAGAAAGGTTGTAATTCAATTGCAAATGAAAGTTAAAGATGCCAGCCCAACTTATCATTCTTATCTTATATAAAATAAGCTAAAAGTTAAATACCCACGTTCTATGCGGCATTGCCATCCCCCCACCTACGCTCGAATCTCAGCTCTAAGGGGCTGCGGGGTACTACGACGATGCTCTGCGCCTTTCAACCAGAAGACCCATATCGCCGCAACGGACCACCGCAGACGCAAGTCAAACCTTCGGGGCCCGCATAGATACGCCATGGGTTGAACTCGAGGGCGCAACGGCCGCAACGTGGTTTCGAGGACGTGGCACCGCCACGTCCTCGCTTCGTGGGCCTGCGGAGGGCCCGAACGTGCACTACCTGGCCGCCCCGGCGTCGCGAGCCAAGACAAACGCGTGCGGCTGTCGCGCGCCTCGTGACCACCACGCTCGGCCGCTGCCTCCGCCACATCCCCACCCCTCCGCCACTCTATATATCTCGCTCCCTCCCTCTCTCCCTTCCTCACTCGCAAGATTTAACCTTTTTCTCTTTCTCTCGCGGATTTGTGTCGTTGCGATGGCGGCCAAGGGAAACGGGCCCCCTCCGGCCGGGGCGGAGGAGGCGGTGGAGAGGTGCCCGGTGGAGGAGGTGGCGCTGGTGGTGCCGGAGACGGACGACCCGACGTTGCCCGTGATGACATTCCGGGCGTGGTTCCTCGGCCTGGGGTCCTGCAGCCTCCTCATATTCCTCAACACCTTCTTCACCTACCGCACGCAGCCGCTCACCATCTCCGCCATCCTCATGCAGATCGCCGTGCTTCCCATCGGCCAGTTCATGGCCTCGGTGCTGCCCGACCGGGAGGTAAGGATCTTCCCCGGGGGCTGGGGATTCAACCTCAACCCCGGCCCTTTCAACATCAAGGAGCACGTCATCATCACGGTCTTCGCCAACTGCGGCGTGTCCTTCGGCGGAGGCGATGCCTATTCCATCGGCGCCATTACGGTGATGAAGGCCTACTACAAACAGAGTTTGAGTTTCCTCTGCGCGCTCATTATTGTGCTCACGACTCAGGTTAGCACACAAGCAATTCCTCCAATTTGTTTACCAGATTAGCAGCAAGAAATTCTTTCCCATGTTCTTTCTTTGGAAGATCGTTTACCTGAACTCATTTTAGCATGTAATTTGTAGTTTCTTGAAAAAAACCAAAACAAGGGCACAAGATTCTCTGGTTTTCTTGTCCGTTCGTTGTCCAATAGCTAGCTGGTTTTGTCGAAGTCTTATCTTCACTTTGGTTGGAGTCTTGAACTTTATATGCATGGCCTCGCCTTAATCTACTTTTGCGTATGGTTCATGTCTGTAGATATTAGGCTATGGTTGGGCTGGGATGATGAGGAAGTATTTGGTGGAGCCAGCTGAAATGTGGTGGCCTTCTAACCTTGCTCAGGTTTCCCTCTTCAGGTAAATTCCTTAGCTTTATCAGGAATGAGTTCTTTGCCATCCAATTCACATGGTGTCTATGCTGATTCGCAAAGATAAACAAATTTCATCGCAGAGCTTTACACGAGAAGGATGAGAAATCCAAAGAGCTCAGCCGGATGAAGTTCTTTCTCATATTCTTCATTGCCAGCTTTGCCTACTACACCTTGCCCGGCTACCTCTTGCCGATATTAAGCTTCTTCTCATGGGTGTGTTGGGCGTGGCCTCACAGTATCACTGCTCAGCAAATTGGATCGGCGTATCATGGGCTCGGCGTCGGTGGATTTACCCTAGACTGGGCAGGGATCTCTGCCTACCATGGGAGTCCTCTCGTGACTCCATGGTTCTCCATTCTCAATGTGGCTGTCGGATTCATTATGTTTGTTTACATAATTGTTCCTTTGTGTTATTGGAAGTTCAACACATTCGACGCGCAGAAGTTTCCCATCTTCTCCAATCAGCTCTTCACTACCACAGGCCATAAATACGACACTACCAGGATATTGACGCCGGATTTTGATCTGAATGTTGCTGCATATGAGAGCTACGGAAAGCTCTATCTTAGTCCTATCTTTGCCCTCTCGATCGGATCAGGATTTGCAAGATTCACAGCGACTATTACCCATGTCATCCTTTTCCATGGAAGGTAGCTACTGCTTAATATATAGCTTTGTTCTTCTTGATTTAATTAATTAAAAAACCTATCTCTGTCTCTCTTGCAGTGATATCTGGAGGCAAAGCAAGTCAGCGATGAACTCTGCCAAGTTGGATATCCATGCTAAGCTGATGAAGAACTACAAGCAAGTTCCTCAGTGGTGGTTCCTCGTTTTACTGCTAGGAAGCATTGTATTGTCACTGGCGATGTCCTTCATCTGGAAGCACGACGTGCAGCTGCCATGGTGGGGAATGCTATTTGCTTTCGCTCTGGCTTGGATCGTTACACTTCCCATTGGAGTGATTCAAGCCACCACAAACCAGGTTAAGAAGAAATTAAATCTTGGCAAAATCTTGTATAAATAATATATAGCTGATCGTCAAGGCATTGATTGCTTGCAGCAACCTGGATATGATATCATTGCCCAGTTCATGATTGGGTACGTCCTTCCCGGAAAACCAATTGCTAATCTGCTGTTCAAGATCTATGGAAGGATCAGCACCGTCCACGCCCTTTCATTTCTTGCCGATCTGAAGCTCGGACATTATATGAAGATTCCACCTCGGTGCATGTACACTGCTCAGCTCGTCGGAACTCTCGTCGCCGGCGTCGTGAACCTTGCGGTGGCTTGGTGGATGCTGGAGAACATCGCGAACATCTGTGATGTTGATTCTCTACATCCCGACAGCCCATGGACCTGTCCCAAATACAGAGTTACCTTCGATGCCTCGGTCATATGGGGTCTGATAGGCCCCGCCCGCCTCTTCGGGCACGGAGGGCTTTACCGGAACTTGGTGTGGCTGTTCCTCGTCGGAGCGCTCTTGCCGGTGCCGGTGTGGCTGTTGAGCAAAATGTACCCGGAGAAGAAATGGATCCCTCTCATCAACATCCCCGTCATATCTTACGGGTTCGCCGGCATGCCGCCTGCAACGCCAACCAACATAGCTAGCTGGCTCATCACCGGCACCATCTTCAACTACTTCGTCTTCCGGTATCGAAAGGGCTGGTGGCAGAGGTACAACTACGTGCTGTCTGCGGCTTTGGACGCCGGGACGGCGTTCATGGGGGTGCTGCTCTTCTTCGCCCTCCAGAACGAGGGTCACAGTCTGAACTGGTGGGGGGCGGAGCTCGATCACTGTCCTCTGGCGACATGTCCGACGGCGCCGGGGATATCAGTCAAAGGATGCCCGGTCTTCTAGCAATAAAATCTAAGCTAAGAGAATTCAATGATCGTTAAGATTATTGGCTTGCAGCGAGTGAGTGATGTTTTCTACTTGGTGTACGTAGAGGTTCAACAAATCCGACTTCCCTCATCGTTAACGACAAAACAGAGCTATCACAAACACCAAAAACAGAGAAATGAATCTAATTATTATTTTTCACTCTTCTATATTTGTCAATCTAATTTAGTGTAGAATCTATAAGAGAATCTATATTTCTTATGAATTGATGATCTGTTATTACTTCATTAGGTACCTTCATGTATCTAAAGTTACCTTTATCCTTGAAATAGCAATGCGAAATCGATCCGAAATGTCCTTCTATACGATGGTATACTTATTTTCTAATTTACTTTTCTACCTATGATTATAATACAAATCATAATAAAGCCAAGATATACTTATTTTCTAATTTATTTTTTTACAAATGACTACAAGATCAATCACGTAGGGATTACAGACATGAAACACACAACGGCAATGCCAACGAATTGTGCATGTAGAAAGCACTCAATCACATGATATGTTTGATATCCGTACTGCCAACTAAGCATGAAGTATCTAGTCAGATTCCTCAAGAACACGTTTAAATTTCGATCTTTGTTTTTTTTTGTTTAAAAAAAAGTAAATTAATAGTTTTTTTCTTTTATAATTTTTTTTACTATGCTGATACAAGTCAATGGCCTCATATGTTCTTGCCAAATGGGTAGATTAGGCTCATCCCTTACATGGCTCGAGCACGAATTCTTTATTTTGGGTGATTGACAGGTTGGTAATGATAATTATTGGTGCCTTTTTCATTAGGTTTTTGTTTTGTAAATGATTGTTGTCGTGTTAATTAAATTGAAGAAGCATCCGATCAGTTAATGATGAGCCTGCAATTTAAATTACGAAATTGTAAAATTTCCAATCTATTAAATTGTTTGGAAAGCAATTTAATAGATAATAATAGAGACGTAAATTTGATATTGTAATCGAATTTGAAGTTCAGCACTTTGGAGAAGAGATAACCTTCAAGAGAAAGATCCTAGCTCAAAATAATATAATATAAAGTAAAATAATATAATATGGTAGTTCCTTTTACAACTAATCCATCAACTTTGTCGTAGTTGATTTTTTTGTCTTAAAAAATTATTCACGTAAAATAAAATATCATTTAAGATTTTTTTTATAACTAGATGTTGCTCATTTTTCATAAAAATATTTTAAAAATTAAAGTTGGAAAAAAAAATCAAAGTTTTGCTTTTCCTCGGTATGAATGTCTGAGATGGAAGAAGATGCTCGGATAATAATATAGCGGTAAAATGTCTGATATATTAATAAGCATTCATAATATGATTACAGAGTATTTTTTTTTTCAATGAGATAAAAAATACCTGAGTTAATTGATATAAATTGATCAGCTTATTAAAATTGATTAAATACTATTATAATAATTATAGTTAAAACTATTATATGGCACAACAATTTTAATCAAAATCATTACAACATAGAGCAATCAATATTTTAACATAAATTTAACTAAAGATTTTCCTATTGTATTAATTTTGATGAAGTTATTTTATTTATGATTTTTTAATCAAAAACTATTATAATAATATTAATTAAATGCATTTTTTAAATGAAAAATATAATAAATACCATTTTATTTTTTAAAAAACTTAGGATGTCTTTTTAATCATAATTAAAATAAAAAGTCCCAGATTTTTTTTAAAATAATTAATGAGATAACATGGTCCATAAAAATTTTCTATCAATTATCAGGATAAACTAAATCGAGAAAATTATTTTTTTTAAAGATGTAATATAAATTGGACAATTTTTTTATTCAAACACCTCTTATGTTAAATGACGTAATTATGTCTAAGTACATTATCATCCATGAGTACTCATATTAGAAGGACGACTAAATCTAAAAAAAAAAAAAAAAACTCCTATGAGTTTTACCCAAATAAGTTTAACAGAAATTTTCTATAAAAAAATACGACTAAATCTATCTTCAAATACTAAAAACGGGGAGGGCCTTTTTTCTGATTACATTGACCTTAATAAATTTGAACATTAACAGAATTAAAAATGGAAAGGGAAGGGCAGGAAGAGAGGCAGGCGCAGCGTTACCAACTTTTCTTTCCATTTCTTACACACACCGCAAGCCAACCCACATCTCACCCCTTTCCCTTCTTCTCTCCCTTTCTCCGCCTCCTCCTCCTCCTCTCTTTATAAATCTCTCCCTCCGTCTCCATCATGTGCCTTCTCTCTTCTTCATCCTCCCTCTCCTCCTCTCTTTTGGATAGCCAGATAGATTTATATATATAGGGATTGAATTGGATTGGATTGGATTGGATGTGAACAGCTCCACCTCCACCACCCTCTTTCTTCTGCTTCCCTCCTCCATCTAGAGCTGGATGAGTTGGGCGGAAACGGTGGAGGAAAAAGCAAGCATTAAAGCCGACGATTCCCTCTTTTATTTTCTTTATTTGTTTATTATTGGTGGTGGTGGTGTTGTCGTCGTCGATCGGTTGATCCAATAAGGAGAGTAGAGCGGAGGAGGAGGAGGAGGTGGTGGAGATTGTCGGATTGGTGATCGCGATCTTCTTATTTGTGGAATCCTACGATGCCGCCTCGCAGATCTTAGACGCGCCTCTACGATCTTCTCGCCTTCGCATCTGACGCGCCAGCTTCAGATCGGTGAGTTGCAATTTCTTCATTTTTTTATTTATTTTTATTTTTTTAATTTGTTTTTCGCTTTGCCTGATTGGAGAGCGTGGAATTGGATACGGTTTATCTGATTTTGGTTCTGTGGATTTAGTTCCGTTTAGTTCCGTTTCGTCCGCGTTGATGGATTTTGGTTTGGCCGGTCTGGTTGGGTCGAGCGTCGGTCTCGAGCTTTCTTCGATGGATGCGTTTGGTCAGATCTAGCCAAGGCTACCGGATTTGTCGGGCGGCCGGGGCACATCTTCGAGCTGTCGTTCGAGTTTGCTTAGATCTAATTCGCATCGATGGCCTACTTCAAAGTGATTTTTTGATCGCTGTTTCATCCGATTGAGAGGGCATTATGTCGATCTTTTTCGTGTTTGTTTGTAATTGATCAAATTGGGCTTTATTCGATGACAATTGTACGAGCAAAGTGTGAAGACGTTTAATTTGCAGAAAAGAGAATGCAGACGGATCTCGGGAAGCTGTTCATTGGCGGGATTTCCTGGGACACCAACGAGGACCGTCTCCGGGAGTACTTCAGCAGCTACGGCGATGTTGTGGAGGCTGTGATCATGAAGGACCGGAACACTGGCCGTGCTCGTGGTTTTGGGTTCGTTGTGTTCTCGGACCCAGCCGTGGCTGAGCGAGTTGTCATGGAAAAACACATGATTGATGGCAGGATGGTAATTGTGTAACCTTCTCTGTTATTTTTAGGCATTGATATGAACGGAATTATGGCCTATAGATACTGTTTGTTGGTTTCAGAAATTCCCTTTAAAGCAGAAATTTGTTAATGAACTAATTATACTGACTACTTAGCTGATCAATTTCTCAGGTTGAGGCTAAGAAGGCTGTTCCAAGGGATGACCAACAGATCCTTAACAGAAATGCTAGCAGTGTTCATGGGTCTCCAGGTCCTGGTCGTACCAAGAAAATATTTGTGGGTGGCTTGCCATCTACTATTACAGAGAGTGAATTCAAGAAGTACTTCGATCAGTTTGGAACAATCACTGATGTTGTAGTGATGTATGATCACAACACCCAGAGGCCTAGAGGATTTGGTTTCATCACATATGACTCAGAGGATGCAGTGGATAAGGTGCTATATAAAAGTTTTCATGAGTTGAATGGTAAGACTGTTGAGGTCAAGAGAGCTGTGCCTAAAGAACTCTCCCCAAGCCCCAATATGCGCTCTCCTATTGGTTCATATAACTATGGACTTAATAGGACAAACAACTTTCTCAATGGCTATACTCAGGGATATAATCCAAGCTCATTTGGTGGATATGGAATGAGGATGGATAGTAGATTAGGTCTTCATAGTAGTGCAAGAAACAGCTTTCCTTCATACAATCCTAGTTTTGGTATGGGAATGAATTTTGAACCGAGTTTGATCCCAAGCATTGGTGGGAATTCCAATTTTGGCAGCAATATTGGGTATGGACGTGGTTTGAACCCTTATTACAGTGGAAACTCCACTAGGTTCAACAGTCTGATTGGTTATAGTGGTGGTAGTTCAAACACTAATTCATTTTTCAGTTCAATGTCTCGTAATGCATGGGGTAGTGGTGGCCTTGATTATACTACGAATTCTGCAAGTTCCAATGCCTACATGTCCCATAACAATGGGAATCTTGGTGGATTTGGAAGTAATACTTTAAACTGGGGTAGTACTACTCCTATCCCATCTCAAGTTGAAGGGAACACTTCAAGTTACACTAGTGGGAATCTTAGTTATGGAGGTGCTGACAATAATTTTGACCTAGTCAATGGAGGTTTCGGAAGGAACAATGGCCCTAGTGCTTTGAAAGCTTCCCGTGCTGGATCAAATGGTGGATTCGAAGAATCCTATCCAGAACTCTATGGTCGCAGTTCAGTTTATGGAGATCCAACTTGGCTGTCTCCATCTTCTGAATTTGGAGGTACTAGTTCATTTGACTATGCACTAGATAATGTGCCTTCAGATATTATAGGCAGGGGCTCTGCAGGTTTCCTGGGTGATTATAACATTACAAATAGACAACCAGATAGAGGTATTTTTTTTTCTCTCCAAATCTAGTGATTTTACTTTTGTGTAAGCATTGTTTGTTGTATAATCATGATATAGCCTTGAGCTTGTGGATAACTATTAAATATTAAATCTATTTGTGATAACATTACTGGAAAGCATGCTTACTGATAATTAATAGTTCCATGTTCAGGCTATGTTTTAATTCTTCAGCATTTAGGTTTACAAGTTATATATATTTGATTTGGACCTCTTTGTTTTGATGTTAGTAATAACGTTGCTACTTATTTCTGAGCAAATGTATGCATATATTCACTAACGTGCTTATAGAACTTGTGGATAAAAGGTTAATCTCATTTTCCTACTTCCTGGTACGTTGGATGTTATAGAACTTGTGTTGCATGTTTGACTATTTCAGGGTATCACGGAATATACAAAATTAACATTCAAAATCACCAACCAACCAACCTTTTTTGCCCTATCAAACACTGGACATTGTCAGCTCTAGTTATCTATTATATGATATAGGTTGCCAGCAAATTCATTATCTAGATTATATTCAGGTTTTATGGTCAGTTAACTACAATATGCTAAAAACTTCAGACCATCTCATTGTGGAAGAATGAGGATTGAAACAGCATAGGCTATAATTACATTTCTAACAGTTGCCTGGACAGAATTCAAGCTCTAGAAGTACATACTTCATGGCACTGCTTCAAGACAGTGGATAAACGAAAAGGAGATGGAATAGTTGTCCATTAGCCTTGATGCATATCCGTATGGGATGTATATCACAGTGAAAATTAATCCTTCATTAACCTTCCACTCCTTTCTGTGCATCTGGGGTGCTTGACCTAGTGTGGAAATGGGTACATTTGGTATGTTTTTACTGTTAAGCTGAAATAGCTGCATTAACTAACACATTGGGATCATTGGGCTGTTCATACTCTTGAATATTCACAACAATTATGATTGCAAGTTTTTTATGTTTACATCCTAGTTAAAAACACCAAAATAATTTGCTTCCAAGTACTAGCTGTCTTCTTGTGTACCTTAGCATGACAGTGACATGTTCAATGCCTTTATTTGCATAGATCGGATCTTTCAAGGCTAGAATTCTTTTTTCTTTTATAACTTTACAATCCTTCAGACTCTTAATGTTCAGGTTTTTATGTGTCTTAGGACTTCACACAATGGGCTCTCACATTGTTTCTGTTCTGCGTGTTGACCTTGTGCACTTAAGAGTGGTATTTTCAAATACTAATAGAAAAGCATTCTTGCACATCACAATTATAAGTTTCAGCTTTTGATTGAGAAGGGCATTCTTGAACAATAACTCTTACCTTCTTCTTATCTAAGCTTTCTGCAAGTAAAAGTAGATTTGGCTGCATTAAATTAGTATAGGAAAATTATCTTTGTTAATATA
This sequence comes from Boesenbergia rotunda, assembly GCA_024364735.1. NCBI lineage: Eukaryota > Viridiplantae > Streptophyta > Magnoliopsida > Zingiberales > Zingiberaceae > Boesenbergia > Boesenbergia rotunda. The sequence goes on along the minus strand of JAGFNQ010000307.1, from coordinate 175,338 downwards.
TTCCTCTTTATCTAGGAATTCATATAACAACTAACTTGGGTTGATCCTTGTCATTTATCTTAATGTCTGAAGTTCTTGAACAATAACTCTTACCTTCTTCTTATCTAAGCTTTCTGCAAGTAAAATTAGATTTGGCTGCATTAAATTAGTATAGGAAAATCATCTTTGTTAATCTATTCCTCTTTATCTAGGAATTCATATAACAACTAACTTGGGTTGATCCTTGTCTTTGCCTACGTATGATGAGATTGAGGATTCATGTATTGTCATTTATCTTAATGTCTGAAGTTCTCAAACAAATTAATACAGGAGAAAACCATGTGCTCAATCAACAATGGAGTTTGCATTGCCATTCCTGCTAACTAAAATAAAACCTTATCGGTCCATTGATTTGTTTGCAATTCTTTCCAGGCCACAGTTTAACTTGGTGGAACATAATTATAATTGCCCAACTGAATTTAGTTCATTTGAATTTCAAAACTTAGAATGTTAATATGTTGTTTATCATCAGAGCACATTTAAGAGGTCAAGGTTTGCCAGCAGACTGCGAAGATACTACTTAATGAGTTCCATCAAAAACAAAGTTTGGTGCTTATGCAAAGACAACAATATACCCAAATATTAAGTAGGCCAGCTTTAGGTGGATTATTCCTTTTCATTTGTTTCTAGGAATGCTTTCCTGATGCTTCATCTGATATTCATTTTTTTTCTCATGTTGCTATGTGAGACAGTAGTGCACACGTCAAGGGATAGTTCATTCCAATTATATGGATCATCATCTGCATTCCAATAATAACAGACAACTATATTTGCACATTGCATGAGTTGTTCCTTAGCATCACATGGAGTGTGTAGGAACGTTTGCATTAGATTGTCCCTTTTAGAATTTAATGCTTCTTGATCACTGGAAAAAATAATGTTTGCATGGCTTATATTAGAAGCTTTGTATGCAGTGACATAGAATGAAAATTCTGCTTCATAAGAAATTTAAGAGCTACTATATTGCTTCAAGAGGTTACCATTTAGGTTACACAGATAATAGTGCCATCTTTAACAAATGACTTGTATGCAACTTAAGGTCGTGCTTCCATTTTTAGGTATGTTTGAACTCTATTTTTTTCTTCCTGTTGTCAGTTTTCACTTGTCAAAATGAGAGATTTCTGCTAATTGCATGTGTAGCAGAGTGCTAAGTTTTTTTCTTCTCCATGTTTTTTCTGTTACAAAGTTGTCAAAAGGAATCAGACCTTGGCACACTAGAACATTTCCCCTTGTAATTATTTCTAATATTCTCTTTTTCTTTTTATTTCAGGAATTGCTACATAAAGCCATATTTTCCCAGGATCTAAGAACATCAATAGATGAACAATCATGAAGTCAAATGCATGGCTTTGAATTTTACATATCTCATAAATTGTGTCGGTTAATTTAATAGTGCTAATCAGGGCAGTGGTAAAAAAAAAAATAGATTCAGAAGGTTCAAAATAATGATTATTGTGTTGAGGTTTGCAGTTCGAGTTTCCTTCCACTTGTTAAGTAGGTTTTGTTTCAGCGTTTGATTGAGATGTAATCTTACTGCGGGATGCATTCAGAATCTTTCGGATTTATGCAACTGATGTTGCAAGTAAACCAAGTAATTCTGAAAAAAGGGAAAACAGCAAACTATTGTAACACCTGGCAAAAATGTTGCTTCTGATTGCCAGGCTTCAATTTTCTTTTCTTTCGTTTTTCAAATTGTTTGTCGTTTGAGATGTACCAAGGATTTGTTTGCTTTTGTTAGCTTGGAATTTACAGGGATACTTTCTGTTCCCAAAATAACTGTTACATATTGTGACTCATTCTAAAATATAGAGGTTCGTTGGTCATATTCGTGTCTACTGTTCGATTGTTTTGCTGTATATATATATTTTTCGTTTGTTTTCTATAAAGAACAATGATATGGCTTTTTTCAGTACTTTGATGTGATTTTTTCTCCTCAAAAATGTTTAATTGTGATTAGGTAAATTTTGGTTGCACACATCTTTCCATTAGCTTTTTGTTTAACTTCACTTTATTCTACAAACTTCAACCACAGTTTCATCCTTATCAAAAGGATAGAAATTACATTTTCTCCCAACTCCATAAATTCTATGGATGAAATAAAAATTTAAAAAAGAAAATATAAGATATATATATACATGAATCTATTATATTTTTTATGAATCATGACATAACAAAAATAAAAATATAAATTAAATGATAAGGAACCTGATTAAAGAGTTATTATTTTTGTCTTAACGTTGTCGGCTTGACCCTTATAGAAGAAGATACATCGGAAAGAAAAGAGAATTTTCCAAAAGACTTAGGGTTGACGGTGCCGAAATAATTTTAGGTAAATGGGGAACCAAGAGCTCTGTCAAGATAATGCTCTAAACTCTTAGGACCATCCCTTATATAAAATCCAATTTGTTATCAATGCATAGATAATAACAGATTGAGCTAAAGGATTCTATACATTGAACTTGTATCCAATAATCCAAAACTCAATAAATATAAGTTAAATCACCTTAAAGGATTCAAATTTTATTTACATGTATAACTTACAAATAAGTCCACCTAATATGGATAATAATATCCAACACAAAATGCTATTATATTATATTTTTCATTTGCATAATGTTCTTTGTTTAAATTCTCATTTAGGATACATTTAGTTCAAGTTATCATATATATTTTTAGTTATGTGATTATCAAATAATCACATAATCAAGGTTATGAGTGTTGGACCTTGGATGGCTAGAGGGGAGGGGGGGGGTGAATGTAGCCATACACTTGAACTTAGCACCTTTTCAAACTTTCCTACACTTAGATGTTTAGTAGCACAGCGCGGAAGCAATAAAACAGAGTATGCAGTAAACTAAACCCTAAGTTAATCACAAGAACAAGAACGCTAACAAGAGGATTTACAAGGTTCGGGGATAACTTACCCCTACTCCTTGTCGTGCCCGTAAGGTGGGCGATCCCTTGATCGTCGGCAGATCAAGCCCCGAAAAATCCGGATAATAAGCAACATCCTTCTCGGTGGAATAACCTCTCCACAGCGTTTCAACAAGGATAAAGTTTTAAGCACAATAAAACAAAAGAAGGATCTTACAGAGCACTTAGGACAGCAAGAACTCAGACAAACTTCTCCCGAGCTCCACTCAGCGCAGATCTCATGCAAGAATCCCCTTCTTCGTGTCTTCTCGCTGATGGACTCACCAAGCTTTCTGACTCTTCTTCCCAATGCTCAAGTAACAGATGATTGCTTCAAAGATCGCAGTTGCTTGCTCAAGATGATGGAACAACAGATCGCACAAGCAAAAGTGTGGAGAACTGATCGCGTGTATGCAGTATAGCTGTTCGAGTAAGAGTTGTGGAGACTTGTTCGCCACCAAGCGCTTAAGTCTCTTCCACTCAGCTCCAGGTCACCACCTCACTGCAGCCTCCAGCTGCTCACCTGCAACACACAGCTACCACTGAGCTCTTCCTGGACTCCCTGAGCTTCCCTCAGCCAAGCTCCAGTCAGCAGCTCCAGTCTGCAGCTCCAACCGTTGCAACCTGAGATGGCAAATGGACAAACCTGCTCTAAGGAAAGGCCTCCATTGACTCTCCTTGAGTGTTTGAATCCATCCCTGTCACCTGCAATCTTAATCAGAGCATTAGCACAACAAATCATACAGAGAATCATGTATCAGAGATTAAGCGCAAAGATAGCAGTTGTGTTCAGACACAATCAGAGCGTCTGATAGCACATTTTGAATTAAAGTGATCGGTCACCGGACCGATCAGAGAGCCTCCTGATCGGTCGCCAGACCGATCAGGTTGGGTTCAGATCGATCAGGCTCCATCCTGATCGGTCCCCAACGCTCAATCAAAATCGTGATTTCTCTGGGACTCTCCTGGACCGATCACCAGACGATCCCAGGTTGTAGATCGATCACCAGACCGATCCACCCCTTTGCCGGGCGATTTCTGAGCTTCGCAGTCCAACCCTCCTGATCGGTCACCAGACCGATCAGGCCATGCTCAGACCGATCAGGCTCCGTCCTGATCGGTCATAATGAGGAACTCGCGACACTTAATCGTTCACTAGAATGGTCTGAACAGTATTCCAGATCGGTCACTAGACCGATCAAGAGCAGATCAGTGAGGTTCTCAAAACCCTACTAGATGCTCCTTGATCGGTCACCGGACCGATCAGGAGTAGAGCAGCAGGGGAACTCAACCCACTTGTGGGCTCCCTGATCGGTCACCAGACCGATTAGGAGCCGAGCAGTGAGTGAAACACATACTCCCTGATCGGTCACCGGACCGATCAGTCATCGCTGGATCGGTCACCAGACCGATCCACGAGGGAACTCCGTGCCAACTTCCCTGATCGATCACCAGACCGATCCAGGCAAGGCCAAACCCACTCTAAGTCACGAGAACAAGCCTCCAGCCCTTCTCTGACTCGTTCTTAGTCCCCCGGACCAAGACTCCGTGCCCAGTCTACTCACTGGGACTTCAACCTAGCTTCCGAAGCTAGGACCTGGCTTCACTCACCAGGATTTCATCACCTAGCCCTCCAAGCTAGGACTTTTCACCCAACCCTCCAAGTTAGGACTTTTCACCTAGCCCTCCAAGCTAGGACTTTTCACCTAACCCTCCAAGCTAGGACTTTTCACCTAGCCCTCCAAACTAGGACTTTTCACCCAACCCTCCAAGTTAGGACTTTTCACTTAACCCTCCAAGCTAGGACTTTTCACCTAACCCTCCAAGCTAGGATTTTCACCCAACCCTCAAGTTAGGATTTCGTGCCCAGTCCGCGACTAGGACTTAATCCTCATGCGTTTAACCAGACTTAAATCAAAATTTAAATCGGTGTCAACACCAAAACAACAATCAGGGTTGGACTGTATCAACAATGAGGAATGAAACATTGATGTTACTTGATCAAATAAAATTTTGTTTGTTTGAAATAATAGTGTATAATATAGTATAATATTTTATTATATTACTCTTAAGTTCAATCCTAAACATGATAATATTATATGTTTGTCTAAATTAAAAATAGAAAAAGAAATATGATATGATATGTTGGTTCACGCCCTCAATTTAAGTAAAAAATAACTATATTAATCGTCGTGATTAAATTTATTTTAATTTTTGAAAAATAAAATATTAATATATATAATAATAATAATATATAAATGAATAAAATTGAATTATTATTTTTTATTTTTTAGAATTTATTTAGATAATTTTATTAAATTTTAAATTAAATTTATTTAATTTTTCTCAATTATAATCTATTTAATTTATTAAAGTTTTAATTGAAATATTAAATTAAAAAATATTTCCCCACTACAGGCGATGCCAATCGCCGGTGCCGGCATCGACCGATTACAGTCAATGCCGACCGATGACCGCCAGCGGTGATCGATGACCATCGGCGTCGATTGTTGCTATTGACCGCTGGCGTCGGTCACCAACTGTTAGTGTCGGCAAATCGACTGGCGACACCGGCCACTGCTGACACCCCGAAATTTAATAAATTATGAGGGTTATTTTTGTTTTAAAGGGTAAATATTGGAGGATAATTTTGAAAAGAAAATTTTTTAATCTCAGAATCAAGAAAAATCCTACTTTTTAAAGTTTTTCGATTTCGAATTGTATGCCTCTTTTGTTGACGTATCAGATATTGATCATTACTCAGGAAATTATCTAAATCAAATAAAATTTTTATTGATAATTTTAAAGGATAATCAAAATTATCAAGATAACCTCCAACTAAATAGACCCTTAGAATTAGATTTGTTTGCAAAAATGCATCTCCTTTTGAATCCATACGGGTAAGGAAAGGTAAAAATAATTTTATTTATCCCGAGCGGTCAATATCATCAATCTTTCGTCGAAATACAAATAGATAAATCAGTTACCTAGCAAATCCTCAAAAAGTAGTGTATTCGGTAGCTTTCTGCCTCCCGATTCGAACTGATGCCCAAGAAAGTAATTTTGCCTCTTGCGCATTAGGTGTGTTCCGAAAGGAATCGACATCGATGGCCAGTCATCAGGGTTCAACCCTCGCGGACGCTAATGCCAAAGGAAGAATTCACACCCTGCGAGATTAACATGAGCGTTAGGGGAACACGTCGGAGGTTATCCGGCGGAGCCCACTCCGACGCTCAAGTTAGTGCCTTGATCCAGAAGATGAAGAGAAGGTGAAAGGAAAGATATGTGTGAAGTAGAGAGAGCTTACCCTCCCTTACCGGAGGGGTTGGAGTACATTTTATACCTGCGGCAGCTGTTTCATTAGTCTCCACGATCTTTGCCACGTCCCCCCAATTGTCGATTATAGGATAACCTTTGCAACTGCTCACGTCGTCATTAAGTTTGGACCGTTGTGATAATTATAGGTCATGATGACTCCGCGATAAGAGGTGATGGTTATTCGCAGATCCGAAGAAAGGGGGACCGTTACTTGAGGTCGGATGCTTCTTGGGCTCCGCTTCCCTGAGGTGATCTCGGGGTCTTCTGGCCCGGGGGGTCCCAGGCATTCCGTTTTCCCGAGGTGGTCTCGGGGACTTGACTTCCCGAGGTGATCTCGGGAGTGCGTCCTCTGATTCAAACTCCGAGGTGTGTCTACCTGCGCGGGGGGGGGGGGGGGGGGGGGGTCCCGGGGGATCCCCTTCCCAGAGGGTCTCAGGAGCTCCGGAAAGAGAGTCGTTCAGACTCGCTATATCTTGTCACACAACTTCTTCAGCCCACGTGCCAGCCATGGGGTACTCAACCCCATCACAAGTCTCTCCCCTCAAGTCTGATCGAAGGAAGTGTGTATGACTGATTAGACTAGTGTGGTGATGAAGAAAGCTGTGTCCCAGTGGGTCCTTGCACCCGTTACTGCTTCCCTGGCAGTTATACTAGGTCTGAGGATTGTAGAATTTGCCTCGGGTCTTGAGGCAATCCCTTTTTGATTTTGTCTTCCCAAATAGGCTTCTATGGTTTTTGAGATATAGCAATGATACTCGTCCATCCTTTATGAAGGCGCATGACGCTCTTTAATGGCGACAAAGCCCCTACGCGAATTCCCCGTCGCCACGTGCCCATCTTCTCTCTTCGTGATCTCTTCCTGACGTGCGTAGCTGTAGCAGACTCACATCAAGCGGTTGTTCCATAACACTTCCCTTGTGTGGCGGTTGCTTTCCGTCAACGTGTCTTGCCCCTATTGCACCCATGCGGGTGTCTTCCTCCGTATAAGAAGGGGAGGCGAAGACGTTCGATCACCTTCTAGCTTTGTTGTTTGGTGAACTTCGTCTTCGTCTTCTTCCCTAAGGATCCTTTTCGCGTAAGTCTTCTACCTCCTTCTCGTCTTTTTCCTTAGGAACCATGGAAGGCTTTCGAGCATAGTGGTATGAGTCTACCTCTTCAAGTGTGAGGTCGGAGGCTTTGCAGGCGACCATTGAGGCCTATGGCATTCCGGCCGAGATGGCGATGATGATCCCTAAAGTAGACCAGACGCCGATGGAGCCTCCCGTAGATTTCTTTACCTTCTTTATGGGGCAAGTAGAGTCGGGGATCCGCTTCCCTATTCCTCATTTTTTCATGAATGTGGCCTCCTATTTCGATATCCCCCTTTACCAGATGGCTCCCAACGCCTTTGCTTAGATAGGCGGGGCGTACATTATCTTCAAGCTCTTCGATATCCCCTTGACCCCTCACCTTTTCCATTCCTTCTTCGTTCTGATTGGCTCGCGAGGGGCCTTTAGCTTTTCGACGCGTCCCGGCCATAGGTTCTTAGGAGGGTTCCCTTCCTCGCACAAAGGGTGAAGGAGAAGTTCTTCTTCATCCGACTGCCTGCGCGACCCTTCAGTCCTCTCCGCTGGATGGAGGATCTGCCGACTCCTCTCTCGCTAGGGAATTTCCTCCATAGTCCAGCCTACCAGCGTGCCAGGAACATACTCTCCGATATGGAGTTCAGTGGCCTAGGTCTCGTGCAGAGTGAGAAGCTCTTGTACCGAGTGAGCCTTAGCTCTAAAGTGACCCGGATTAGCCCCAGCCTTGGTAAGTTCATCTTTTTCATCAATGCTTGTTAGTTCTAACTGATATCCTCTTGCTTGGTTATTGCAGAGGAACTCAAATTTTTGAGGGTGATGCACTGACTTATCAAGTGGGAGGAAGCCAACAAGGAGGCTCTGGATCCTCCCCCAGCCGCTCCTGGTGCCCTTGGTGCGCCCTCTACTTCAGCCGAGTCCTCGAAGGGGACTGAATCGTCCAACGAGTATGTCACGCTAGTGCGGGCAGAGGCTCCTGCTACGCCTCCGCCGTTTGCTGGCCAGGGGATTTCAGGTCCGTCGATTGGCCCGGAGATGGGCGTCCCTTCAGAGGATGACCAACCCCCAACTGTTGTCCCTCCGGAGGGGGTCCCAGAGGAGTCGTCGCCCCCTGCTACCTCATCAACATCCCAATTCTCTGGTTGGCAGAAGAGGAAGGTCCTGGAAGGCTTAGGCCCCAAATGGAAAAGTCCGCGCCCTAGTGGCTCCAGCACACTTCCGTCTATTCCTGAGGAGGATGTTTCACCGTCCGCTGGTGAGAAAGCCATTCCTCTATCTCCACTCTTTCCGTCGACTGCCACTCTAGAGGCAGGTGATCAGGCCTCCAGTTCTTTTCCATTGACCTTGCCAAGGTCACGAAGGTAAGCAAGTATTGCCCACCCAATATTGAATGCAGCTTGACCGCCTTCGCAAAATGCTAGATGCGACATTGGAGGCTTCTATGCAATACTTCCCCCCGGTGTAGTTGAAGGAGGACCCTACTGAGGGCCCTTCTTTTGAGGGGGCTTTCAGCTCGGAGGAGGGCGACTCCGACCCTTCTACATTGCCACTTGAAGCTCCCACTGCCCATCCACTTTCCCCGCGCAGGGGCTTGTCGACTTCAAGGAGCCAGGTTGACACCCCGAGGTCTCAAGGGGGGGGGGGGGAGTCATGCGAGTCTTTGCGGGGCCTCTTACTACCCTCCATGAGTCCCTTTTGAAGGTGTGTGTTCCAGGTACATAGGCTATTTTTCTTGTATACTTTATAATTCCTTGGTGTAATGATAGGCGACTGAAGACTGCCTGATAGCCGCCCGCGGCATGTACACCTGGCCAAAGATTGAGGCCTAGACCGGCCGGGCACTAAGAGCAGAAGCCGCAGCTGACTACGAGCGCAGAGCGGGACTTATGCAAGCGGGGGTCAGCAGAGCTCTCCAAGCGAAGGTGGAGCATCAACTGGACACTCTGTTGGCCAAGGAGTCCTCCCTCCAGAGTTCCAGGCGTCGGGAATGTCTAGCATCCGAGAGGGTTGTGGTCGTCACCAATGACTTGCTCCGGGTGACTCAAGAGCGGGATCAGCTTCAAGTGAAGGAAAAGAAGTTATCGGGGGATATCCGACTTCTGAAGGCCTCGGTCGGGAGATCGAATGAACGTGTCAAAGACCAAGCGCGTCAGCTCGCCCAGAAGGAGTCTGACCTCATGATGGCGACTAATTGCTTATCTGACTTCGAGGAAGATCTGGCCCAGGCACGGTCGGATGTATGGGCCACCTCGGACAGGCGTAAGGAGGCTCTGGCGGACCAAGACAAAATGTCTGCTTAGATGGAGCAGCTAAAGCGTGCTAAGGAGGCTGCTGAGGCCGAACTATGCAACCTTCGGGTTGCTGAGTCTTCCCGTATTAATGAGTCCAAGGCAGACTTTAAGGCTAAGTTCCTGGAGTCGAATGAATTCGGCAATATCATTGTCGGTCAGGTAATGAAGCGCTTGAAGTAAGGATTCCACGGGGCCATCGACCAGTTGAGGAAGGCCTAACTTTTGCCTCCGGATGCTGACCTGAGTTTCATGAACATCAGCCGAGTTTGGGAAGAGCTCCCGCCTGAGGACAAAGAGCTGTAGGGTTATTTGTTACTCGGGAGCTTGGCCCCCATGTACCCTCTTTGATTATAGTGAAAATATTTATTGGCCTTACTGTCCTGAGTATGCTTTTGCGTTTGTCTCCTTGAAATGTTTGTCTTCGTCGTGAGGACCAAGAGCCTAGAAGGGTCGGTGTTTCTCTCTGAACCCAGAAGCTAAATTGCCGATTATACTTTTTAGAAAATAGGCATTCCCTCTCAGCCCCTGGGATAAGGGAGTCAGGGAGCCGCTGCTAGTCCTCCTGTGATGCCAAGTGCCTTCCAGGGGTTTCGGGTTTGATCTTGGGTGTAGATCTCCCCAAGGTGGCCCCGAAAGCCTAACCACCAGACCCGCAGCTATTCACCTGTGGGACCCATGTTGGCTCTTTTTCTCTATTGAGTGTGTGCGGCCTCCGAATCATCGTCTTTGGACTCCAGGTGATCCATTGAATTGACCCATAAAGATTTGCAAATTCCCAGGCACCGCCGGGGCATGCCAATCGATGGTGACGGAAAAGACGCGACGCTTCAGAATTGGTGTTTATTACTGCTCCTACGCCATGCTCTCATTAAATGCGGAGGGGCAGCCATCTCTATAAAGGCGGAAGGCCGACGCATTAGTTCTCATCCGTCTTCCCTTCCCCTTCTCATGGACCAGGAAAGGAAAAGAGGTTGTAGCCTGGAAGGGAACCCGATGAGGGAGTAGGTTCGCAGCCTAGAGGGGTGCGAAGCCCGTCTGCCCAGGCTAAGTCAGGTGCTCCCAGAATCCCTTATGAGGCGTACCACCTTCCGGTACATCCTCCCTCGTCCCCCCTTCTAGCAAGGGTTTTCTGCATCATTGGGGAGCATGACAAAGATGATATCATACCTTTCCTAGGAGAGCATGGAGGAGATGGCTCCACATGTTTCACCGGAGAGTCCAGAGAAGACATTACATGCTTCGCCGGGGGGCATGGCAGAGATGATATCATTTGTTTCACCCGGGAGCATCTCCTGGTGGTTCATCTCCTGCCCATCTCCGGGTGCTCTCCCCCGCCTGATCACTCGTTTCCCTGAGTTTTGGGCATCGGCCATCAGTCGGTCCTGGAGTAGTTTGTCATCCGAGGAGGAGTTGTAGTTGTTGCTCCCCCTCCTCTTCCCTTTGTATTTTGGAATTCTTCTTTATTCTTGAATGTGAGTCGATTATAAGAGGCAATCAAGGTCTTTGAATGGAACTGTTTCGTTCATGTATACCCTAAGTTGTTCCTGTTCCTCTTTCGTCCGTGAATGGTCATGAGAAGAGAGGACCCAGAAGTCCCAACCACGGCTGAAAAATTCAAGGATCCTGACCATAATAAAGATAGCTCCCCGCTTACCCACCCCTGGAGGACAGTTCCGAGCTACGCGACCATGCGGGGATGCTGAAGCGATAGGGAAGAACTCGAGCAAAGGAGTGATCTCCTCTATTGGATCCACTGATTATATCCCCTATTCTTTGTATTCCCTTGAGATGTCATTATCAATGTATTTTCTGTAGAGATGAAGGAAAACACTTGTTATCTCTGTTGTGTAAGCGCTTCGAGCAGTAACCCGATATTCTGCTTGTTTTACCTTGGCTGGGGATGCTTGTTTCATATCGGGTAGGTTGTGTGTTAACCTTCTATCCTCGAGCCTCCTTCATTTCCCCGTTGGAGGTGGTAGAGATTGCGTAGATCTTGGTTGGGTATCTGCAACACCCAACCCAAGTCTAAATACCTCGAGCATCCGCAGAGCCACGAGACATTAGGGTTTCTATTTCTCGGTCAGGCGTCTGTATCACCCAGGTCAAGCCTAAGTACCTCGGACATCCGCAGCACCGCGAGATATTAGAGTTTTGTTTCTTGGTTGGGCGTTCGTAGCACCCAAACCAAGCCTAAGTACCCTGAGCATCCGCAGCATTACGAGGTATTAGGGTTTTGGTTTCTTGATTGGGCGTCTGTAGCGCCCAGACCAAGTCTACGTACATCGGGCATCCGTAGCACTGCGAGGCAATAGGGTTTTTATTTCTTAGTTGGGAGTCCGTAGCACCCAGACCAAGCCTAAGTACATTGGGCATCCGCAACACCGCGAAGTATTAGGATTTTGTTTCTTGGTTGGGTGTCCGAAGCACCCAGACCAAGCCTAAGTACCTCCGGCATATGCAGCACCGCGAGACATTAGGGTTTTGGTTTCTTGGTTGGGTGTCTGTAGCACCCATATCAAGCCTAAGTACCTCGTGAAGGATCGTTTCAGGCGTGCAGAGGGGGGTGAATGCACTTTTTCAGATCTTGGATCTCTACAGAATTGTTAGCGCAGCGGAAATAATATGCAAAGGAATTAAAACAATGCTAACACTTATCGTTTACTTGGTATCCACCCAGATGGGTGACTAGTCCAAGGATCCACGCCGCGAGCACCACTTTTCACTATCGAAAAGTCTCCTTGAGGTGGAGAAACCTTTACAGTAAGATCTTCCTCTTTACAGATGCAGAAATACGAGAAAGGAAGCAAGAATCACTCTACACACGAGCAGCACTTCGACACTGTACGGAATCGTACCGTGCAAGTGCAGAAAGTGCTCCTTTTATAGGTGAACAGGACAGATTCGCAATCTGTCCAGCCCGCACCAGTCGATTGCCCCTGGGGCAGTCGACTAGCCTAGCATTAATTGCTAGCCAACGGCTAGTTTCGGGGTATACCAATCGACTGCCCAAATGCCAGTCGACTGGTCCAGGGTCGCAAACTTTCTGTGGGTTTTGACAGTCGACTGCCTCTGGGCCAGTCGACTGCCCTGCCTCCCAGCTCAGCTCCAGCCACTCCGGACTTTCTTCTTCACGTGTGCCTTCAGGTCTGCTCCCTTGGCTCGCCTCTTGAAGTCCTCTTTCTCTAGCTATCGTCCCTCGGATGCGCACGCAAGCCTTCCCTTGGCTTGCCTCCATGCCACCCTTCACGTGTGCCCTTGAAGTCCACTTCCTGGCTTGCCCTTGGAGCTCTCCTCCCTCGGCTCTCGTCCCTCGGATATGTCCACCATGTGTGATTCTCCAAGTCCTGCAAACTCAATCACACATATCAAATACAACATAACACTCTAACCTTAAACATATTCGCCCACACATCAAAACCATGATCTTCCAATCATTTAAGGGCCGATTGCCTCAACAATCTCCCCATTTTTGATGTGTGACAATATGTTTAAGTTAGAGATAAATAACAACCATAATAATAATAGCAACAAATAGCAATTGAAAAATCATGAGACATAGTAACCCTAAGAGGTAACCTCCCTCTTTAACCTATGTCTTCCCCCATTTTCAATTCTAGTCACAATCCAAGTTAAGTTCCCACTTAACAACAGCAATATGTTAAAAATATAAGACATATCAGAACCTAAGAGGTACCTCCCCCTTAATCCATGTCTTCTCCCTATTTTTAATCATTCAAGGTCTAAGTTAGAAAGGAAACCTAAAACCAACCATTTCAAGTTAAAATTCTAACTTAAATCACCCATTCTCCCCCTTTGACACCATCAAAATGATTGCCTCAAGCAACCAAACCCTAGGGCATCAATAGTGAGAATATTGAATTTCTAAAATTTCTCACAGTGGCTGAAAATAGGCGTGCCAGTCGACTACCCATGATGCAGTCGACTGATACGCTATCAGTCTGATTTTTCAAGTTTTCTGCCGAATTTCAGAAACTTCCAGAAAATTCCAAAAATTGTAAAATTGTGCATACATGTTTGAATGTTATACTCTATCAGGGAAAAAATATTAGTCCATATAAAATTTCAAACATGCATGACTTTTGATAAAAATCCAAAAGTTTTGAAAACCATTACATATTGTATCAAACTTTGAATCCAATTTTGCAAACATATGATTTTCAAAAACATGGCAAAGTAAGTAAAACATAAAATGGTTTTCCAATGTTTAAAATGTCCAACTATGATCTTTGGGCAAAGTGTCCATTGATTAAACACTTGCCTTCCCCATAGTTGGTCTAGTTTTCATATTTTGATACTCTCAATGGTTCAACAATGTGCCACAAGCACAAGTGATCCAAATGTATCACCCTAATGGATCAAGTACCCTTTTTCAAAGCTAATATCTCCAAGTTCATCCTACACGTTCACAAAATACATTCCAAGGCCTCTTCTTAAGGATGTAAACTCCGATTCGGGAAGAGACTTGTTAAAGATGTCGGCTAGGTTCGACTTTGATTCAACATAGTGTAGTTCTATGTCTCCCCTTGCCACATGGTCTCTAATGAAGTGATGTTTCACTTCAATGTGTTTTGTCCTAGAATGGTGAACCGGATTTTTAGTTAAGTTGATTGTGCTTACATTATCACATAAGACTTTGACCTTGGTGTAATGCAACTCATAATCCTCTAAGGTGTGCATGATCCAAAGGAGTTGGGAAACACACCCACCCATTGCCACATATTTCGCCTCCGTTGTTGATAGGGCAACGCATGGTTGTTTCCTACTACTCCAACTAACTAACGAAGACCCAAGGAATTGACACCCTCCACTTGTACTCTTCCTATCTAACTTACAACCCGCATAGTCCGAGTCGGTGTATCCAATTAGATCAACACTAGGGGTTCTAGGATACCAAAGTCCGACATTGAGGGTACCTTTCACATACCTTAGGATCCTCTTGACTACAACCAAATGGGACTCTTTGGCACAAGATTGGTACCTTGCACACATACCTACTGCAAAAAGTATGTCGGGTCTACTAGCGGTTAGGTATAGGAGCCTACCAATCATGCTCCTATATTGTTTAGAGTCTACCATTTTCCCTTCAAGGTTAATATCCATTTTCACATTGGTTCCTATGGGTGTAGATGTTACCTTAGCATTTTCTAAACCAAATTTCTTTAACATCTCCTTAGCATATTTGGTTTGAAAGATATGTGTACCTTCATTAGTTTGCTTAACTTGAATGCCTAAGAAGAAGGTTAACTCTCCTACAAGACTCATCTCAAATTCATCTTCCATACACTTGATGAATTCTTATAGGAAGTCATTATTTGTTGACCCAAAAATGATATCATCTACATAGACTTGGGCAACAAATATGCCCTTATCCTTAGATTTTAGGAACAATGTAGGGTCATTTGTTCCTCTCCTAAACCCCTTAGACACTAGAAATGAAGAAAGCCTTTCATACCAAGCCCGGGGAGCTTGTTTCAATCCATATAAGGTTTTTCTTAGTTTGAACAAGTGTCTTGGAAAGTTAGGGTCCTCAAACCCGGGGGGTTGTTCTACATAAACCTCTTCCTTAATGATCCCATTAAGGAATGCCGACTTCACATCCATTGGTGGAGTGTGAAACCTATGTGAGCGGCATAGGCTAATAGTGTTGGGAACGAGATGGCTATAGAGGGGGGGTGAATATAGACAATCGCTTGCCCCTTGAAAACTTATCACGATCTCTGCAACTCAAATATCAGTAGCACAGCGGAAAGAATGGAAAAACAGAGTATGCAGAGAAACAAATGAGAGCAAAACACACACAACTAGCAAGATCGCTAACAAGGAGGGTTTACAAGGTTCGGGGATAACTTGCCCCTACTCCTTGGCGTGCCCTTGAGGTGGGCGATCCCTTGATCGTCGACAGATCAAGCCCCGGTTAACACCGGATATGAAGCAACCTCCTTCTCGGTGGAGAAACCTCTCCACAGTGTATTTCAAACAATGATATGTAATGAGCACAATGAAACAACAACAAGAAAGATCTTACTCAAACACTTAGCAAGGATTAAACACAGCAAGCTTCCCGAGCTCCACCCAGTGGCGATCTCACGCAGACCCCTGTCTGGTTCGTGTCTTCCCACTGTCGGACTCTAAGCTTCTTGTTTTCTCCTTCAAGCGCTCAAGTATGATGATTGCTCCTCAATAGCTTGCTTAGAATGGATGAAGAACTCAAGAACAGCAAGCTTCTAGCAGCAGAACGCAAGAACACACACTATTTTTCAAAACTGAATCTGAAAAATCATCTTCTTCACAATCAGCTCTCGCGTTCCTTTTGTTTCTCCGCCAAGCGACAGGTGACACCATCTCTGTAGCTCCCAGCTACTCCTCTGCCAACGCCAGCCTCTACTGAGCTATCTCTGGACTCACTGAGCTCCTCAGTCGAGCTCCAGTCTTAGCTTCAGTCCGCAGCTCGCCGTTGCAACCTGAGATGGGAAAAGGGACAAACCTGCTCCAAGGAAAGCACTCTTTGACTTCTCCTTGAGTGTTTGAATCCTCCCCTGTCACCTGAAACTCAATCAGAGCATTAGAGCAGAAGATCACAAAGCATATCACATACATCAGCAAATCGGATACGATCAGACGCTCTGACGACGTCTGTCAGTGAAATTTGAATTAAAGTGATCGGTCACCGGACCGATCCAGGGTGTGTGGATCGATTACCAGACCGATCCACTGCTTTGCTGGGATTCCCAGCTCTCGCAGCTATACACGCCTGATCGGTCACCAGACCGATTAGATTGGATCCTGATCGGTCATCCAGACCGATCAAAACAGATGAACAGTTACTTTTTAATCAAACCCAAGATTCCTGATCGGTCACCGGACCGATCCAAGGCTCTGATCAGCAAGGGAACTCACTCACTGTTTGCTCCCTGATCGGTCGCCAGACCGATCAGGAGCAAGACAGCAAGGAAGCAGCCTGCTCCCTGATCGGTCTCCGGATCGATCAGGAGCCACACAGTAGATTCCCAATCTCACTGTGCGCTCCCTGATCGGTCACCAGTCCGATCAGACATAGCTGGATCGGTCACCAGACCGATCCACTAAGGAGCAGCGTGCCAACAGTCCCTGATCGGTCACCAGACCGATCCAGTGACTCTACCCAGCCCTCCAAGCTAGGGATTCATCCACCCTAGCCCTCCAAGCTAGGGACCTGACCCTCCAAGTCAGGATTTCATCCAACCTAGCTTCACTCACTAGGACCTGGCTTCACTCACCAGGGTTTTTCACCTAACCCTCCAGTTGGGACTTTTCACCTAACCCTCCAAGTTAGGACTTTTCACCTAGCCCTCCAAGCTAGGACTTTTCACCCAACCTTCCAAGTTAGGATTTTTCCACACCTAGCCCTCCAAGCTAGGACCTGGCTTAACTCACCAGGATTTCTTCTAACCTGGCTTCACTCACCAGGACCCGGCTTCACTCACCGGGATTTTCTCCACCTGGCTTCACTCACCAGGACCCGGCTTCACTCACCGGGATTTCCAACACCTGGCTTCACTCACCAGGACCCGGCTTCACTCACCGGGATTTCCTCCACCTGGCTTCACTCACCAAGACCCGGCTTCACTCACCGGGATTTCCAATCAACCTGGCTTCACTCACCAGGACCCGGCTTCACTCACCGGGATTTCTAATCACCTGGCTTCACTCACCAGGACCTGGCTTCACTCACCGGGATTTCTCCACACCTAACCCTCCAAGTTAGGACTTTTCACATGTCAGCGTGCGATCTCCCGATCCACCTGGACTTAATCCGAATTCAACCAAACTTGAATCAAACTTAAATCGGTGTCAAACACCAAAACAACAATCAGGGTCAGACTGCATCAACAAATAGAATTCTAATTGATTCTAACCTAGCTACGGGGGCATAAGTCTCATCATAATCTAGTCTCTCAACTTGGTTAAACCCCCTAGCTACCAATCTAGCCTTGTTCCTAGTGATTTTACCTTGGTCATCTAGTTTGTTCCTAAAAACCCATCTTGTGGTTACAATGGTACAATCAGTGGGCCTAGGAACTAACTCCCAAACTTCACTCCTCTCAAATTGATTTAGCTCTTCTTGCATGGCTAAGACCCAATCAACATCTCCCAATGCTTCATCAATGGACTTAGGTTCTAATTGGGAGATAAGAGCTATTTGACTAGTTTGATCCCTAAAGTAGAACCTAGTCCTTACTCCTTGAGTGACATCACCCACTATTTGGTCAATAGGGTGATCATGGTGATGTCTCAGGGGCCTAGAGGTTGTGGGTTCATTTACTTCTTCTTCCTCATCCTCTAGGGTACTTCTTACTCCCCCTTGATCATTGCCATCCAAATGTAGGTCTTGGATTCTTTGGGCAAGGGGTTGGACCTCTTCTATATCATTATCAATTGAAGCCTTTCTAGGGTATGTACTAGTTGTTTCATCAAATTTGACATTTGAGGACTCCTCAATCATTTTTGTCCTCTTGTTGTAGACTCTATACCCTCTACTAGTCAAGGAGTACCCTACTAGAATTCTTTCATCGGCTTTTGACTCAAATTTCCTTAGGTCATCTTTGGTGTTTAAGATGTAGACTTTACATCCAAAGACCCTAAAATAGTGGACTTGAGGTACCCTTCCATTCCACAATTCAAAGGGTGTTTTCCCTAGAAACCTATGTACCAACACCCAGTTTTGAATATAGCAAGCGGTGTTAACTGCTTCGGCCCAAAAGTAGTTAGGAAGGGAATATGCATTAAGCATAGTCCTAGCAGCTTCTTGTAGGATCGGTTTCTTCTCTCAACTACCCCATTTTGTTGAGGAGTCCTTGGGCATGAAAATTCATGCTTGTACCCATTTTCAACACAAAATTGTGTGAAACTTGCGTTTTGGAACTCCCCACCATGGTCACTCCTAATTCGGTTTATTTTGATTTGTTTTTCGTTTTCTACCCTTTTACTAAATCCTATAAAAATCTCTAGGGTATCATCCTTATGTTTCAAGAAGTAAACCCAAGTAAACCTAGAAAAGTCATCTACTATCACTCGGCAATATTTACTCCCCACAAGTGAGGGAGTACTATGACAATCAAATAAATCTATGTGAAAAAGTTCTAAAGGCAAAGAGGTAGTGGTTAGAGTTTTACCTTTGTGTGATGCTTTCGATTGCTTACCCTCTTAGCATGCATCACACAACTTGTTCTTCTCTTACTTGATCATTGGTAGCCCCTTCACCAACTCTTCCTTGGCCACTCTTGCAATGCTCCTCATGTTGACGTGTCCAAGTCTCCGGTGCCACAACCACCCTTCTTCTTCTTTAGACATGAGACACTTAACAACATTGTTAGTAGCATAGGTAAGATCAAGATAATATAGGTTCGCTTCTCTAAACCCTTCTAATATGATAGCACTTGATTCATTATGTCTAATGATGCATTTTCTAGCATGAAATTCAACTTTAACCCGACATCACATAATTGACTTACACTTAATAAATTGAACTTCATGTCTTTGATCAAAAATACCTTATGTATGGAAATGGTGGGAGATACCTCAATTGTGCCCCTACCAATGATTCTCAACTTTCCACTATTCCCAAAGGAGACCGTCCCTTCTCTTAGGTAGCTAATAGTGGTGAACTTGCTCACATCCCCGGTCATGTGTCTTGAGCATCCACTATCTACTATCCACATTGTTGGGGCCTCCTTCACCTTTACCTAAACAACACGGAAAATATACTCTTTTGGTACCCATATGTTTGATCCATAAGCATCATTTAGAAATCTCTTAGGTATTCATGCCTTCTTTGTAGTTCCCCTAGCCCCTAGTCTCCTAGATGCACCAATCCTACCGGTAAGTGAGACAAAGGCTACCTCCTTTGTCTTAGGCCTATAACCCAACCTGGCTTTGTTGTACACATCCCTTTGACTGTTGATGATCATATCTAGGTTACTTGATCCTACTTGGAATTTCCTAAGGGCCTTTGTGAAGTCATCTACCTGTTTCTTTAATTCCCTATTTTCATTTTCAAGGTATGAAGCATGTGAAGAGGTAGAACTAGCATACAAATCTTTAAGTTTAGTAGCTTCTACTCTAAGCATGGCAATTTGTTCTTTTAGATCCTTAACTTTACTTCTAGCCTTGGCTAAGTCCATGTTCGTGCTAGAAATTATTTTCACTAAAGTAGAGGAGGGTAAGTGGTATACCTCACTTACCGAAGCTTCTGATTTTGATGAAGAAGTGGAGGAGCTCTCATCTTCACTACTTGAGTTTCGTTCATCATCCGATGAGTCTGAGTGATCTTGTGTCATAAGAGCAAAGTGGGAGACTTGCTCTTCTTCTTCCTCTGAGGATGAGGGATCATCCCAAGTTGCCTTGAGGTTGGTGGCACCCTTCTCCTTTCCCTTTGATTTCTTCTTGTCACTCTTCTTCTTCTCTTCCTTCTTGTCATCCCTTTTTTTCAATTGAGGGCACTCATTCTTCATGTGTCCCTCTTGATGGCAATTGTAGCAGATTATGTCCTTGGCCTTACCCTTACCTTTGGCCCCTTTCCTAGCATAGGATTTGTTAGATAAACTTTTAAACGCTCTACGAAATTTTCTTATCATGAACGCCTCTTGATCGCTATCCAAGGAGGTGCTAGATTCTTCTGAGTCTGACGAGGATGAGTAAACCACCTTCTTCTTCTCCTTGCTCTTCTTCTTCTCCTTTTCTGCAACAAAAGCAATACCTTTCTCTTTTGCCGAGACATTAGCTTGCTCGTGTAGCTCAAACTCACAGAAAAGATCATCTAATTTAACAATTGACAAATCCCTCGATACCTTGTATGCATCAACCATGGATGCCCACAAGGTGGTTCTCGGGAAGGCTTGTAAAACATACCTGACGATGTCCCGGTTCTCAATCTTCTCTCCAATCACATGGAGCTCATTTATCACTTCCTTTACCCTTCCATGTAGCTGGCTGACGGTCTCGTTGCTCTTCATGGAAAGGGATTGCAGTTGGGCCACTAGCAAGTCCTTCTTGGCTCTTCTGGACTCGTTTGACCCCTCGTTCAATTCGACCAACTTGTCTTATAGTTCCTTGGCGCTCTTGAACGGCCCCACCTTGTTCAGTTGCTCCTTCGAGAGCCCGCATTGCAGTGTGGTGGTGGCCTTGGCATTAGATTGCGCCCTCTTCATCACCTCCTTTGACCATGATCTCATCGGTGTTGGGTCTCCCCTTTCATCGACGGGCGCCTCGAAGCCATCTGCAACACTTATCCAATTTTCAATATCATTCATTAGGTAGTATTGTATCCTACCTTTCCAATAGGCGAAGTCGTTCCCGTCGAAGAAGGGTGGTCGTGCGGTGGAGTATCCCTCTTGAAACACCATTACAATTGCTCCGGTTGACTGTTAGATCTTCCGAAACGCACCGGCTCTGATACCAACTGAAGGATCGTTTCAGGCGTGCAGAGGGGGGGAGTGAATGCACTTTTTCGGATCTTGGATCTCTACAGAATTGTTAGCGCAGCAGAAATAATATGCAAAGGAATTAAAACAATGCTAACACTTATCGTTTACTTGGTATCCACCCAGATGGGTGACTAGTCCAAGGATCCACGCCGCGAGTACCACTTTTCACTATCGAAAAGTCTCCTTGAGGTGGAGAAACCTTTACAGCAAGATCTTCCTCTTTACAGATGCAGAAATACGAGAGAGGAAGCAAGAATCACTCTACACACAAGTAGCACTTCGACACTGTACGGAACCGTACCGTGCAAGTGCAGAAAGTGCTCCTTTTATAGGTGAACAGGACAGATTCGCAATCTGTCCAGCCCGCACCAGTCGATTGCCCCTGGGGCAGTCGACTGACCTAGCATTAATTGCTAGCCAATGGCTAGTTTCGGGGTATACCAATCGACTACCCAAATGCCAGTCGACTGGTCCGAGGCCGCAAACTTTCTGTGGGTTTTGGCAGTCGACTGCCTCTGGGCCAGTCGACTGCCCTACCTCCCAGCTCAGCTCCAGCCACTCCGGACCTTCTCCTTCACGTGTGCCATTAGGTCTGCTCCCTTGGCTCGCCCCTTGAAGTCCTCTTCCTCTGGCTATCGTCCCTCAGATGCGCACGCAAGCCTTCCCTTGGCTTGCCTCCATGCCACCCTTCACGTGTGCCCTTGAAGTCCACTTCCTGGCTTGCCCTTGGAGCTCTCCTCCCTCGGCTCTCGTCCCTCGGATATGTCCACCATGTGTGATTCTCCAAGTCCTGCAAACTCAATCACACATATCAAATACAACATAACACTCTAACCTTAAACATATTCGCTCACACATCAAAACCATGATCTTCTAATCATTTAAGGGTCGATTGCCTCAACACCTCGGGCATCCGTAGCACCGTGAGACATTAGGGTTTTTATTTCTTGGTTGGGCGTGTGTAGCACCTAGACCAAGCCTAAGTACCTCGGCATCCGCAGCATCGCAAGGTATTAGGGTTTTTATTTCTTGGTTGTGCGTCCGTAGCACTCAAACCCAGCCTAAGTACCTCGGGCATCCGCAGCACCGCGAGACATTAGGGTTTTTATTTATTTATTGGGCATTTGTAGCACCCAGACCAAGCCTGAGTACCTCGGGCATCCGCAGCACCGCGAGACATTAAGGTTTTTATTTCTTGGTTGGGCGTCTGTAGCACCCAGACGAAGCCTAAGTACCCCGGGCATCCGCAGCTCCGCGAGGTATTAGGGTTTTGTTTCTTAGTTGGGCGTCCGTAGCACCCAGACCAAGCTTAAGTACCTCGGGCATTCGCAGCACCGCGAGGCATTAGGATTTTGGTTTCTTGGTTGGGCATCTGTAGCACCCACACCATGCCTAAGTACCTCGGGCATCCGCAGCACCGCGAGGCATTAGGGTTTTGGTTTCTTAGTTGGGCGTTCGTAATACCCAGTCCAAGCTTAAGTACCTCGGGCATCCGCAGCACCGCGAGGTATTAGGGTTTTTATTTCTTGGTTGGGCATCTATAGCACCCAGACCAAGCTAAGTACCCCAGGCATCCGCAACACCGCGAGGTATTAGGGTTTTTGTTTCTTGGTTGGGCGTTCGTAGCACCCAGACCCAGCCTAAGTACCTCGGACATCCGTAGCACCGCGAGGCATTAGGATTTTTATTTCTTGGTTGGGCGTCTGTCAGACCAAGCCTAAGTACCCCGGGCATCCGTAACACCGTAAGGTATTAGGGTTTTGGTTTCTTGGTTGGGCGTCCGTAGCACCCAGACAAAGCCTAAGTACCCCGGGCATCTGCAGCACCGCGAGATATTAGCGTTTTGGTTTCTTGGTTGGGTGTCCGTAGCGCCCAGACCAAGCCTAAGTACCTCGAGCATCTGCAGCACAGCGAGGCATTAGGGTTTTGGTTTCTTGGTTGGGCGTCCGTAGCACCCAGACCAAGCCTAAGTACCTCGGGCATCCGCAGCACCGTGAGGTATTAGCGTTTTGTCAAATGTACTGACACTTTTGTGATGACACGTTCCTTTATTTCATGAATTCACAGCAAGGCAGCAAGGATACACAGGCGAGTACATTGTATGCCACATAAATCTTACCGGAGGTGATAGGGTTGGAGATAGTTGGCCGGCTCTGGCCTCTTGAGCTTTTCGACCCTGTCCTCCTGTAAATGGTCGCTTCCTCCAGTTAACCTTCCTGCGCCCTCGGGTTTTTCCGAGACTCCGATCTGACTTCCCCGTTGTAGCATCACCGAGACACCAGTTGGTCCCCTTTGACTTCAGCCACTCTATTGCCTACCAGGAATTTTATCTTCTGGTGGTAGACAGAGACCACCGCCTGGAAGACACTGAGCGCCGGACGACCCAAGATGGCGTTGTAGGATGAGTCCACGATCAAAAAGGGTGTCCTCCTGGTCCTCTCGAGCTGGTTGCCGCCCAATGATAGTGATAAGGTGATTTGCCCTATCGGATGTACTCGATACCCGGTGAAGCCGAATAGTGGGGTCGAGACCGGAAGTAGTTCATCCTCGTCGATCTACATTTGATCCAGAGCAGCCTTGTATAGGATGTTCATGGAACTTCCTGTATCCACGAAGATGCGCTTGACCTCATAGTTGGCGATGCGGGCAAGGATCACCAGGGCGTCTTCATGGGGAGCTTCCACCTCTTTCAAGTCTTCGGGGGTGAACGAGATCGTAGGGCTATGATCTTGACTCCGGCTTGTCCCAATCGCATAGTTCTCCAGATGCTGGGTGTTGGACTTCCTTGCTCGATGGGAATCTCCTCCGATGGGTCCCCCGGAGATTACTCCTACATGTCCAGAGGGTGGACCGTGTGCAGGGGCCTTACCTTTCCTGGGGTCTCTTTCCAAGGAGGCAGACCTACGAGGTGCAGGCCCCCGGCTCCTAACCCTTGACCGTGACTGAGACCGATGTCGGATCTCGTTTTCTCCCGACTGCCTCCGTCTGGGAAAAAGGCTTAACAGAGGGAAATTCCGGTGATACCCCGTCTTCTTCCACTTCCTCCGAGGTTTGGGATCTGCCTCTTCACTTAATTTTTTCTTCAAGGCATGACACTCGGTGGAATGTGTAGTACTGCTGTGAAAGCCGCAGTACTTCATCATTAGCTCTGGCTGCTCGGTGTCCACTATCTCGACTAGTTTCCATCTACCAACCCACTGGTCCTTGCCCGGGTGAAGGTCTTTTCCTTGGGTTGGAGCTGGGGGTTCCCTACTCTCGGACCAGGTAACGACTTGAGGGGGGACTCCAGCTGGTTCCTTGCGATGGGTGAATAGCACCTCCTCCACGTTGATGTGATTGACCAAACGCCCCAGCAGATCATCGAAGCTAGTGGGTGGCTTCTTCACCAAGGACGGGAAAAAAATCCCCTTCCGAGAGCCCTTGGGTACAGGCACTGACGAGGATTTCCGACGTCGCACTTGACACATCTTGTGCTACCTGGTTGAACCGCTAGATGTACTCCTTGAGCGGCTCTTTCGGCTTCTGCTTGAGAGTGAATAGGTTGAGTGTCGTCTTTTGATAGCGGCGGCAACTCCACTATCTCGACTAGTTTCCATCTACCGGCCCACTAGTCCTTGCCCGGGTGAAGGTCTTTTCCTTGGGTTAGAGCTGGGGGTTCCCTACTCTCGGACCAGGTAACGACTTGAGGGGGGACTTCGGCTGGTTCCTTGCGATGGGTGAATAGCACCTCCTCCACGTTGATGTGATTGACCAAATGCCCCAGCAGATCATCGAAGCTAGCGGGTGGCTTCTTCACCAAGGACGGGAAAAAATCCCCTTCCGAGAGCCCTTGGGTACAGGCACTGACGAGGATTTCCGGCGTCGCACTTGACACATCTTGTGCTACCCGGTTGAACCGCTGGATGTACTCCTTGAGCGGCTCTTTCGGCTTCTGCTTGAGAGTGAATAGGTTGAGTGTCGTCTTTTGATAGCGGCGGCAACTGGCGAAGTGGTGGAGGAAGGAGGTTCTAAACTCCAAGAAGGAGTTGATAGTGTTGGGGCAATCGACCCAAGTATGATCGGGAGGATCATGGGTTTTGATGTGTGTGTCAATATGATTAAGTTAAGGTTTCATGTTGATCTAATATGTGTATGTGAGTGTGCAGGTTTGTAGCATACACATAGACTTGGTTGGACGTTTTTGGGTACGGTGAAGGGTGGCATGAAGGCAAGTCGTGGGCTTGTGTGTGCATCCGAGGGACCATGGACAAAGGCACAAAGCAGGGATGATGAACCGAGGGAATCGGACTTTGAGGCGTACATGAAGGATGACATGGAGGCAAGCCGAGGGCTTGTGTGCGCATCTGAGGGACGAGGGCCAAAGTCTAAGAGGGCTTGAAGGCAACAGGTCGAGACTGCTGGAGCAAGAACGATGAGCTGAGGGAAGCGGACTTCGAGGCATGCATGAAGGATGACATGGAGGCAAGGCGAGGGCTTGTGTGCGCATCTAAGGGATGGGAGCCAAAGTCGAAAAGGACTTGAAGGCAACAAATCGAGGCTGCTGGATGAAGAGTCAACCAGGGCGTGAGGTTTCGAGTGTTTAGGTAATTGTACTCGGGGGGCTAAGTCATGAGGGTTCGAGTGTTGAGAGAAATGTACTCTGGAAGGATAACCCTAAACTTAAGGTGTAACACCCCACTAAAATTTCCTTCAATGTTATCCCTAATATTGAGTAGGATTGCATGAATGATAGTTAGAGTTGTGGGAATTTTAGTGTAAGTGTTAATAGGCCTTATATGGGCTGTAAATGGTGGAAATTCCTAATGGGTCTTAAATAGCACTTCATTAGTTATCTTAATGGGCCTTACTTTAGATGGGCTTGCAAAAGAATAAAATAAAATAAAATAAAATGATGGAGGAGCCAAGGATTGAACCTTGGACCTTAGAGATGATGTAAGCCTTAAGAATGCATATGTAACCAATTCACCTAGCAAGGGAGTGCTATTAGGAGGATAAAGGGAATTGTAGATAGATGTAAGGATAAGGGAAGTGAAGAGTTACCATGAGAGGAGGCACCATGCCCTTTCACTTGCCCTTCACTTAGTATAAAGAGGTGGGATGAGAAGTGAAGAGACTTAAGTTACTTTTCTCTTCTTCTCTTCCACCAAGGCCCTTCCTCTCCCCTCTCTTCTTCCTTCTTGGCCGAAATTCCAAAGGGGGGTTTCCTCTTGGAAAACTTCACAAGAGGTCTCCCTCTTGAAGATCTAAGTTCTTCTACAAGGCTACAAGGGCAAGGAGTACTCTAAAGTCAAGAAGGTTTCCTTTTTCTTTCTCTATTCAAGGTTTATAACCAAGACAACAAGGGTAAGACTCCCCTCACTTGCAACATAATAGTTATATATGTTTTTGATTCATGTTCTTGTATGTTTTTGACGATGTGTTGCAAAAATTGTGAAGGTTTTCCCTACAGGCAAGTTTCGGCCAATATGAGATTTAGGGCTTAGGTTTGTGTTTGATGCTATCTAATGACTCCAATATTTTCTTGATGTTAAGTTATGAGTTATGATGAAAAAAAAAGATGAAGCAAAAGACCCTTAAAGGTTTAGGCCAAGGCTCTCATGAAGCCATAGACTTTTTGGCCACAAGAAGATGTTTGGGTTCTTTTGACTAGCTAATGTTTTAATTCCTTGTTAATGGTTGTTTGAGGGTTTTATATATATTTTTAGGCCATATTTCCCTCTGAACACGTGGGGTTAATACCCTAAATAAGGGCCAAAAAGAAAGAAAAAAAGAGTTAAAGATGTCATGTTATTTACTAATGCTTTCTAGTGTTAGAATATGTATTATATGTATGTTGTATGAACCAATTGCTCTTGTTTTTGTCATTTTCATGTTGATATGAACCTTAGAAATTTCTGATCAGTTTCTTAAATTGGGTTTTAGGATGGGTTAAGGTCACTACCTCACTTGATAATGTCCCTTTGTAGTAGGATACTCAATGTATGCATGTTGTATGAGTTGTGTGAGGTTGTGTTGTGTGTTTATGCCATGATAACCCTATCTAAATGTTTTGACCAGTAGAGTATATGTTGAATTAGGGTTGAATTAAAGGTATCCAGGTTTCATTATGCTATGATAGATGAAAAGAAAAATGGAACAAGTTCCCTAGGTGTATTATCCTTAGTCTTAAATTGAACATTATGTGTTTTATGAATCATGAACGATAAGTTGACATGTTATGAATTTCCTTACCATGAAATTTGTTTTTTCCATGCCATGTTCATGCTTGAAAGTTATGATGATATTTATGCTTTGAATGTATGCCCATGACATGTATGACATTATGAATAAAAGAATGTTTAAAGAGCAATTTCTAAGAAAAGAAAAGAAATGATGAACGTTATACTAAAGAGAAATTGCTATGGAAAGAAAAGGACTCATGTATGCTATTTTATTTTATGTATTTGGCTTGTACCGGATCTTGAAAAATGTCCAAGGGATGGGCTCCTAAGCAAGGCCCCGATTCTGGACTACCGTAGCTGTCCACGGTTCTGGGACTACCGTAGCTGTCCAACAGGGATGGACTCCTTATGAAATCCTCGGTTCTGGGACTGCCGTAGCTGTCCTCGGTTCTGGGACTACCGAAGCTGTCCTTAATGTGTGGTACAAGCCAGGGATCCCAATGATGATGATATATTGATATTCAAGTATTATATTATATATATTTTCAAAAGAGCATCCTTAATGTTTATGCACATGTTTATGTTGAATGATATTGCATATGTCATGTTTAATGTCTATGCACATGTTTATGTTTAATGATATTGCATACGCTATGTTTAGTATTTATGCACATGTTTATGTTTAATGATATTGCATATCTAATGTTTATGCACAGGATTATGTTTTAAAGATTATGCAAATGTTAAGTGTTTATGCTTATGTGCTTTAGATGCTTTAAGTATTTATTCATGTTATATATTTATGTCAAATGATGTGGATTTCTACTTATATGTGATGTACGGATTTTGTGAGTAAGCAAGGAGCTTACTAAGCATTTTATGCTTATAGTCTACCTTCTTATGTTGCAGATCAAACTAGAGGTTTCTAAAGAAGGGAAGTAGCAGGAGGGCATGTGTGTGTGTGTGGCAGTGACTTGGCAGAACGATCCTACTGTTGTCTTTACTCTTACTTATGAACTTATTTCTCATGGACTTAATGTTGCTACTTATGAACTGCATGTGTTAGTCCTTATGTCCTTATGTTTACACTTACTACTTGTTGGAGTTGAAGTTCTTTATGATATGCATGCTTAATGTAGAACTGTATACTCTTGATAGATATGCTATGCTATGATTCACATGCTTAAAGTAGTTTAGTTAAAAAGAAATTTATCCAATTGCATATGTTCATGATTTAGTATTATTTCCGCTGCTATATTTACGTTTCATATGCAATAATGTGCGAAAGAAAAAAAAAAAAGTAACGCGTCGCTCACGTAAGGGGCGGGCGTTACATAAGGAGTGGCCCAGTCGACTGGTGAGGGACTAGTTGACTGATAGGGTCCACAGAAAGATCAGTCGACTAGTCCAGGACCAGTCAATTGATGGTGACCAGAATTTGAATTGTCATTCGAATTCAACCAGTCGACTGGTACTGGACCAGTCGACTGGTAACGGTCATATCAGCTTCGAGCTCTATTTAAGGGAGCTCGTTTATGGCTGTTTCTTCTTGACGAAACTAGCATGGTTAGAGTTTGTTAGTAACCTACTATTGGTCAGGGATTGTCCAAGGTTTGTGGCGAGGTTTCTCCACTCACAAGGAGCGATAAGAGCTAGTCGGATGTGCTCTGGGAATCATCCACCAAAGGATCGAGATCATCCACCTTACGGTGGAGTAGGAGTTTTATCTCCGAACCATATAAATCGGTATGTTCTTCGTGTTTGTTAGTTTTAGTTTTTATTATTCCACTTGCACACTAACATTTGTAGGAAGAAAGATCGAAAAATTGTTATTCACCCCCTCTCTAGCAAACGGTAAGATCCTAACAGATAGAACCTGAAGGCAGCCGCTGAACCATCGTTGGGCTGCTCCGGATAGGGTGTTCAAGAACACTCGGCACTTTATACCGTCGGTATACTGGTGTAGGAGTGTCGCATTTTCAAACTTACAGACATGATCTTCCGGATCTGTCTTCCCGTCGTAATCAGCAAACCCAGACCCGTGAAACTGCTTCGGCATGGGATCTTCTACAATCTCGGATGAGAAGGGAGTAAAGGGAGCCTTAGGTTCCTCCCTCTTTCCTTGCCCCTCTTCGTGTCTCAGCGCGCTAGAGGCTACCGAGTTGGCCTTCTCAATGTCAACGGGAGAGTCTCGCTGGTGGTCTGGGGCTGCTCCGGCTCGTTGCCCCGGTAGTGTGATTGATCTTCGCGGTTGGGGGTGCGAGATGGAGATTCTGGGGATCTCCTCCCGCACAGAAACACCTCGCTGCGAGGCGGCTTGCTCGATTTGGTGTTGTTTGAGCGCCCCTTTGATCACGTTGGCCACCAAGCAAACTAGTTCCTCTTTTGTCAGGACAATGGATTGTCCTGCTGGCTCTGCTATCGGTGCTCCTTCTAATGCTTTACTGAATTCCCACAGACGACACCAAACTTGTTCCGGAAGGAATCGATGTCGACGGCCAGTCACCAGGGTTCAGCCCACGCGGACGCTGACGCCAGAGGAAGAACTCGCACCCTGCGAGATTAACACGAGCGTTAGGGGAACACGCCGGAGGTTGTCCGGCGGAGTCCACTCCGACACTCAAGTTAGTGCCTCGATTCAGGAGATGAAGAGAAGGCGAAAGGAAAGATATGCGTGAAGTAGAGAGAGCATAACCCCCTTACCGGAGGGGTTGGAGTACCTTTTATACTTGCGGTGGCTGTTTTATGAGTCTCCACGATCTTTGCCACGTCTCCCAATTGTCGGTTACAGGATAACTTTTGCAATGACCCACACCATCATTAAGTTCGGACTGTTGCGATAACTATGGGTCATGATGACTCCGCGATAAGGGGTGATGGTTATCCGCAGATCCGAAGAAAGAAGACCATTACTTGAGGCCGGATGCTTCTTGGGCTCCACTTCCCCGAGGTGATTTCGGGGTCTTTTGGCCCGGGGGGTCCCGGGCATTCCGCTTTCCCGAGGTGGTCTCGGGGACCTGGCTTCCCGAGGTGATCTCGGGAGTGCGTCCTCTGATTCGAACTCCGGGGTGTGTCTACCCGCGGGGGGTCCCAGGGGGCCCTTCCCAAGAAGGTCTCAGGAGTTCCAGAAAGAGAGTCGTTCAGGATTTGCTATATCTTGTTATCCAACTTCTTCAGTCCACATGTTAACCATGGGATACTAACCCCATCAAGGTGTGCTAACGTAATCCTTACTCATCTTCTTATCAAGATTAATTAATGCAGTGGTAAAGGCTTAAGGTGGATTCACAAAGTTGCATGGTTTGATCCTCAACAGGAATACGCGCATCCTCTATTTCTGGCGGAGCAGCTGTGCAATGTTGCATCCAAGTGGGAACAATGCTTTGTAAACCCAAGGGCAGTATAGGCTACCCTACAATGATGGACGAGCTATGAAGGTCGGTTATCAACACACTAAAATTAAACAAAAAAAAGATTAACTAATGATTTGTCCTTATAACTTTATGAGTTATTGAGCACCTCCCCCACTTTTGTCAATAACAAGCGAGAGAATATTCTAATCCACCATCCTTACCATCAGAGATGGCATTAAACAATTCCATGCATCAAGGTGGGATTACAGGAATTAAGCAAGAACCTGAAGCCTTATCATTTAGTGCTGGGTGATATATCGCATAGGCATCAAACAGCTAAGCATGCTCACTAAAGCAGCATCCACTAGAAGAAGGTGATGAATTTACTTTGCATAATGCTGAAACAAAGCAAGATCTAAAAGTAATACCCCGGCCCGCTTGTGTCATCCACGTTGTGGCAGATGCATTCTCCAAATTCAAGCAATGCCTCTAAAACCATGTGGATCAAACAGGAAATCGTGATGGTGGCCTTTTCACTCCCTCTAGCTCCTTCTCTTCCTCCGGAGCGGTAGTGAAGTGAGTCCTCTGGTGTGTTCGATATCTGATTCTTGTGAATCGAGGCACGTCACGTCGGGGACCGGCGTGACAATTCTCCGATGGTCAAATCAGCAACGAACTAAAGTGAGGGTCTCGCGGGCACAAGCGAGAGAGCTCGAAGAAGATAAAGATAGTTGTTTTACGTGAGAAAAGAAAACCATAATTTCACTTATTATTGTGAAATTTTATATAGCCGCGAGTGCAGAAGACCCACATAAATTGCTACACAAGCCCTAGACAAGTTGCGTGGATGACTACAAGAGAGAGGCGGCATCCACCGGTCAACTACACAAGCGGGCTAATGTGTTGGGGGCGACAACCATTGGTCCATATTCCTGGTGTTATTTGGTTGTTAGTCCAACGTCGTTTTTTAGATAAACAATTTTACTGTGGTCGATTTTGTGTCAAGGACTATCGGAGATTTGGTTAGCGAAGTTTATTATGTTTTATAATTGATCTTTGTCTAATTTGATTTATAGCTTTTGAAGTAGGATTATTAAAAATAATTTTTTTATTTCAATTTAAGAGAATGAGTGTTAATTAATGGGATTAGTAGAAAGGATATAAACAACATATTATATTATGTTTCTAAGATTCAAAAATTTAAACTCCATCAAAATTAAATAAAATATAAAGGATAACATAAAATTGATTAATATATAAGTTCGTTCTTAATTAAAATTGAAAATTTTAATTTAAAAAATTTTAAAATAGAATTTTAAATTAAAATTTGAATTTATTTTTTAATTTGATATTTTAAAATTTAATTTTATTAAGATTTGAATTTTTCTTTTTAAGATTGATAATTAATGATTTATTTTTTAAATTATATTTTTAGGATTTATGATATTTAGTTTTTAAAATTTTAAAATTTAAAAGATGAGAAGTTGAAATTTTTAATAAATTTGAAATTATTTTCATAATGAAAAGAAAATAGAATGTTAAAGTAATTTAATTTTGGATTTTACCAAATTAATTGAAAATTATTTAATTAAGAGGTTAGATTTTTTATTAAATAAATTATATATATATATAATTTTGTTATTAAATAAATATATTTTTTCCATATAAATTATTATCCAAATTAAATAGTTTTAATAAAAAACGTTTTTGATTTTTAATAAATTAATATTAAATAAATAAAATAAAATTATTGAATAATTAAAAAGCTTAAATAAATTTAATAAATTAGTTTCACATTAAATACTTCACTTTAATCGATAGGTAGCACTCGGGGTTATGGTACAACGGTAGGGCGGTTAGTTAGTCGCTATATCAAGCATCCACGCTTCAATACCTAGATACGACGTATTTTATACAAATTTTTTCTTCAAATGGGGCGTGAATCCTAGGACGCTGAACTTCTAGATCGTCCATCATAAATACTTTTCGATTTATTTTGATGTTCAAAAACTTCTATAAGATTGAACTGATCACTTCAAATTTATTTACTATCTCATCTAACATTCACTTTAATCAATAGGTAGAATAATCTCATATAAATGCTTTTAAGATAAATAGGTTAAATATTAATTTAAATAGATATATAAAATAGTCTCACGTCAACCAATTCAATGTAAATATGTTAGAAATTAATTTAAATAGAAAAAGTAGAATAGTTCACTTGAACCACACCATTAATACAAATTTTATATTAGAAATATATTATTAAAAAAAAAATCTCTGCTGGTGGCTTGAACGGTCAATTTGAACCGTAGATTGATCACCGATTCAACAGTTAATTAGGGACCCAAATTTTAACCGGCTTAACCCATGTCGAGCTAGTTATAGTTCAGGCCCGCAACCCAAGTGAACGGTTGATCGATGGTTGACCCAGTTACGAGTCTGAGCCGGATCGATTAAGACCAGGCTCAAGCTTGGGTCAGGTCCGGCCCTCGAGCATGTCTATTGGAAAGTTTAAAAAACTTGTGATGCTGAGCAATGAATTCATTTGTGATTTTTAATTTATTTTAATAATCAATAAAATTTTTTTCATAAGATCCAATTCGTGATCTTAAATGTTACTCGGATTATTAGAAATCAATACCTTATTTTTTTAAAAAACATTATTTATGACCCAAGGCAGCAGTGAGTTACTCTAATTCAACTGTACAACACTAGATATTATGGCATACTATTATTTATGGCCCATGGTGGCTGGGAGTTGCTCTGAGTTCAACTGTACAGATCTAGATATTATGGCATATAAGTCTGAACAAACACATGGACAGTTGGGAAGACTAAGCAACTTTCTATAATATCATTTAGTAATATCATGTCCTCACGAGATATATTAATGATTAATATGTAGATGTTGATGCAAAAAAGTTTGAAGGTTAAAATCTGACAAAATCAATGTGTCTATCCTTTTCATATACTAGCCACAACATCTCGACTAGTATCCTTCATAATTTATCTCTTCCGTGTTGATTCTGGGACGGATTGATAAGGACACTGAAGATAAACGAATCGCCTTTAAAAACGAATGCCGCCAATTTAGCAATATCCTAATTCGATCGATGTAGTATTTTAAAAGAGACATAACTCTAGTTGTATAGATTAATGTTGGCCTCTCCCGTGAAGACTATAAAAGCAAGTGATCACACAAAGGAACCATGTTGATTACTCTCCTCAAACATATCTGAGAATTCCATTCACAATTGACGACTTGTATATGCTGCCAATACCAAAACAATGAAAGCCTTTGGGGGTGTGTTGCAGCGACATAGCGATTAGTCGTCATTTTAGATATCTATAGATTTTTTTTTATTTTTTGCTTAATTTAGAACAATGACTGAAGTAGTGTTGATTGTACATACACACAATGAATCAATCGGCTTCAAGTTGGGTATCTTTCCTGCTGACTTCCATGGTTAGGTTCTTGGAAACACTCCTAGTATCTTTCCCCTTCCCAAGTTCTCAAGTAGTCTTATTGCACCATCCACTTCCATCACCGAAAGTCTATGCGAGTATCCATAAGTTCCTGCTGCCACCATCGGTTTGGAGAGGGTGGGCATAATGACTTTGCCAGGATTTGACCCCCAGACCTCTTGGTGGCAATATCCACGCACTAACCATCTTTGAAAATGGATAGCTTTGTGCTTTCGGAGTCTGTGTCTATTGATCAAGGCCCGCTCAAGTCTATTTAAGGCTCCTAGCGGAAATAAATAAAATTTTTTATTCATTCTTTTTCATTCGAACTTGCAATTGACTTGGTCGAAAACAAATATATTCAGAATTATTTAAAAATTAAGAAAGATAAAAAAATATGTCTAATTACTCAAATGAAATGAAGATAACAATCCTTAAAAAAACAAATGAAATGGGATAATAATAATAATAAAAATCATGTTTTCATCCTCAACTCATCGTATCAAACCCGCCATTATCATTTATTAAATAAATAAATAAATAATCCTTAGAAAATAAATAACGAGATCAAACCCGCCTTTATAATTTATTAAGAACTAAATAAGTCATTTTAGACAAAAAAAAATCATATCTTTCATCACCTAAACCAAAAACTAAAATAATTATAAATGATAGAATAATAGCAAAAGAGAAATTAAAAAATTTATTTATGTAAATACATATAAATAAAAGTTAAATTTAATGTCTATCAAGAAAGCGAAATGTCAAATATATTTAATTTACTATTGCTAAAAAAATAATAAAATCCTCTATTTCGATCGAATATAATATGGATGTATTCCTCAACATTTAAACTTAATCAAGTAAGGAGCGTAATAACACCAACCGGTTCAACGTGATAGCGTTAGATGTAATTTCTCTTTTCCAATATCAATGAGCGAGAAAAATATAAAGAGTGGAGCTAGTCAACGGAAAAGGGAGAACTAAAAAAAATTAATATTTTTATTTTGCATTGCATGGATAAAAAAAATTTCTAATTCATATTCTTACCAATCAATCAGAAAATAAATCGTTACCAACAAAAAAATAAATATAACGGGAGAAGGCTAAGGTTGAAAGATGTTGAAGAAAAATATATTAAATCTTATAAAATTACATATCTAATAAAAATTAAATTTAAAATATAAAAAAGAAAATCTCTTATAACTTCATTCATTGGAACCCTAATAAGATTTTTATAAAATTTATAATTTTGATTAAAAATGAGATACATAAATTTTGTATGAAAGTTTTTTTTTTTCATTCTCTTAAAATATATAATATTTAATATATCAAAATTAATGGATTCAATAAAAATTGAGATCCTATACAAAAATTTAACGCCGTAGGCCTAAAGACTGCCCTGGTTGTCTCTGGTTTGGGTTAGGATTTGGAGGGCGGTGCAAGTCTTCTCCTTGGCGGCGCTGCCCTCGGACTCGAGGATGGGAGCGAGGTGGTGTAGGAGGGGCAGCCCTTCTGCCACTATAAGGCGGTGAGAACTCTGGACCTTCGAGATCCTCGCGATTGCCGGCGCAGCCTTCTCCCTCGCGTCGTGGCAGGACACAGCGCCGGCGACTGAATCGAGGAGGCGGACTAGCGCCGGCACCACCACCAGTCCAGCGGCGACCGCGACGTTTTTTTCCTCCACGTGGAGCAGGTCGAGAAGAGAATCCAAGGCAGCGATCCGCGACTTTGAGCTTCCGATCTGAAGTCTCGTCTGTTGGCACAGAATCGATGAATAGCACTGGATGCAGAAGAAGAGAACAAATAAAGAGAGAAGATGTTGCCACTGAGCCACACTTCGTTCAAAAAAATTGCAATGTAGCACTCAAACAAAAAAACCCGCACAGTAGCAATTAAAGACACAGCACAATGAGCGATTAAAGCAAGGCACAGTGTAGGAGAGAACAAACGCAAGATTTGTTATAAGGCAAAACACATGCGATGAATGTAAGAACAGTGAAAAAAACTGGAGAGGAAATTAATGCTTCGATCGATATTTTTCACAAAACTTCGACCCCTTTAAATACATCATAGAAGATAAACTTAACGCTAGAAAATAGGGATGACTCATCCCATAGAATAGGAAACGATAAAATTAATGAAGAAGAATAATAATCGACGTGTGAGAAGTTTGCGGAAAGGAAAAACGTGCGTGGCAATGTCCGAATTATTTGCCTATATTACTCCCCCTAATTCTGACATGACTCTAAATCACGAATGCCGAGTAGTTGTCGCATGC
Source organism: Boesenbergia rotunda (assembly GCA_024364735.1). Classification (NCBI taxonomy): domain Eukaryota; kingdom Viridiplantae; phylum Streptophyta; class Magnoliopsida; order Zingiberales; family Zingiberaceae; genus Boesenbergia; species Boesenbergia rotunda. Next base: position 138,970 of record JAGFNQ010000307.1, on the reverse strand, counting down.
CAGCTAACTTTACTCCTGACAAAGCTTTAGTTAAAGCATCGGCTCGCTGTTCTCCAGTATTAACGAACTCCACCACAATCTGTCCCTTCTCAACACATTCTCTGATAAAATGGAACCTTGTATCTATATGCTTGCTTCGACCATGGAATACAGGATTCTTCATGAGAGCTATAGCAGATCTGTTGTCAACAAACAAAGTCACCGGTTTTGGCTCTTTACCGGTTAATTAACTGGCAAGGCTTCTTAACCACAAAGCATGACAGGCTGTAGTTGTGGCTGCCATGAATTCTGCCTCACAAGATGAAAGCGCCACTGTCTTTTGCTTCTGTGAGTTCCAGGACACCAGACTTTCATTAAAATAGAAAGCCATTCCACTTGTGCTTTTCCTCCCGTCGAGATCTCCGGCTAAATCGCTGTCCGAGTAGCCGAATATACTAATTTCCTGGGGTCCCTTTGTGTAAGCAAGTCCAAAATAGATTGTACCTTTCAAATACCTGAGGATTTGTTTGACAACCTTATGATGCATGCTTGTAGGTCTTTCCATATATCTGCTCGCCATGCCGACAGAATATGATAGGTCTGGCCGCGTGTGTAACAGATATCTTAGACAACCAATGACGCGCCTGTACTCCGTGGCATCAATTGGAGTCCCTTCCAGGTCTTTATGCAGTTGTGTCTTGGGTTCCATCGGCTGCTTTGTGGCATTACAATCTGCCATCTGGAATTGAGATAGAATTTTCGTGGCATAGGTTGATTGTCTAAGTAAAATTCGGCTCTTCTGTTGTTCCACTTCAATTCCTAAGTAGTAGGAGAGAAGACCCAAATCACTCATCTCAAATTCTGTCATCATTTGTTGTTTGAATTTGTTGATTCCTTCTGTGCTCCTTCCTGTCACGATGAGATCATCAACATACACTCCAACAAGTATACTAGCTTCTCTTTTACCTCTTGTATATACTGCATGTTCTTGATTACACTTTTTGAAGCCGAGCTCTTCCAGACTCCTGTTCAGCCGCATGTTCCAAGCTCGTGGAGCCTGCCGCAGTCCATAGAGGGACTTGGATAACCTGTACACATTGTGTTTCTGATTTTGTACTTCAAACCCTTCTGGTTGAGTGACATATATTTCTTCTTCCAACTCTCCGTTCAGAAATGCCGACTTTACGTCTAGATGGTGTACCTCCCAGCCTTGATTTGCTGCAAGTGCAAGAATGACTCGAATAGTATCGAGTCTAGCGACAGGTGCGAATACCTCTTCAAAGTCGATGCCTTGTCTTTGCACATAGCCTTTAGCAACTAATCTTGCTTTATGCTTGACCACTTTTCCAGCTGAATCTTTCTTCAGTTTGAACACCCATTTTAGGCCGATAGGTTTGTGGCCTTATGGGAGCTCAGTTAGGGTCCAGGTCTTGTTCATCTCAATAGTCTTCAGTTCTTCCTCCATTGCTTCGTACCAGCAAGCCTCGGTTGCAGCTTCTTGGTAACAGGTCGGCTCTTCTGACATCATCAACATTACCTCATTCTCCTCTTCATCAATACCAACTATTTCCTCAGTGTTGGCATAGATATCAGCAATGGACCTATAACGAACTGGCCCTTCGAGGGGCTCAGGTGAGGTAGTTGCATAGGTGTTCGATGATGGTGTAGACGGACTTGATGCTCCTGTCGATGATGGTGTAGATGGGCTTGATGATGGTGTCGATGCCGATGGTGTGACATCTTCCGCCCCTGCCTCAATGTCTGCTGCAACAATCGCCTCGTCGGTGTTGAATGCATTCACCACCATAAACCCAGGTAAGTCTTCTTTATCAGCACCTGCATTCCATGTCCATTCACTATTTTCTTGAAATATTACATCTCTACTTACTTGTAGCTTGCCATGCCTTAAATCAAATAGACGATGAGCTTTACAGCCTTCTTCGACCCCTAAGTATACCATAGGTGAGCTTCTGTCGTCAAGTTTCTTAAGGTGAGGGGTTGTATTTTTTGCATAGGCAATACAACCAAACACCTTCAAGTGGGCAAGATGTGGCTTTCTCCCCATCCAAGCTTCAAATGGAGTACGTTCTCCTAGCGCTTTAGTTGGGAGACGATTAGCAGATAGACAGCATGCCTAACCGCCTCTCCCCAGAACCTTGCCGGCATATGTGTACCCTTGAGGAGAGATCTTGCCATAGCCATCACTGTGCGGTTACGACGCTCCACAACGCCATTCTGTTGGGGTGTGTAGGGAGCCGAAAGGTGCCTCTCAATTCCTTCATTTTCACAGAATCGAGTGAACTCCGTGGATAGAAACTCACCGCCACGGTCTGTCCGAAGTGTTTTGATCTTGTACTCAGTCGTGCTCTCCGTCACGGACTTGAACTTCTTGAATGCTTGGAATGCATCTTTCTTTGCTGTCAAAACAAATACCCACATCCACCTTGTGCAGTCATCAACAATCAAAAAGAAATACTTGTTACCAGCAAGTGCACTTGGTGAAATTGGCCCGCAGATATCAGCATGGAGAAGTTCCAACGGCTTCGTCGCTCTAAAGTTTGCTTGGTGCGGGAATGACGACCTTGCATGTTTGGAGATCACACACACCTCGCAAAGCTTGTTCGTCTGGGGCAATAGTGGCACACCAACCGCCAATTTCTTCTCCCCCAACAGCTTCAAGTCATGAAAGTTTACATGTCCGAGTCTTGCATGCCATAACCAGGTGGGGTCTTCTAGGCTTGCTTGGAGGTAGACTTGCTTGAATGTCTTCAAGGTTATCTTGTACAAGCGATTTTGCGTTCGCTTTACCAGCATTAAGAGCTTCCCGCTCCTATCAATCACCTTCATGGTATCTCCTTCCATGTGCATCTCGTTCCCAGCTTCTGTCAACTGACCAAGGCTTATGATATTACTACAAAGTTTCGGAATGTAATATACCTCGTGGAGAGTCTTCTGATCGCCGTTCTTGCATTCGAACACAGCCGTCCCCTTGCCCATGATCTCAATGGTTGATCCATCGCCAAACCTCACCCTCCCGGTGATAGTTTCATCTAGTTCTTGAAACTTCTCGCGATGTCCAGTCATGTGATTGCTGGCACCATTGTCAAGGTACCAAACGTCTTTGTCTTCACCTTTCTTGACGCCCCGGTACACCTCCGGTAGCAACCTCTCTTCACTGAGCAGAATGGTATCCTGCCACTGAGATTCTTCGTGGGACATGGTCATCATTAGTGCTGGCTCTTCATCGGTGGCGCAAGTGAGGTGAGCCTCATCTCCACGACGCTTGCTGTAGCATTCAGACGCATAATGCCCCATTTTCTCACAATTGAAGCATTTTATGTGTCTCTTGTCACGAGTGCCACTGTTGTTGCCGCTAGTGCCTCCTGCACTATCTTGGCGCTGTGTACCACGACCACGACCGCACCCTCGCCCATGCCCACGCCCTCTGCCACGATTAGAGCTATTGGACCCACGTCCCTTGCCTCCTGACGAAGTGTCCATGCTACTCCCCTTTTGTCGCATTTGCCATTCGGCATGAGTAAGTAGAAGCTCTCCTTCAGTGCCGTTGGTGTTGCTACGTAATCGTAGCGTTCGTTCCTCGTACGCCTTTAGTCGCCCTATAGCCTCCTCAAATGGTATAGACTCAAGGTCGTAGAACTGCTCAATGCCGGCAACAATAGGGAAGAATTTATCAAGGACAGAATCGAGTAATTTTTTTACCAACGAGGAATCTTCAAGTGTGGCTCCAAGGGTGGAGAATTTGCTGCTTAGGGCGCTGAGTTTGCCAGCAAACTCATCAATCGTCTCGGTCTCTTTCATCCGGAGGGCGTCAAACTCGCTCTTCAACGTTTGTACACGTGCCTTCTTCACCCGATCACTACCAAGATATCTCGTCTTCAGGCTGTCCCAGACATCTTTCGCCGTCTTCTTTGTTGCAATTTGGAGAAGGATGTCTTCGGGGACACACTGCAAGATGTATGCACGTGCCTTTTTGTCCTTCTTTGCATCCACCTGGGCTCCTTCCACTGGCTTCACCGCCTCCCAGACTCCCTGGGCATCAAGGATCGCCTCTGTCTTTATTGCCCACACAGTGTAATTGTGAGGACTTAGCATCGGATATGGAAATGACACTCTGCCGTTCTCCTTTACTGGGATGCTCGACATTTTATAGAATCGTAGATTCTTGGATGTCTTATACTATCAACGCTCTGATACCAAGTGTTGGCACAGAATCGATGAATAGCACTGGATGCAGAAGAAGAAAACAAATAAAGAGAGAAGATGTTGCCACTGAGCCACACTTCGTTCAAAAAAATTGCAATGTAGCACTCAAACAAAAAAACCCGCACAGTAGCAATTAAAGACCCAGCACAATGAGCGATTAAAGCAAGGCACAGTGTAGGAGAGAACAAACGCAAGATTTGTTATAAGGTAAAACACATGTGATGAATGTAAGAACAGTGAAAAAAACTGGAGAGGAAATTAATGCTTCGATCGATATTTTTCACAAAACTTCGACCCCTTTAAATACATCATAGAAGATAAACTTAACGCTAGAAAATAGGGATGACTCATCCCATAGAATAGGAAACGATAAAATTAATGAAGAAGAATAATAATCGACGTGTGAGAAGTTTGCGGAAAGGAAAAACGTGCATGGCAATGTCCGAATTATTTGCCTATATCGTCACGAGGCGACTAGCCTCCGTCCGCACGAGCTGTCGGAGAGAACTCCCCGCCTCCGGAGGAGGAGACGGGAGGTAGGTAAGAGCGCCAGAACGTAGGATAAGAGTGGCGTCGGCGGCAAGGTGGTGGAGCGCCGCTGAGACGGCGTCGATCTCGCTCGCGGCAGAGGGAGGGGAGCGCGAGAGCCGGGGAAAGGATTTGGGTGAGGGATTGGAGGAGGTCGGCGACGAGGGGATTAGGTGGGAGGGGCGCGAGGTCGTCGAGGGAGGCGGAAAGGCGAGCGACGGCGGCGGAGACGGAAGTCCAGCGGGCGCGCAACGGCTGGGCGTCTGCGGTAGCGGCGGATAGCGAAGCGAGGACGAAGCGGCACGGCGGAGGTCGTCGTTGCTTCCAGCGAAAACGGCGGCGTCCATGACGCGAAGACTGGCGACGGAGCTAATCCTGGATCGGCGGCGGACCGAAGCCCGCTCCGCAAACTGTGTGATGTGCTGGATTCCCAACATCCAAACCATTTGCACCCAGATTTTCTCTCGTCAACAGGACTCGTAAGTTGAAGAAGAATGAGCGGGTCCCACAGCGTTCTTCTCGTATTTATTGGTGGGTGCTTTCGAAGGACGTCTGGTGGATTTGATGAAATTTAAAGGATGAGCAAATGAAATTTACTATAAGAATCTCGATTCACTGCATGTTATTTTCATCCGATGGAGATCGGATAGATAGAATATATGGATATTATCATTTTAAAATTTAAATATTAATATTTAATAAAATTAATATGTTAGATTTTTCATGTATTAATTATAACATTTAAATTAATAATTTTCATAATTTATTTTTTTTATTGATGGGGTTGAGCATCCCGTGGTTAATATGCGGACTGAAGAAACTATGTGGCAAGATCTACCGAGTCTCGACGACTCTCTATACGTGGCGCCTGAGGCCCTCTCAGAAAGGTGGGTTCCCGAGAACACTACGAACAGGTATACCCTGGAGACTGACCCGGGAAGACGCACGCCCGAGATCACCTCGGGAGGCCAGGTCCCTGAGACCACCTCGGGAAGGTAAACGCCCGAGACTCTTCGGGCTAAAAGACCCCGAGATATCTTCGAGGTAACGGAGCCCAAGGATCACTCGACCTCAAGTAACGGTCCCCCTTTCTTCGGATCTGCGGATAATCATCACCTATAATCACGGGATGATCATGACATGTAATACACGACCATTAACGTCTTCATTATCACAACGGTCCATATTTCATGGTGGCGACGGTCGTTACAAGGGTTATCCAGTAATCGAAGATCGAGGGGACGTGGCGAAGATTGTGGAGACACGTATGACTGCCACCTCAGGTATAAAAGGTACTCCAACTCCTCCGGTAAAATGGTTTACGCACTCTCTAACTTAAGCATCTTCTACTTGCTTTGTTCCATTTCTTATACTGAGACACTGACTTGAGCGTCGGAGTGGGCTCCGCTGGACAACCTCCAGCGTGTTCCCATTAACGCTCGTGTTAATCTCGCAGGGTGAGAATTCTTCCTCTAGCACCAGCATCCGCGTGGGCTGAACCCTGGTGATTGGTCGTCGACATCGATTCCTTCCGGAACAAGTTTGACGCCGTATGTGGGAAACCAGTAAACCATCAGAAGGAGCACCGATGGCAGAGCCGATGAGACAATCCATCGTTCTAATGAAAGAGGAACTAGATTGCATGGTGGCCAGCGCCATCAAAGGGGCGCTCCAACATCAACGAATGGAGCCAACCGTTTTACGACAGGGGGCTTATGGGCAAGAGGAGATCCAAGTGTAGGACCGGTGTATTCGATAGAGGGGGGTGAATATCAACTTGAAAATTTTCTTCCGGAAACACGTCGGAAACTTCGATGTTCGTTCTAGACAAAGAGTTAATGCACAGCGGAAAATAGAGAGAACGAAAAACAAAACAACACAGACGACAAGCAGGTTTTTACTTGGTTCCCAACCCCCAGGGTCAGTACGTCCAAGGCCTAAGCACGGGAAGCGCCCGTCCACTAATGGTCTCCTTTTCGGACTTTCCGGAGGCGGAGAAACCCATCTTATAGTTTAAGTTTTTCAAGCAAAAGATAGTGAAATTAAGTGCATAAAAATAAATGCAAACTAAACAGGAAAGTCGACGATCCCGGCCGATCTGGAACTCTGAAGTGCAGCGCACTTCCTCCTGGAGTCTTCTTGGTCGCAGAGCATTGTCTCTAACGCTTTTTCTTCGCTCGGAATGCTTAGAATGGTGTAGCAGATGGCTTTTTTTGAGTTGAGGGGTCGAACCCCTTTATATAGCTTCATCCCGGGCGCCCTAGAGCCTTTGGGGCACCTCTATATGGTCAAAAACTCATCCGTAATCGCGAACATTGCGATGCTGATAAAATAGGCAGTCTAGGGCGCCTGTATTAACACGTGCTCCTGTATTAACACGGGCACCTGGCCTTTAGGGCGCCTGGAAGCATGGGGGTGGTTGTACTAACACGGTCGCCCTGGATGTTGTTTTCCAGCCTTCTTGTGTTTGCTTGCCTGCTTTGCCTTCAACTCTAGGTACCTGCAAGATACACAAACACAAGACAAACAAATATATAATCATAGCCTTAATGATTGGTTCTGACTTTGGATTTCTCACGAAACCCTAGGTCGAACCGAGTTCCCTTCCCGGGGAACGCACCTTCGGTTCGACAACTGGCTCCTCCGGTTTGACAACTGGCTCCTCCGGTTGGACTTTTGCTCGATCTTCCGGATCAGGACTTTGGTGCTCAGTCCACGACCAAGACTTATTGCCCAATTCCACGAACCAGGACTTCATGCCCAACCCTCGGTCAGGTCTTAGGTGTCCAACCCTCGGCTAGGACTTATTGCCCAATTCCACGAACCAGGACTTCATGCCTAACCCTCGGTCAGTTTTAGGTGTCCAGCCCTCGACCAGGACTTATTGCCCAATTCCACAAACCAGGACTTCGTGCCTAACCCTCGGTCAGGTCTTTGGTGTCCAACCCACGGCCAGGACATAATGCCCAATTCCTCGAACCAGGACTTATTGCCTAGGTTAACTAGGACTTTGTTTACTTTAATACGAATTTCTTGACTAACCCTTACCTTGCCTAATATATCACTAACTTAAGCATATTGTTAAACATTGAAACACTAGAGGAGGACATCACTGATGCATCTTGCACATCACTGATGCATCTTGCACATCACTCCAAGATAGTTTTGAAATAGGTTTCAAAAATAATTTCCAACCATGTTCCTTGGGCTAAATACACATGACTTGTACATTAGTTTTTCCAATGATTGGAGTTCATTTATATTCACATTTTGATGAACCTAAAACTCAATAGGATGCACATTAATCAACACCTTGAGTTTCATTCATCACCCTAACATCTTACTTATTTCTAATGTATCTCAAAATACACGCAAGTCAACTTATGGTCTTGGTGAGATATGAAAGTCATGTTCTCCCTAAACTAAGGGTTCATGCATTTCTACCTAAGCATTATAAACTTTGATCATTTACCTAGAATGTCAATTAATGCTAATGTCCTTAATTTCAATAATAATTAAATTAATGCATGATAATAACTATAACATGCATCATATGAGAATTAAAAAAATATTATAACTATATGATGCATGTATTACATGACATGTAATATTTTCATAATAAAATATGAATGATGAATTATGATGTCATGACATGTGATAGGGCATACAAAACATGGCATAGTAGCACAAAAAAACCTAGATTTCCTATCTAGGTATCAATAACTCATCGCTAAGCCATTGATAATTCTAATTTTTCCCCTAATTTTCAAGATAATATCAAAACTCCCCAACTTGGCATATCTTTGAATTCTAACCTAGTTGTGCCAACTTTAGTTAGTTCAAAAAAAAATATAGTTTGACACAATTTTACTCCTCCTAGAGTAAACAAATGACTCCTTTATTTTCAAGGGTAGTAACTTCTTGAAAATGTCCCAAAGTGCCAACTTCATCAAGGTTGGGTTAACTACCCTTCCCAATTTGAGTTGACACTCCTTAGACCTATCTATGGTGTGGCGAACACACTTTTAGGAATCCAAAATCTATTGGTGCTCCTTGGGTGTAATAGGTATTCATTAGGGATAGCTTCCCTTGATACTTTCCTAATGACTTTTCTAGGCTTCTCCGAAGCCTTAGTCATGTTGGTCTTGTCTTGATTAACCCTAGGGATGGCTTCCCTTGTCGCATTGACTTAACTCCTTGACCTAGATTGAGTCACATACCTATATGGAACTCTATGATAAGATGGACCATCATCCTTGGTTTTAGGTTTGTATCCCAAACCTTTCTTGCTCCTAGAGGGTCCTTGATTTCCTAAATCTAGGTTTTGATCCTTAGGTCTCTTAAGAAAATTTTCTATTCTTTTGAGAGATTTTTCTAATGTTTCAAGTTTTGACCTCAAAACTTGATTTTCAATCATTACTTTCTCAAGGCTTGGTTTTCTAAGATTGCCTTGGTGATTTTTCTTTTTGGCTTTGTTTTGAGTAGGTCTACCATTAAATGATCTAAAATCTTCCCTATCCTTAGATGTGGTAGTCCTAGCATTGAAGACTCTATATTTTTCTTTAGGTTTTTCATACCTCATATTTTCATGATAAATAGCATTGAAATGATAATAATTATTTCTAGCATGTATATTATCATGATGAAAATACGTACCATTACCTAATGGTACCTTGGTCTTGTTCTTGGAGGCTCCCCCTTGATTTGAGCTCCTCCTTTTTGCCTTGGTCGAATCCTTCCCCTTTGGACATTGATTCCGATAATATCCCTTTTGTTTGCATGAGAAGCACACAATGTGCTTCTTATCCTTCTTTACCACGGGGCCGACCTACTTTGACTTCTCCTTGGTCTTGGGTGTCACTTGCACCTTCTTTTTGACCAATTTGGGACACTTACTCTTATAGTGTCCTCTTTCCCTACACTCAAAACAAATGATATGATTTTTATTTTTACGAATTGAAATTTCTATACATTTGCTTGTAGGGGTGACACTTTCTTCCTCTTCATTGACATCGGAAAATAATGTTGAAGCCTTTTCTTGTTCCGGCATCAATGTCAAATTTTGGTCCCCCTCAATCCTTGAAGTAGAAGCTTCTTGAATTTCCTCCTCGGTGTTGAGCATCTCTCAACTTCCGCATCCTCTTTATCGGATGAATCTCCCTCTTCGGATTTGTTTTGATTTGGTATAGTGGAGGGATCTTCATGAAGCTTTGCCAATTTGCTCCAAAGCTCTTTGGCATCTTTAAATTCTCCAATCTTGTCCAAGATGGTGCTCGATAATAGATTTACCAATAACTTGGTCACTTTGTCGTTGGCTTCGCATCTCTTGATTTGCTCCTCATTCCATTTGCTTTTCTTGAGGAGTTTCCCTTTGGTGCTTGTTGGAGCTTCAAAACCCTCCATTAGAGCAAACCATTGCTCTATCTCCATCATGAAGAAATTTTCAATCTTTGACTTCCAAAGATCGAAATTTGCTTTGTCGAATGGTGGAGGTGCCCAGGTGTCGTAGCCAAACTCCATTTTTGAAGTTGAACTCTCTTAATGATAGCTTCTTGAAATTAGGGTTTCTTCAAACTTCTTCTTCTTCCTCTAGCTCTTGCTCTCTTGGTGATGAGTCCAAAAAGAGCGACCTCGCTTTGATACCACTTGTTAGGACCGGTAGGAGAGCTAGAGGGGAGGTGATTAGCTCTGATCTTTGCTCGTAGATGATTTGACTTGAGCAATGCTAACACCTCTATTTTACTTGGTATTCACCTCCTTGAGGTGACTAATCCAAGGGTCCACTCTCCTCACTCTCTCATACACTATGAAAGATCTCCTTCTTGAGGTGGAGAAGCCTCTTACAAGCTTTCAAGAAGATACAACAAGAATCCAAGCAAACACAAAAAAAATCTTACAAGATTTACACAACTTAGCTTTCTTTGCTTTCCTTGCTATCTTCAAGCTTGGAATCACCTCTTGATCCTTGGAAATGCATCAGCACTAAGCTCCAAGGACTCACATGAAATGGTGATGAAGGAGGAGGAAGCTACGCGAGTGATGCCGAGCCGATACCGCTTCAAACCTGTGTGAAAACCCCATATACCCGCCGCCTAGGGTTCCCTAATCGATTGCCCAATCGATCCCAATCGATTAACACGTCAGACATGTAGGACCGGTGTCGTCGATAGAGGGGGGGTGAATATCGACCGTGAATCTTTCTCGCGGAAATCATAAATTCGTTCTAGACTCAGAGCGTTAGTGCAGCGGAAAATAAAACAGAAAGAATAAAAGCAAGACAACGGACACGCGAGATTTATTTACTTGGTTCTCGACCCCCAGGGTCAGTACGTCCAAGGCCTATGTACTCGGCGTGAGTCCACTATTGGTCTCCTTTCCGAAATTTTCGGAAGCGGAGAAAACCCGTCTTACAGTTGATAATTACAAGCACAAATATAGAAAATTAACTTCAGAATGATTAAAGCAAACCAAAATGATTAAGGTCCAAGCCTCGGCCGATCTGGACCTCCGAAGTGCCGCGTACTTCCTCCTGGAGCCTCCCGGTCGCAGAACCTCGTCTTTAGCGCTTTTTCGTCAGTCAGAATGATTAGAATCGCTCTTGGAAGTTGTGTCTGAAGCAGAGGGGTCGAAGCCCCTTTTATAGGCTTCATACGGGCGCTTGTGACGATGGGGGCGCCCCTATAGACTTGGTCAAACTTTATCCCCGCGCTGAACTCGTCGTAGCTGATAAAACCTTTGACCAGGGTGCCCCGGACCTCCCAGGCGCCTGAATGAAAGCTTATCTCTATTTCGAACTCGAAACAACAAATATAGCTTTCAACTTGGGCGCCTGTATCATCCTGGGCGCCTGAATGGAAGCCTATTATGCTTTCTTCACGAAACTGCCATTTCCTTCTTTGACCTGGGCGCCTGGATCCTGTTGGGTGCCTGGCTTCACAGCTTCCAGCCCAAAACTGATTTTTGTTCTTTGATCTGGGCGCCCCTATTGATAGGGGCGCTTGGCTTGGCTGGTTTCCAGCCCTTTGCTTGCTTTGTCTCCGGTTCTTGGTACCTGCAAGATACACAAATACAAAGCAAATACACACACAATATTAGCCTTAAGGACTTAGTTCTGACTTCGGATTTCCACGAAACCCTAGGTAAAACCGACGCAAGTTCCCACCCCCGAGAACGCGTGTAACGACCCGAAAAATTCTCTTAATATTTTCTTAAAATATTGAGCATGTCTAAATAATTTTCCGAGGGACCTAGAAATATTAATACAAAATGTGGCCTAGAAATCCATGTTTTCTCATTTAAATTGAGAAAACTAAGTACTAATGGGCCTTATATGGGCTTTTTAGTACCATAATTATTGGAGAATTTTAGGTAAAAATTAATATAAATATAAAGAGATTTTAATAGGAAATATTAACATAATTATAGGGGAATTTTTAGGGGATTTTCGAATATTAAGAAAAAATAAAATAAAAATAAAATGGAAAATAATGTGCATAGACCAAGGATTGAACCTTGGACCTCTTATACAACCATGCATGCTCTAACCAACTCACCTAGCAAGGGAATGTTATGAGGGAATGATGTGGAAATTGGTTAAGGCTTAGAAGAAGATGAAGGGTCATGAAGAGACTCTTCATTTACCTCCTTAATGGGTTATAAAGAGGGGGGTTTGGGAGTTACCTTCTTCCTTCCATCAATTGCATTTCCTCTCCTCCTCCCTCCTCATTCTAGCCGAACACCACAAGGGTGGTTCTCTCTTGGAAAAGCTCCACAAGAAGGTCTCATCACCAAGATCTAAAGGTTTTCCAAGGATACAAGGGCAAGGGGGTTCAAGTGTCCAAAGGATTTGCAATTTTCTTCTCTTTTAAGGTTTAAAAATCAAGATCAACCAAGGTAAGACTCCCTCACCTGTGGTATAATAGTTCCTTATGTTTTTAGCATGATATATGGGTTGGTTTTTGGGATTTGATGTTGAAAGAAAGAAAACCAAGAACCCTAGTCCTATGGGTTTCGACCACTAGGATTTTAGGGTCCATGATGATGCTAAAAATCTCCCTAATGTTGTCTAATGTACTCTCATGATGTTTAGAGATTAAATATAATTTTTGAGAATTTTTGGGTACCCTAGGATCCCCTAGGGTTTCGGCCAACTTCAAGAACCCATGGGTAGGGTTGGGTCTAAAATTTCAAGTATGTGTTTTATGTATTATCATGATGTAAGGGAGATGGAGGATGATTTATGTGAATTTTCACATGGCCTAGAGACCCTATAAGTTTCGGCCAAGATTGCTAATAGGGTAAAAAGTTAGGACTTATTTCAAGTAAGGGCCCCAATGGCCCTATGGTAAGATATGGTTGGTGTTTAATGATTGATTGGGGATTTTAATGGAATTTTTCCATGCCCCCATGGCCTTACATGTTTCGGCCAACCCTAGGAAGGAGGGCTAAAGGTTAGGGTTAACCCTAATCATGGGCCCCAATGGCTTCTTATGGTCTCATAGATGATGTATGGTTGTTCTTTTACCTTATGCTATCTTACATGTTTATGGAATTGATGGAACTCCTCCCTATAGGTTTCGGCCAAGCCATGTATCTAGGGTTTGGGGTGGAGTTAAGGTTCAAAGAATGATGGTTTATGCTTATTATGAAGTATATATATATATATATAGGTCCAAGCATGTGGTAGAACTCATGTTACCTATAACCCTAACTTTAAGCACCATGTTTTATGTTGTATGTTATGATTTGGATGCCATGCCTAATAGGGTTTAGTATGAATGTCTTATGTTTTATGTCATGCACTTGGATAGTAGGTAGCATGTTTATGGAAGTCCTACCTATGTAGGCTTAGGTTATGTAGAGAACCATGCTATGTTATATGCTTATGTTATGTTAAGAACCATGCTATGTTATTGTGTATGTTCATGATATGAATGATGTCATGATAAGTATGTTAGGTTTATGTTCACGATAAGAATGATGCCATGATAGGTATGTTATGTTTATGTTCATGATAAGAACGATGCCATGATAAGTATGTGATGTTTATGTTCATGATAAGAACGATGCCATGATAAGTATGTTATGTTTATGTTCATGATAAGAACGATGCCATGATAAGTATGTTATGTTTATGTTATGATAAGAATGATGCATGCCATGTTTATGAAAGAAGATGCATACCATGTTTATGAATGAAGATAATGCTCATGCCTTTCAGGCATCATGATGCTATGCAATAAGTATGAACGATGAAAGGACAAACATGTGTTAAGTCATGCTTTATGTAACATGGTTATGCTATGAATGTCTTATGGATGATGAAACATGTAAAGTATTTTACTTTATGAATGGACTTGTACCGGACCGAAGTATGGGTCCAAGGGATGGGCACCTTAAGAACGCCCCGGTTATGGACTACCGACTATGCTGTCAACGGTTCTGGCACTACCGGAGCTGTGCAACAGGGATGGGCTCCTTAAGAATGCCTCGGTTCGGGGACTACCGACTATGCTGTCCTTACCCTAGTAGGTCGGGGCTCGCTACCTCGGACTTGCTAGGGATGCGCGCTATGATGTATGTATGTGGTACAAGCCGGGGACCCCAATGATATGATGTTTATGTTTAATCATTTAAAAGTATGTTTTAAAAGTTAAGCATCCTTATGTATATGCATTCCACTCATGCATTCATTCATGTTATGCATTATGCTATGCTGATAAGATTTTTATGCTTACGCTTCATGTTAAGAAATATGCATGAGAGTAAATGATCTATGTCATGATTATGTTAAGAGGATGCTCATATGCTATGATAGGAAGTATGTCTATGTTTATGCTATACAGGTTGGTTTACACCTTATAGACATGTTTATACCATGTATTATGTCATGCTAGGAATGTTTATTATGTTATGTATATACCATGTATTATGTCATGTTAGGGATGTTTATTATGTTTATGTTTATGCCATGTAGCATGCCATGCTTAGAATGTTTACTATGTGTACGTTTATGCCATGTCTCATGCCATGATAGGAATGTTCACTTATGTTTATGTTCATGCCATGTCAAGTATATGATAAGTGATTCAAGTTGTTATGTTCTAAGTAGAGCACCAAGTATGTTAATGTTTCATGTGCTCATTATGAAATGACGAATGGTTTTGTGAGTAGGAAAGAGTCTTACTAAGCCTGTATGCTTATAGTCTTATTTCCTTATACCGCAGATCATTCAAGGGGACAATGAGGAAGCAGCAGGAGGGCAAGAACGCATGTGTGTGGTAGTGACTTGGCCCAGGAAATCATATGTTTATCGGTTATGCTAGAACTTTACTTTGGTCACATATAAGCTTGAATGCTTGAATAATGACTTATGGAACTCTATGATGTGATGTTAAGTATGACATGATATGATATTTAAGTAAGAAGTCAATATGCCGAGTTTCCATGTCATTATTTTAAGAATGGTAGTAGGGCATGTACGAGTAAAGTTAAAGTTATTCCGCTGCCTTATGATGTCTACATGCCCTAAGTATGTTAACGTAACGCCGCTTATGGAAAAAAAAGCGGGCGTTATAACGCACCTTTCACCTACTCCTTTCAGGAGTCGGTTGCCACCCAGTCCTTCGGGTGGACTTTTACTTAGCCTCCGACACTCTCGGATCTTGAGACGTCCGAACCCCGACCCATCTCTACTTCTGTCCTTAGTCATCGTTTAGCTAAGTTGCTCAGTCCCTCAGACCAAGACTTCATGCCCAAACCCTAAGTCCAGGACTTCGGTGCCCAACCCTCGGCCAGGTCTTCATGCCCAGTCCTCGACCAGGACTTCGTGCCCACCTTCTGAGAAGGTCTTCGGTGTCCATCCCTTTGCCAGGACTTAGTGCCCAATCCATGATCAGGACTTAGTGCTCAATTCTTCGAACCGGGACTTATTACCTAGATTTACTAGGACTTTGGTCCATTTTGTTACTCCTCTCTTAACTCCCCTTCTCTTGTTTGATGTATCACTGACTGAAGTATATTGTCAAACATTAAAACACTTAGAGGAGGACATCACTGATGCAACTTGCACCAACAAGACATAGCCGTTCAACGACTAGTTTTTGAAGCTTAATCGATTAGCCAATCGATTAAGAATAACCTTAATCGATTGCCGAATCGTTTCAGCACCTTTCTAAGCTCACGCGTCATACTATGGTAATCGATCACCCGATCGATTACCGAACCCCTTAATCGATTGACCAATCGATTAAGGGAAGACTGAATCGATTGTGTAATTGATTCAGCCACCTTCTGTTCTCGCAACTCATTTCTCCTAATCGATCAGCTAATTGATTCACACCTTCCTTAATTGATCACCCAATCGATCAAGGAAGCTTTTGTTCGCGAGAAACCAGCCCCAATCGATTACCCAATCAATTGATCCCTTGCCTAACCTTTGTCAACCTTGAACTGTTAGGACTTCTTTACCAAGTGTCTGATCAACCCTTTGACCAACTTGGATTTCCCTTGCCTAGCTCCCAACTAGGGCTTAACCTGGTTCCCAACTGGGTTCGCCTAACCCTCGTGTTAGGTCTAGTCTCTCGGTAGACTTCCACCTTGTCAACGTGCGATCTCCTTGATCCACCTGGACTTCACCTAGTCCCACTAGTTGTACCTAGTCCCCCTATGACTTTTCTCGTGCCAGCGTGCGATCTCCCCGATCCACCTGGACTTCACCTAGTCCCCCTAGGACTTTTCTCATGCCAGCGTACGATCTCCCTGATCCACCTGGACTTCACCTAGTCCCATTAGGTATGCCTAGTCTCCCTAGGACTTTTCAGTCAAGTCTCTAGTCAACCTTGACCCACTTGACATCATACGATATTCAAACATTATATGATATTCAAACATCATTATCAAACATCGAAACATCCAACCTTAAGCTTACTAGACATAAGCTCACCCAAGCCTAGTCAAACTAGGTCAACCCTGACCTAACAAAGATTGCACCAACAGCCTGGCCTTTAGGGCGCTTGGAAGCATGGGGGCGCCTGTATTAACACGGGCGCCTGGATGCTGTTTTCCAGCTTTCTTGTGTTTGTTTGCCCGCTTTGCCTCCAACTCTAGGTACCTGCAAGATACACAAACACAAGACAAACAAATATATAATCATAGTCTTAATGATTGGTTCTGACTTTGGATTTCTCGTGAAACCCTAAGTCGAACCGAGTTCCCTTCCCGGGGAACGCGCCTTCGCCTACTCCTCTCAGGAGAAGTTTGCCAACCGACTCCTCCGGTTAGACTTTTGCTCGATCTTCCGGATCAGGAATTTGGTGCCCAGTCCACGACCAGGACTTATTGCCCAATTCCATGAACCAGGACTTCGTGCCCAACCCTCGGTCAGGTCTTAGGTGTCCAGCCCTCGGCCAGGACTTATTGCCCAATTCCATGAACCAGGACTTCGTGCCTAACCCTCGGTCATGTCTTTGGTGTCCAGCCCTCGGCCAGGACTTATTGCCCAATTCTACGAACCAGGACTTCGTGCCCAAACCTCGATCAGGTCTTAGGTGCCCAGCCCATGGCCAGGACTTAGTGCCCAATTCCTCGAACCAGGACTTATTACCTAGGTTAACAAGGACTTTGTTTACCTTGATACAGATTTCTTGACTAACCCTTACCTTGTCTAATATATCACTAACTTAAGCATATTGTTAAACATTGAAACACTAGAGGAGGACATCACTGATGCATCTTGCACCAACACCCAGTGCTCTCCAGAGGTCCTATTGGAGGGGACCCCTACCGTGTGAGGAAGGCTCGCACTCAGCGATTAGGGACTACCCACTAATCTCCTTCAGCCCAGAAGATCTGGAGGACACAGAAGGCCCCCACTTGCATGCATCACTTGCATGCCATCCCTGGATCCCGACCGGTGAAATTGAGGCGGAGGCAATTTACAACAGAGCAGGACAAGGCTATCCGGGATGAAGTCAACAAGTTGTTAAAGGCCGGGCATATAAGGGAAGTCCAATTCCCGGCCTGGTTAGCTAATGTAGTCCTTGTCCCTAAGCCAGGGGTAAAGGACGGGTCTGTATTGACTTTCATGATTTGAACAAGGCCTGCCCTAATGACTGTTACCCCTTGCCTCGAATAGACCGGTTGGTAGACTCTACAGCCGGTTGTGAGTTCATTTCAATGTTGGATGCTTATCAAGGCTACCATCAAGTTTCGCTCGCTCCCGATGACCAGGAGAAAGTTAGCTTTGTGATAGCCGACGACACATATTGCTATAATGTCATGCCTTTCGGATTGCGCAATACTGGGGTAACTTACCAGCGGATGATGGACAAAGTCTTCAGGCATCAGATTGGGAGAAACATTGAAGTGTACGGATACGACATCCTGGTCAAGACTGACAAGGGAAAGGACATGATCGCCGACTTAGAAGAGACGTTCGCCACCCTAAGGGCCAACAAGCTGAAGTTAAACCCTGCCAAGGGCCTATTCGTGGTGAAGAGCGGTCGTTTCTTGGGATACATGGTGACGAAGAGGGGGATCAAGGCTAATTTAGAAAAAGTAAAGGCTATTCTGGATATGCCTTCCCCTCACAACTTCAAGGAAGTGCAGCGACTGAATGGTAGAATCACGACTCTATCCAGGTTCATCTCCAAGTCTGAAGATAGGACCCTGTCATTCTTCATGATTCTAAGAAAGGCAACCAAATTCAATTGGGATGACCAGTGTGAGAAGACACTCGCTGACCTGAAGGCCTATTGTTAGTAGGAGCCCTAGAGCCAATTATGTGATGATTGACTAGAGACTTTTTGTATCATATTATATCATTAATAAAGGCATGTTTGGTTATTATACTTACTTTGTCCTTGTGTAGTAGGTTTTTATCTACATTATATCGATTGGTTGAATCGATAGTGAGATAATGTAGAGAACACTACACTAAATCATTCCTAGTCAAGCATTAATATTCAGGGACAATATTAATGCATGGAGACTAGCATGTAGGTCAATTGATGACTTGAGCTCACAAGTCATGGATATGTGATATCAAGTTGACACATGAGTATACATTAGAGAATGTGTACTGAATTGACCAGCCATGAGAAAGTTTCATAGATTGTCATATAAGTGTCATAAACTTTCTCATGTGACTATTAGTATGAATAGTCCTTAGACTTGAAGTCACTACGGTTCCCTACATAAGGAGTTATGTACTTTGGTATTGTCAAATGTCACCCGTAACAGGGTGGACTATAAAGCCGATCACTGGGTATGTAATGAATTATGCGGAGGGATGTGAGTGATGTAGATGAGATCTATCCCTCCCATATGACGGGAGTGATATCTGTGGCTCCTTGATCGAGTAGGACTACTAAAACACATGACCATGCTCAAATGAGTCAATATGAGATATTGAGCTCATTTGTTTGAGTGAGTCTACTCGGGGATCAAGAAACATATAGATTGATCGAGGATGACACGGTCTATGCCTCATTGGTCAATCTAGATATCAAGGATAGAAGGACAAGGTCATACACTATCATAGTCACGAAGGTTTAGTCGGATCTCGACTTTTCTTGTTACTTGGGTAGCGATGATGAATTACTAGATGTCGCTCATTGTTTATGTGTCTAAAGCATTTAGGCACATTGCCAACGTCACGAGAACCTATTGGGTCACACACTAAGGACATGATGCTTCAGGAAATCTAATCGGCAGCCCGAGTTGGGAACTTGGGAAATCTGATCGGCAGCCCGAGTTGGGAACTCGGGAAATCTGATCGGCAACCGGAGTTGGGAACTCGGGAAATCTGATCGGGAGCCCGAGTTGGGAACTCAGGAGATCTGATCGGGAGCTCGAGTTGGGAACTCGGGAGACTAGTTCTGGAGCTCGGGAGACTCGGGTCGGGAGCTCGGGTCAAGAGCTCAGGGACTTGGTCGGGTGCTCGGCGCTTGGTAGACTGGGACGGCGCTCAGCAGACTGGGTCGGGAGCTCGGTGCTCGACAGACTGGGTCGGGAGCTCGGCGACTTGTTCGGCAGACTTAGTCGGGAGACCTGGTTGGAAGCCTGAGAGGCCCGGTCGGAATTGCAGGGGAAATTCATTAAAGTGTTTAATGAAGAAAAGAGATAAGTCTCTCTTCATTGGATGAAGAGAAGATGAAGAGTCACATAAAAAGATGTGCTCTTTATTGACTTTAATGAAGGGAAGTCAAAGAGACAAAAGACTCTTCATATTCATGGGATGAGTATAAAAGAGAGTCTAGTCATTTTGAATGACAAGTGAGTGCTTTCCCTTCTTCCCTTCCTCTCTTCTTCCTCTTCTCCCTCTTGGCCGAAACCCCTTGGGGTTCTTGTGGTCTTGTGAACTACCTCAAGTTGCTAGCACAACAAAGGTAGTTCTTCCCGAAGTTGAGAGATCGTGTCCGTGTGGATATGAATAGAGGCATGGACACTTGAACGTGCAAGAGATCCAGCGCATCTTGGATGAGCGGGATAAGCGAAGGGCACGCTCCAAAGGTATACACTGTAGATAGATCTATTAGATAGATGAACTTCGTACGAGTTTTTCTTTCGCATGGATTGCTTGAGGGATCTTGTTTCCGCTGCATTTTGTGTTTTGGTGTCGGGAGATCCCAACACCTATCTCATCGAGCTCCCCATCCTCTACAAGCCCGTAGAAGGGGAGACCTTATTTGTCTACTTGTCTGCAGAAGAATAAGCGGTAGGCTCAGCACTCGTCCGAGAAGAAGGCATGGTGCAATACCCCATATACTTCTTCGAACATCTCCTGAAGGATGCTGAAACGTGATACACTATGATGGAGAAGATGGCCTATGCCCTGGTCTTAATGGCCCGGAGGTTAAGACCTTATTTTTTAGCGCATCCTATCGTAGTTCTCACTAATAGCCCGCTCGCCCGGGTCCTCACCAATCCTGAAGCTTCAGGTTGGTTGATCAAATTGACTACAGAATTGAGCGAATATGGTCGAGTACCAGCCTCACACCGCTATCAAGGCACAAGCTCTCTCGGATTTCATGCTGGAGACTACCCCCGAGCCCGAGGCCAAAGTAGTCTGGAAGGTCTACGTAGACGGGTCTTCCAACAGCAGACACAGCGGAGCCGAGGTGTTAATGGTCTCCCCTCGGGGGGACATGTTATATTTATCCATCTGGCTCCACTTCAAAGCTACCAACAATGAAGTTGAATATGAGGCGATCCTAGCGGGCTTGCAAGCAGCCAAACATATGGGGGCCACTCGGGTCATTGTACACTCGAACTCCCAACTTGTGGCACAACAAATAAAGGGTGACTACAAAGTCAGGTGTGAGTGCCTGCAGAGGTATGCTGCCCTCTATGAGCAGCTGACAGCCTCCTTCATGGAGGTTACCTTACAGAAGATCTCTAGGATAGACAATGTCAGGGTCGACGATCTAGCCAAACTGGCTAGCTCTATTTCAACCTGGCGGCTAGATGAACCTAGTGCCCTAGAAGAGACGGTAGCACAGATTGGAGAAGAAGCAACAGGCGACTCCGTAACCGATTGGAGAGATCCATATGTGGAGTTCCTACTTAGTGGGAACGTTCCGAGCATGGACCAAGGAGGTCGACTATTCCAACGTCGGGCGGCTCAGTTCACGTTGGTCGGTGATCAACTATACAGGAGGGCCTTCGCTCGACCCCTCCTCAAATGTGTCGGACCAGAAGAAGCCGACTACGTGATGTGGGAAGTACATGAGGGAATATGTGGGAGTCACATTGGGGGGGAGGTCTCTGTCTAGGAAGATTATCCTAGCAGGATACTTTTAGCACACTCTCCAAGCCGACACTCTCAAGTTCGTGGCCGGATGTGAGACCTGCCAGAGACATCAGTATGTGACTCATCGACCGACCGAACCCTTGCGAGTCTCTACAGTGTCTTGCCCATTTGATCAGTGGGGGATGTACATTGTAGGCCCCTTTCTAATCGGACCACAGGAGAAGAAGTTCCTGCTGGTCCTAGTCGACTATTTTTCCAAATGGGTGGAAGCTGAACCACTAGCACACATCACGGAGGCCGCCGTGATGAAAATCCTATGGAGGGATATTGTCTATAGATACGACATCCCCACAAGCCAGTGTTAGACAATGAAAGTAGTTTTCCGGGCGCAAGCTCAAAGAATGGTGCGAGGGGTTGGGCATTCGCTAAGCTTTCACATCAGTGGCATACCCGCAGGGCAATGGATAAGCCAAGGTCGTTAACCGCAGAATCCTCAGGGGACTTAAGATAAAGCTAGATCATGTCGGAGGAAGCTGGGTTGAGGAACTCCCTAGCATCTTGTAGTCCTACCGTACCACTCTACAAGAAGGAACAGACCAGAGCCCATTTCAGCTAGTGTATAGGGCCGAGGCTATAATCCCGGTGGAAGTGGGAGAGGAGTCCATCCGACGGTAGCTCTATAACAAAGAGGACAATGATCAAGAGCGGCTGATCGACCTGGATCTCGTTTCGGAGGTGCGAGATAAAGCAACAACTCAGCTGGAAGCATATCGACGACGAATGTAGCAAGCCTACAATTGCCAGGTAATCGCCCGCAACTTTGAAGTCGGAGATAAGGTTTGGAAGAGGGTCAAACCAGTAGGTGACCCTGGGAAGTTGGACCCTCATTGGGACGGACCTTATGTCATCGCCAAAAAGCTCACATGGGGCAGGTACTATCTGGAAGATGATAAAGGCAAGGGGCTGGAGAGGCCATGACACGCCAACCATCTCTGCCCTTATCGCAATCGGTGAGGTGTTGAGTTGTTTGCTTAATTTTTGTATTCGTTGTTTGCACTGCCTTGCAATTTAATAAATAAAAGAGCAAACGAAATATTACTCGAAAAGCACTGAAACCTTACCTGAAGTAAAACCCTACTGCCTCCGCGGTGAGTAGGCTTGGCCTCGGTGCTGCAAAGGCCCGGCCAAGAGCTGCAAAACCCTACTGCCTCCGCGGTGAGTAGGCTTGGTCTCGGTGCTACAAATGCCCGACCAAGAGCTGCAAAACCCTTTTACCTCCGCGGTGAGTAGGCTTGGCCTCGGTACTACAAATGCCCCGCCAAGAGCTGCAAAACCCTACTACCTCCGCGGTGAGTAGGCTTGGCCTCGGTGCTGCAAATGTCAGGCCAAGAGCTGCAAAACCCTACTACCTCCATGGTGAGTAGGCTTGGCCTCGGTGCTGCAAATGCCCGACCAAGAGTTGCAAACCCCTACTACCTTCGCGGTGAGTAGGCTTGGCCTCGCTGCTGTAAATGTCTGGCCAAGAGCTGCAAAACTCAACTACCTCCGCGACAAGTTGGCTTGGCCTCAGTGCTGCAAATGCCCAGCCAAGAGCTGCAAAACTCTACTACTTCCGCGGTGAGTAGGCTTGGTCTCGGTGCTATAAATGCCCTCGGTGCTACAAATGTCTGGCCATGAGCTGCAAAACCTTACTACCTCCGTGGTGAGTATGCTTGGCCTCGGTGTTGCAAATGCCCGGCCAAGAGCTGCAAAACTCTACTACCTCCGCGGTGAGTAGGCTTGGCCTCGGTGCAGCAAATGCCCGGCCAAGAGCTGTAAAACCCTACTACTTCCACGGTGAGTAGGCTTGGTCCGGGTACTTTGGATGCCAGATCGAGAGTAGTAAAACCCTACTTGTTGCACAGTGAGTAGACTCCTGGTCCCTTCCAGCACGGGACCCCATGCTCCTCGAGTTGAAGGGATGTCGGGCAACACCCAAGCTCTGTGAGTTAGGGAGAAACACCAGCCCTTCAATTTCCTGGCTCTTCAGGCAAGGACACAAGAGGCATAAGGAGAAAAGAAGAAGAAAAACTCAAGGCAGTGGGCCCAAAAAGGTTTTTGCATTATACTCAGGATAATTACATGTCTGGCACATACGGAAGAATGAAAAAGTTATCGAAGATAAAAAGACAAAATAATTATGAGGCCTTGGTCCGGGGAGAGCCTTATATTTCCTGCTCTTCGGGCGAGAGCTTGTCCCAAACCTGGACGACGTTCAAGGCACTTAGGTCAGCATCTGGTTTCAACAGTTGGGCCTTCTTCAATTGGTTGATGACACCATTGAAGGTCTATTTTAGGCGCTTCAATACTTGCCCGGCCAGGATATCGCCAAACTCGTCAGATTGCAGGAATTTAGCCTTGAACTCCGTCTTGGCCTTGGACAGTTGGGCTGTATGGTCAACCTATTGCTTCTCTAGCTCAGCCTCAACCTCCTTTTTGGCAGTTTTCAATTCTACCACCTCCCAGGACAGGTGATCATGGGCCCCCAGTGTCTCCTGGAGTTTCTGGGAGGTGACCGAAGCCTTGTCCTGGGCTCGAGTGATCCCCTTCTGAATGTCGGAGGCATAGGAGGCCGCTAGCTCTAGGTCATATTCTTTTAGAGTTAGATGGTGTTCCTGTTCTTTATTCTTATCCTACAGAGCCATCGTGGAGGATTCCAGAAGCTGGACACGGGCAGACAACTCCTCCTTCTGAGCCTGGAGTTGCTCCCACTCCTGGGTCACTTTCTGCAAGCCCTCGGAAAGGGCGTGGTTCTGCTCCGACTGGGTGCGCTCTCGGAGACGGTAGTCATGCATAGTCTCCTCCGAGGCTAGCAGGGTGTCGAGGCAGTGCTCGACCATCACCCTTAGAGCCCTGCTGTCCTCCAGCTATAGGAGACCCGCCTCGCGGGCACGACCAACCTCTGTCTCTGATGTCGACAATCGTTGGAGGAGGTTCTCAGTAACCCCTCGGGAGCACAAAAGCCGGATGGTAGCAGCACAAGTGGAGGTGACTTGCCATACAGAAGGGCAGTTAAAAACAGACAAAATAGTAGAAGTCAAAAGAAGAAAGATAAAAGCAATTACTGTCAGCAGGGACTGGTGCAGCATACCCAGGTACCTGACTGATGCAGCCAACCTCAGGAGATGAGCAGGAGGGGGGAGAATTTCCATGGTATCCCCCGCCGATGGGCCAGGGAGGTTTCGGGGGTCGGGGAAGTCTTCCTCTAAACTGGACGCCCCATGCTGCTTGTCACTCTTGGGAGGAGTGGTCTTTATTTTTATTGACTGGGAGCCCCTAGCCGTTGTCTTCTTAGCCCAGGGGGTTTTTCGGCGGGGGCAAGGCACGATGGGCAGCACCTCTTTGCCTCGCTAGATGGCAGGAGGTTCGGCTGCCGCGGCTGGGATAGGAGCGACCAGTTCCATGGAAACCTCAGAAGGAAAGGAGGGCACTAACCGAATGCTCTTGGACAAGGGCACCTTGTCCTCTTCATAAGCGACTAGTGGAAGCTCTAAGGGCGAGAGTTTCCTCAACCTCTTCAAAGGAGCTTGCTTAGAGACAAGTCTTTTTTGCCGTTTCTTCTCGGGGGCCGAGGGTAGCTGCTGCTCATCAGGGGGCGCAGGGGCGGACTCCCCATCTCTCTCTGGGGGGGGGGGGATGGACAATCTTCTTCAGCTGGGGCAGACTGCTCAACCGCCTCTGGGACCTCCAGTGGGTCCTGGACTTCCGGATCTTCCGGTGGTTCGATTGCTTCCTCACAACCCTCGGCTGAGATGCCCACAAGCATAGAAGGAATTGGAGCAGGAATCAGGGCCTGCTTGTTAGCATGCTCCCACTTCAGAAGCCGATTGATAGCTCAGGAGAGCATGACGTCATCTGTGAAATACGAACAAAAAGATATCAGTTATAATTAACAAGGATACTTACAAGACCAAACAGAACTTACGGAGATTGGAACTAAGACTTGTGACTTTCGGGCTGAGGTCGACCCGATAGAGGAGTTCTACGCATTGCATCAGTTGAAGGCTATGAAACTCCATCCCTGCCAGGATACCCCTAGCCCTCTGGTATCCCACATCCTGCTGGAAGTCGCCGAGGTCCGGGATGGGCGGCAGACTCTCCGTCCAGTGGATAGGACTGAAAGGACGCTCAGGGAGTTGGATATAGAAGAAACGGTCCTTCTATCCCTTATGGGAGGAAGGAAGACCCCCTAGAAACTTATGGCCGGTACGGGCGGTAAAGCCAAAGGCCCCTCGCGAACCAACCGGGACAAAGAAAAAAAATGGAAGAATCAGGGGGGTCAAAGGGATGTTGAAAAGTTTGAAGAGGACAAACGCCCTGCCCATCTGGGCAAAGGCGTTTTGAGCCAGTTGGTGAAGAGGTATGTTGAAATAGGTGGCGACTTTCATGAAAAAGGGGGGAATAGGGAAACGAAGTCCTAATTCTACCTGCCCTAAGAAGAAGGTGAAAAAACCCATAGGAGTCTCTACAGGTGATTGACCTAAGGCCGGAACTCGCGCCTCCAAGTCCTCCAGAATACCATATCTCTGGCAGGCAGCAGATAACCATCATTTTGTTGATTATTTTCGGCTCTAAAATCCATGTTTGATCCACATTTTATATGCTTAAGTTTGCAATTTTATTAGGTTTCATGTATTCCCTTCATTTTGGCATTGAATTCTAATCTTTGTATATTTGGGATATTTTTGGCACTAAATTTGAATATCATTTTGTAGGCTTCAATTGATCATGGACCTAGATCAAATTGGGTCAGGCTTGAGTCAGGATTGGATCCAGATCAAAAGGATCAAGCATCGGATTACTAGGAGCCGTCCATTCCAGAGAACGGCTAGATCTGAGCCATCGGTCAACTTCTGGTCGATCCGAATCCAAGATAGAATCAATCATGGCCACAGATCAAGATCTGAAAATTTCAGCCAGATCGGAAGAGATCTGACCGTTGGATCAAGCTCAAGATGTTCTAGACCATCCATTCAAGAAAAGGGAAGATCTGGACCATCCGCCACTGATCTGGTTAATCCAAGCTGGGGATAGATAGATCAGGACCATTGATTGAGATCTGTGGAGTTTGGTTCAGATCTGAAGAGATCCGACGGTTGGATGAAGTCAGATTGATCTCAGCCGTCCGTTGCTAAGTATTCAAGTTCTTCTTCCCCAAAACTGGCTGAACTCGAGTTGATTGAATCGAACTGCTGGGCTTGACTGACTGGACCGAACCACCTTCTGAACTGTTGGGCTGAAGAACTGAACCCAAGCCAAGCTCAAGCGCAAGACGAACTCGAGTGCTTAGCTGAACCAAAGGACTAAGCTGGACCGAACTCAATAGCTGTGCTGAACCAAATGCTCTGGCTTGGCTGACCGGACCACACCACAACCTGGACCGAACCCAAGGCTGAGCCGAACCAAGGAGATCACACAAAAACCTCACTCGAGCCTCGATTCATCTGCTCCCGGACGACATCTCCTCACAGGCGGCGACCCCGATTCTTCTCTTCCTCTTCACCTTCTCCATCTCCTCCGGCCATTGCACAGCTAGGGTTAGGGGTTCCAAACCTAGCCGGCCGGAGTTCCTTCGCAGTTTCTTCTCCTTCATCTTCATCGACGCCGCAGGCTAGGGTTAGGGGTTCCAACCCTAGCCGGCCGGAGTTCCTTCGCATCTCGACGCCGACCACAGCTAGGGCTCAGGGGTTCCGAACCCTAGCTGACGACTTCCACTCCACCGCCGGCAGCCGTTTCTTTCTGTTTATAGCATTTTCTTTACAGTTTTTTTTGTTCACAAATTTCTTCCCAGCAATTCAATTCCCGCAGCTTTTCAATTTCCAGCAGTAGCTTAAATTTCCAGCATTCTTCAGCAATTTCCAGCAAGTCTCCAATACCGGCAGCAATTCTTCCCAGCTTCCTCTTCACAGGGCCGATTGGCAATCCTGCTTCAACAGCTTCGGCCAGCAACAGCTTCATCAATTCTGTGTTTGATTATTGATGGTTTTACTAGTGAATGTTTGAGATAGTTGTTGAATTTTGTATTTGATGAACTTCCCCAATTCAAATGGCACGCACCTTTGTCATTTTAATACATGCTCATCATGTGTTTGATGAATTGCCTCTTTATTAATGGATTCTAGTTTGAATTTTTCATATCGTAGATTTTTGTAATGGTTCATTAGTTTAATTGCTTTGTGTTCAGTTGATGGATTTTCATTAATTGCTTCATCAGTTTAATTGCTTTCCTATCGTAGATTTTCATTAATGGATTCAGTTACATGCAATTAAGTTAGGTTATACTAGATTTCTTAAATGCTGTAGGTTTTGTTCCATGTTAGTTTTGTTGATGCTTAATTTCTAGTTGTCTTTTTCCTTACTGCACTTGTAATTAGGCTAAATTAGATTTCCTTACCTGTACTGTCTTTCCTTAATTAGATTAGATTTCATACCTGCTTTGCTATGTTTTTCGTAGTCTTAAAGTTCAAATCCAAACCCCAGTTTGATATCAAAAATCCAAAAGCAATAAAATACAATCCTGAGATTTATCTTGCACCAACTATATTCGTTGGGAGACGACTCGAGTTACTCTATGCTACATTAGTTTAGAGGAATTCGGTACTTAAAATTGTATTTGAAACCGTGACACGACTGAAGCGGTTATCAGCAGCCTAGATGGATTCTAACCTAACCCTGGAAGAGATGTTGTCATACAACTCCGGATGATAGGTTGGTTCCTCTAAGGAATCTTCGCCCTCGCCTTGGGTCTTCTTCTTCCTCTCTACTGGACCCATGGAGATGAAGAAGAGAAGAGAACAGAAAGAGATTTACACTTGGGGATTGCAGCAGCGAAACAAACAGCATTGAGTGAAGATGTTTGCAAACAGATAACGCAAGAAGGCAGAAGGGTGCCGTTGCACCCGCTTTTATAGGGAGAAGCTGCCTGCCTGTAAGCAATAGGGAGGCAGCACGTCATTGGGGTTGATGGGATATACCGAGGAGCCACCATCCTTTACTGGCATCGCCTCGTATGGCCCGCAACGCAGATCAGCAGGAGATCGCCGCGCAGAGAATGACGGAGCACGTGGCAAGACAACATTAGTCAAATGGCCTTGTTGCCAGTAATAGACCCCATGTGCTTTTAAAAAGGCCATGGACAGCTGTCAGGACATCGTCGCGAGGTTTGTAGAGAGGCGGGAGGCCTTCGAAGAGCCGTTGGGGTCTAGGGGTGCATGGTACGATTCCTCAGACTAGGTAGGTCGCTAAGGGAGTAGTAAAAGACATACGGACCCCAATGACATAGCTTCTTGGTTACACCACTAGTCTAATCAGTCATCAACTCTTCCTTCGATTAGTCAGCAAACCTTGCATTCATAATAATTAGAATTTTTTTCAGTTTTTTATTTTATAAACCTCTCTAAAAATTTTGTATCAGAGGGGCTCCCCCCTCT
Organism: Boesenbergia rotunda; assembly: GCA_024364735.1. NCBI lineage: Eukaryota > Viridiplantae > Streptophyta > Magnoliopsida > Zingiberales > Zingiberaceae > Boesenbergia > Boesenbergia rotunda. The sequence goes on along the minus strand of JAGFNQ010000307.1, from coordinate 110,017 downwards.
ACTTTTAGTGCCAGAAGCACCAGATCGAATTTGATTTTGATAATGACAAAGGGTTCAAAGTTGAGTATGCTTTTGGATATAATGTGTTTCACTAAGTGTGCAGGAAAGTCCTAGTTTACCTAGACAAGAAGTCATGACCTGCAGGATTAAGTACGAAGTCCTAGTCGAGGACTAGACACGAAGACTTGACCGAAGGTGAGGCATCAAAGACCTGGTGAGTGAAGCTAGGCACGAAGATGTGGTTTAGAAGATTGGGCACAAAGACCTGACCGGGGGTTGGGCACCGCAGACCTGATCCGGAAGATCGGGTAGGAGTCTTAGCTAAGCGAGGACAACGGACAGAAGTAGGGACGGGTCGAGGTATGGACGTTTCGAGATCCAAAATCTTTGAAGGCCTGGCAAAAGTTCAATCGGAGGTGCCGGTTGGTAACAGGTAACATCTCCATAGTGGAGTAGGTGAGGACGCGTTTCCCGGAAGAGGGAATAGTAGGCGTTGATTTGATCTAGAATTTCAGTTAAAATTCAAAGTCAGGATCGGAGAGCACTGACTGTCGTACATGCATTCACTTTATATATTATTTATGTTTGGACTAACCCTGTGCCTGGGGCGCCCGAGAGGACTCGGACGCCCTAAAACACAAACGTTTGAGAGGTCTTGGACGCCCGGGAAACATAATCGCCCGAGAGGTCTCGGGTGCCCCTATGCAAGTGAGTCAACTTGGGCAATGGTTGAGTTGGCGTGCACTGGTTGGAGTCGCCACGTTAGCAACACATACACCCAATAAGCTCTCAGGCGCTCGAGAAGGATAAAGTTTGACTAGGGAGCGGATTGGGACGCGGCTGGTTAACAATGTTGGGGTGCCCCTATAGGTGATAGATCGATGACGTTGCTAGAGGGGGGGGTGAATAGCACTTTTCGTTGAATTCTCTACAAGATTGTTAGCGCAGCGGAAACAATAATATGCAAAGGACAAGAAAGAACAATGCTAACAATCGGAATTTACTTAGTATCCACCCAAATGGGTGACTAATCCAAGGATCAACGCACGTACTCCACCTCCACTATGAAAAATCTCCTTCAGGTGGAGAAACCTTTACAGCGGTATTGTCTTCCTCTTTACAGAATACAATGATTGGAGAGAGAGGAAGATGAGAAGACTTTTTGCATGAGCAGCACTTCGTTACAGTACGAAACCGTACCGTTCACGTGCAAAAAGGTCCTCTTTTTATAAGAGAACAGGGCAACCTCACACGCTGTCCAGACCCGCACCAGTCGACTGCCCCTAGGGCAGTCGACTGGTCTAGCATTAATTGCTAGCCAACGACTAGTTTTGGGGTATTACCAGTCGACTGCCCCTGGAGCAGTCGACTGGTTCGAGGCTGAAAACTCTCTGTGAGTTTTGGCAGTCGACTGCCCTCTGGCCAGTCGACTGCCCTGCCTCTCAGCTCAGTTTCAGCCACTCTGAACCTTCTCCTTCACGTGTGCCTTCAGGTTCACCCTCTTGGCTCGCCCCTTGAAGTCATCTTCCTCTGGATCTCGTCCCTCAGATGCGCACACAAGCCTTCCCTTGGCTTGCCTCCATGCCACCCTTCACGTGTGCCCTTGAAGTCCACTTCCCGGCTTGCCCTTGGAGTCTTCCTCCCTTGGCTCTCGTCCCTCGGATATGTTCTCCATGTGTGATTCTTCAAGTCCTGCAAACTCAATCACACATATATCAAATACAACATAACACCCTAACCTTAAACTTATTGGCACACACATCAAAACCATGATCCTCCAATCATTCTAGGGTCGATTACCTCAACAATCTCCCTCTTTTTGATGTGTGGCAATATGTTTAAGTTTAGGGATAAAATACCAGTCAACAATAATAATAAAAGCAGTAGCAATTGAAAAGCATAAGACATATCAAAAACCTAAGAGGTATCCTCCCCCTTAATCCATGTCTTTTCCCATTTTCAACTCTACTCATGATCCAAGTTATGTTTCAAGTCCAACTTAACACTAAACAACATTAATTAAGAGTATAAGACATAGTAAAGCCTAAGAGGTACCCTCCCCTTTAACCTATGCCTTTATCCATTTTCAATTTTCAAGTTATCCAAGATTTAAGTTAAACAACTAACTTAAACAACCCATTTTAAGTCAAAGATCCAACTTAAACCACCTATTCTCCCCCTTTAACACCATCAAAATGATTGCCTCAAGCAACCCAACTCTATGGCATCAAATAAGAGAAAGTTGGATTTTTGAAAACAAGTTCAAAATCTGAAAGCAGGCGTGCCAGTCGACTGTGTTGATGTAGTCTGACCCTGATTGTTGTTTTGGTGTTGACACTGATTTTAGTTTAGGTGGATGATTATAAATCATGATCGGGGATTAGGCATGGTATGGAAAATCCTAGCTTGGAGGGCTAGGTGTTGGAAAATCCTAACCTGGAGGGTTAGGTGTGAAAAATCCTAGCTTGGAGGGCTAGGTGTTGAAAAGTCCTAATTCGGAAGGGTTGGGTGAAAATTCCTAGCTTGGAGGGCTAGGTGAAAAGTCCTAACTTGGAGGGTTAGGTGAAAAGTCTCAACTTGGAGAGTTAGGTGAAAAAGTCCTGGCTTGGAGGGCCAGGTCCTAGCTTGGAGGGCTAGGTTTGGAAAAGTCCTAATTCGGAAGAGTTGGGTGAAAAGTCCTAGCTTGGAGGGCTAGGTGAAAAGTCTTAACTTGGAGGGTTAGGTGAAAATTCCCAACTTGGAGGGTTAGGTGAAAAATCCTTAGCTTAGAGGGCTAAGGTGGATGAAATCCTAGCTTGGAGGGCTAGGTTTGAGTCTCTGGATCGGTCTGGTGACCGATCAGGGATATTGGCACGCTGCTCCTTCGTGGATCGGTCTGGTGACCGATCCAGCGATGACTGATCGGTCTGGTGACCGATCAGGGAGCACACAGTGAGGTTGGGAACCTACTGTGTGGCTCCTGATCGGTCTGGTGACCGATCAGGGAGCAGGCCGTTGCCTCGTTGCTTGGCTCCTGATCGGTCCAGTGACCAATCAGGGAGCAGGCAGCTTCCTCACTGTCGTGCTCCTGATCGGTCTGGTGATCGATCAGGGAGCCCACAGTGAGTTGAGTTCCTCCGCTGATCAGCTCCTGAACGGTCTAGTGACCGATCCACGACTTAGGATTTGATTTTCACAGTTATTGTTCACTCAGACGTGGACCGATCAGGCTTGAGCCTGATCGGACAGGGAGCTACCTGATCGGTCTGGTGACCGATCAGGCTTCACTCTGATCGGTCTGGTGACCGATCAGGCTTGTGTCGCCACGAGAGCTGGGAGTCCCAACTAAGCGGTGGATCGGTCTGGTGACCGACCCACAAGCCCTGGATCGGTCCGGTGACCGATCACTTTAATTCAAATTGCACTATCAGACACTCTGATCGCGTCTGACCGTATTCGATTCTCTACGCTTAACATATGATACATGATTTGCTGCTTGATATGCTGTCCTAATACTTTGATTAAGCTGCAGGTGACAGGGAAGGATTCAAACACTCAAGGAGAGTCAATGGAGACCTTTCCTTGGAGCAGGTTTGTCTGTTTTTCCATCTCAGGTTGCAACGGACGCTGGCGCTGGCTGGAGCTGCTGTCTGGGGCTGGTCTGAGGGAGGCTCAGGGAGTCTAGAGGAGCTCAGTAGTAGCTGGTGGTTGCAGGTAAGCAGCTGGAGGCTGCAGTGAGATGTTGTCACCTGGCAGTCAAGAGGGGAACAAAAGGAGCGGTGTGGAGCAGAGCGAGTAGAAGTTGTTGTCTTGGGTTTGAGCTGCGATACTTGCTGCGTGCTTGTGCTCCTTGTTGATCATCCACTCTTGAGAAAGTTACTCTGATCTTTAAAGCAACCAGCCCTTGCTTGAGCACTTGGAGGAAGGACCAAGAAGCTTCGAGTCCAACAGCGAGAAGACACGGAGAAAGGGTTCTTGTGTGAGATCGTCGCTGGGTGGAGCTCAGAGGGAGTTTGCTGTGTTCTTGTCTTTGCTAAGTGCTGAGTAAGATCCTTCTTGTGTTTCATTGTGCTCAAAACTATATCCTTAATTGAAACGCTGTGGAGAGGTTACTCCACCGAGAAGGAGGTTGCTTTCTATCCGGTGTTAACCGGGGCTTTATCTGCCGACGATCAAGGGATCGCCCACCTTAAGGGCACGCCAAGGAGTAGGGGCAAGTTATCCCCGAACCTTGTAAACCCTTCTTGTTAGCGATCTTGTTTGTTCTTTCTAGTTGTTTTTGTTTTCTGCATTTTTGCACTTCTCTGTTTCCATTATTTCTTCCGCTGTGCTACTAACAAATTGAGTGCAGAAGTTTGAAAAGCTTAAAGTCCAAGTGTTTGGCTATATTTACCCCCCCCCCCTCTCTCTAGCAATCCGGGTTCCAACAAGTGGTATCAGAGCTTGGGGCTCTGTTTTTGCGGATTAACAACCGAGAGCTATCATACATGGCGTTGAGAGAAGGCTTTAGCACCACTCGACCTCCTTTCTTTGATGGCGCTGATTTTCAATATTAGAGATCAAAGATGGAGTATTATTTGAAGATGGACATCAATACTTGGTTCCCGGTGAAGGAGGGCTTCACCCCTCCAAAGGATGATGAAGGCAAGGAACTTGAATCGTGGCGGTGGACGGCCGAACAAACTCGAATGAGTGAAGCCGATGCGAAGGCGGTTGTCACTCTACAATGCGGCATGAACAAAGACCAACTCATCAAGGTTGGTCCTTTCACAAGTGCAAAGGACTTGTGGAACAAGCTCATCGAACTCTACAAGGGCACCCGAGATTCAAGAATTGCCAAGAGAGATTTGTTTCTCAACCAATTACAAAACCTTTCCATTAAGGAAAATGAATCGGTAAGTGAGCTACATAGCCGGTTCAAGGAAGTCCTCAATGGGCTTCATTCGATTGATGAAAAGGTCGAGAATCGCGACCTTGTGAGGTATGTACTGAAAGCATTTCCAAGGAATGCTTTGTGGTCATCCATGGTGGATGCCTACAAAGTATTCAAGGACTTATTAATTGTTAAGTTAGATGATTTGTTTTGTGAGATGGAATTGCATGAAATGACTAACAAAGGCCCCAAGGAGTAGGGGATTGCCTTAGTTGCAGGGGAACGATCCAATAAGAAGAAGAAGGAGAAGAAGAAGGAGAAGGAAGTCTCTTCATCTTCATCCTCTTCCGAATCCGAGTCCGATTCCGAGGAAGATGGCAGCGGCTCCTCATCCTCCGAGATGACGAATTTTGTGAGAAGGATGATGAGAAGGGGTCGACGCTTCAAGGGTAAAGGTAATCCTAGTGAAGCTAAACTTGATAAGACTAATGCTTCTTGCTATGAGTGTGGTAGGAAAGGGCATTTCAAGAATGAATGCCCGAAGCTAAAGAAGAAGGAGGAGAAATCCAAAAAGAAAGAGGAAAAATCCAAGAAGAAGAAGAAGGCTTTGAAGGCCACTTGGGATGAATCCTCCTCAAGCTCATCCGATGAAGAGAAGGAGGAGAAGAGCACAAGGCATGTGGCACTCATGGCTCTTGGAGAGGAAAGCAGTGATGAATCATCCAACTCCTCAAACGCGGCTTCATCATCTTCGGATGATGAAGAGGTAACTTCTCCCGAACTTGAGAAATGTTATAGAGCAATTGCATGTTTAACCAATATGTTAAAGAAGTCGAAAAATAAGGTTAAAGCATTGCAATTAGAAATTGATCAATTGAAATTATCTAGGGATGATAACATTGATGATTTGCATGTTGAAATGTTAGAGGATGAGATTAAATCATTAAAACTTGAGGTTGAAAATTTGAAATCCTCTAAGGTTGAGGATGTAGATGATTTGCATGATGATTTGCTAGAAGAAGAAAACAAATCATTGAAGAGTGAAGTTGAGAGACTCAAGAATATTCTTGAGAAGTTCTCAACTAGCTCTAAGACCCTAGACATGATATTGAATGCCCAAAGGGCAGTCTACAATAGGGCCGGTATTGGTTACCGACCCAAAGAACCTTCATTTGTGTCTCTTATGTCTAGGACTGATATGAGACAATCTAGGACACCCAAGGTTCAAAAGAAAGTTGTCAAGGCATAGGTGCCTAAGACTTGTTTAGTAGGTGCTTTAGGTCCCAAGGTTTGGGTACCTAAAACTTCTATTTTCGAATTGTGTAGGTTATGATTGAGGGGGAGCATCTATCAACTTGGTTCGTTGATAGTGGATGCTCCAAACACATGACCGGGGATAGATCATTGTTTACTACCCTTCAAAAGAAAAGTAGAGGTAATGTTTCATTTGGTAACAATGGTAGCCTTAAGGTCATAGGAATAGGAGACATTCAAATATCCGAATGTCTTAGAATCTCAAATGTCCTTCTAGTCAAGGGGATGTCATTTAATCTCCTAAGTGTCAGTCAATTGTGTGACACGGGTTACACGATTGATTTTCAACCAAGTCAATGTCTAGTTAGACAACATGACACCTTGGACACGGTACTAGTAGGAGCAAGAATAGACAATATTTATCAAGTTTCATTTAAAAGTGCTACTAATGCGTTTGCTAAGTGTTTCATGTCAAAAGAAGAAGAGTCCACCCTTTGGCACCGGAGACTTGCAAATGTGAACATGAAGAACATCCGGAAGTTAGCCAACAAGGGATTAGTTCGTGGCTTACCAAGCATCAAGTATGAAAAGGATAAACTTTGTGATGCATGTCAAATGGGTAAGCAAACAAAATCTGCACATAAAGGTAAAAGTGTTGTAAATTCATCTACCGCTTTAGATTTACTTCACATAGATCTATTTGATTGTAGTACTATCATATCATTGAATAGAAGTAGATATTGCTTTGTTATCATTGATGATTTTACTAGATATACATGGACATACTTTTTAAAATATAAGGAACAAACCTTAGATGTTTTCATTTCTTTTTGTAGAAGAGTTGTGAAAAATGAAAAAATCATCAATAATTAAGACAATTAGAAAGTGATCATGGAGGTGAATTTCAAAACCAACGGTTTTTAGAATTTTGTCAAGATAGAGGGTATAGGCATGAGTTTCNTCTTAGGCCTGGCAGGATATTACAGAAAATTTGTGGAGGACTTTTCCAGAATAGCCTCTCCACTCACAGCCTGACCAGAAAGAATCAGAAGTTTGAGTGGTCAGATAAATGCGAGCACAGTTCTAGAACTGAAGAAAAGATTGACTAGTGCTCCCATCCTGACGGTTCCAGAGAGTGACAAGGCCTTTGACATCTACAGTGATGCATCCAAGATGGGCCTTGGAGCTGTCCTCATGCAAGACGGTAAAGTAATAGCATATGCCTCCAGACAGCTCAAGGACTATGAGAAGAATTACCCTACTCATGACCTTGAGCTAGCAGCTGTGGTTTTTGCACTGAAGCTCTGGAGACACTACCTGTATGGAGTGCAGTGCAGAATCTTCACAGACCATCAGAGTTTGAAGTACTTCTTCACTCAGAAGGATCTGAATATGAGGCAGCGCAGGTGGCTAGAGTTGGTCAAAGATTATGACTGTGAAATCCTCTACCACCCAGGTAAAGCTAATAAAGTGGCAGATGCACTGAGCAGGAAATCCTGTGCAGCACTGATGTCCCTATCATCACTGTCTCTACCACTTCAGAAAGAAATAAAGATTTTGGAGTCGAGGTTATAATTGGGCAATTTCTGCATTGACCTAGAGTCAACCCTGCTTGTAGATATACAAGAAAGCAAATCAAGACCCAGAGATCCAGAAGATCAAGCAGGATCCAAGAGGCAGAAAATTTAGAGTTTCGAGTATCAGATAGTGGCATCCTCTACCTTGGAGACCGCCTTTGCGTCCCCAATGATGAGGAACTAAGAAAGAATATTTTAGAAGAAGCCCACAGCGCCCCGTACTCTATGCATCCTGGTTCTACCAAGATGTACCAAGATTTAAGGCAAAGGTTCTGGTGGTCTGGACTCAAGCGAGACGTGGCCAGATATATCAGTACCTGCTTGACCTGCCAGAGAGTCAAGGCAGAGCACCAGAGACCAGGAGGAGTTCTACAGCCACTTCCCATTCCAGAGTGGAATTGGGAAGAAATATCCAAGAACCACCCATGGACACGATGCAATTTGGGTGATAGTGGACAGATTGACCAAGTCTGCCCACTTTCTAGCCATCAAGGTGTCGCACTCAGTAGAGCATTTGACGCAGTTATATGTGAAAGAGGTGATCAGGCTTCATGGAGTTCCGAAGTCTATCATTTCTGACAGAGACGGGCGCTTTGTCTCTCACTTCTGGGAGTGTGTTCAGCACGCACTAGGCACCAGACTTAAATTCAGCACAGCCTTCCATCCCCAGACTGATGGACAGACAGAAAGAGTAAATCAAATTTTAGAAGATATGCTCAGGGCCTGTGCACTAGATTTTAAAGGCAGTTGGTGCAAGTACCTGTGTTTAGCTGAATTTGCCTATAACAATAGCTATCAGGCCACTATCAAAATGGCACCTTATGAAGCATTATATGGCAGGAAATGCAGATCACCCATATGTTGGCAAGAAGCTGGTGAGAAGAAAGAGATGGAGTCAGGACTAGGCAGCCAGACTATGCTTATAGACGAGACCACTCAGGCTATCCAGATGATCCGCCAGAGGATTGAGACTACCCAGAGTAGACAGAAAAGTTATGCTGACACACGCCGTAGGCCACTTGAATTCCAAGTTGGAGATTCAGTATTTCTCAAAGTCGCTCCTATGAAGGGAGTGATGAGATTTGGCAAAAAGGGCAAGCTGAGTCCTCGCTACATAGGACCCTACAAGATTATAAAGAGAGTTGGGAAGGTAGCCTATGAGCTGGACTTGCCAGAGGATATGTCCGCTATCCACAGTACCTTTCATGTCTCTATGCTAAAGAAGTGTATTCACGATCCCAATCAAGTGATTCAGCCTCAGTCAGTGCAGATCCAAGAAGATCTTAGCTATGAGAGCCGACCGACACAGATAGTGGACAAAGCAGTTAAAAGATTAAGAAATAAAGAAGTGTCACTAGTGAAGGTCACCTGGCAGAATCAACAGCATGAGGAAGCTACTTGGGAACGTGAAGACAGCATGAGAGAAAAATATCCAGAATTATTTTAAGTTTGAGGACGAACTTTTCATAAGGTATGGGGGATTGTAACTCCCCAAAATTTCCATTTTAAGTCCTTAGAACTATTTAAAAATGTTTTAGAAATATTCTAGATATTTTTAGGAATTTTTAGAATATTTTTATGGAATTTTCCGAGTCCGTTTAGTATTTTTAAAAAAGAAAAAAACTTTAAAGGGCAGCAGGGGGGTTCGAACTCGCGACCACAGGAGGAGCAAGCCCTTAAGGGCGCGCAAGTGACCGGCTAGGCTAGGGTATCAAGCACAACAAAAGGTGGAGAGAAATAATTTTATAGAGTAGTTACGTTTTTTTTCATGAAGAGGTATTTAAACCCCGCTTAAGTCGCGTGAAACCCTTGGAGGAGAATTTTCGGCTGCGTGCGAGAAGGGGGCGAGGGAGGGCCGGCGAAAACAAAAGGGAACCTAGGTTTTCTTTCCTCCTCTCCTCTCCTAAGGGGCGCCGGCTAAGGGAATCTCAAGGGGGTCGGAGCGTTTCGTTCGTCTCGACGAGAAGAACACGTAGGCGCGGACGGTTCGTAGAGATCTCAAGTTTCACCCGAGCCCTAGTCGTCTAATTTCGGTTGTAAGTCCAAGAAATCAAGGTAAGTACTGCTCACCTGCAGTAAGAGGCGGTTTTCCGCAAGAATTTTCCCTTAAAAGTTTTAAAAGAGATGCTTACTTTTAGTTTAAGATTTTGCATGTGATCTTAGTTCATTATATGCTTATATATATTTGATAGAATATCCTATGTGAGTTTTGGGTCTAAGAAATCTATAAGAAAAGAAAAGAAAGATAAAGAAAAAGAAAAGAGAAGGCCAAGGCCTTACGAAATTCCCAAAAGTCAAGACACAGGGATTTGGGCATACAAGGTGTTCGATAAAATGCCAAGGCATTTAAAGATAAGAAAGAAAAGAGAGAAAAGCTATTTTATTTTCAAAGGCCAGTACCCGGCGTCCAAGGGCGTTGTTAAAGAAATCCAGGTGTCCAATTCCAAGGTCTTGGCCCTGGTAGACCAAGGTCTGCTCTATTAGGATTGGCGGCTCGCTACCCCAACCTTTTAGGGAATGCGCATAAGATGGTACTTACGTCTTAAGTGGATCCAAGTGAGTTATTATTTTCAAGTATATGCTTTAGCAAAGTTTTCCTAAAGTTTAAGGAAGTTTTCTAAAAGTTAAAGAAAGATTTAAAGTTAGAGAATTGTTAAAGTTTCAAGTTAAGCCAAGAAAAAGTGAGTTAAGACTTATTAATGCTTGAGTATGCATGTTTTGAGTTATACATGTTTTGGTGTTTCTTTTAAGCATAAAAGTATCTCATGTGATTCCATATTGTTAAAAAAGCATGCTTGCACCTTTCGAGATTTTGTGAGCTAGATAGTACTTGCTAAGCTTATTGCTTATTAGTTGCATTTCCTCTTGCTGCAGATAAAGGTAAAGGCAAACAATTCTGAAGGAAGGCGACGAGGCGGTGCTGAGTAACGTGTGTGTGGTGGCTGACCTTGGAGAGGTCCTTGGGACGAGACAGTTTAGCTTATTTGAAATGCAATGTTTAAGGTTTTCAAATTCCAAGTTATTGTGTTATGGAGTTTATTAAACATTTATGCTTCGGATAGTTTTACATGCTCAATTTTGTAGAATAAAGATTCCATGTCATTTCAATTAGTATGCATACTTTTGTGAATGCACTAGATGAGCAAGGGCATGAGTAGTTTAGCATGTTGATACATTAAATTTTAGACTTATTCTTGAGCTTATTATTATTCCCTTTTGGACTAAGTCCTAATTGTGCTTAAAATGCTTGTAAATTCGGTAGAAAAGTAAGATTTACATTCTATGAAGTTCTAGAAATATTAGTGCATGTGCCAAGATGTTGTTAGTTTCGAATTAAGTCTTATTGCTTTAAATATGCTTAGAAAAGTTGCATGCATATTTCATAGTGCTTTAGAAATGTTATAGAACCTTGTGTGATGAGTTTAAATGGTTAGAATTACTAGTAATGTGCCATTGTATCATGCATGACTATTAAAGTTAGAATTTCATTTTTAGATAGATTGAATACAAAAAAAAAAGGTTAAAGAAAGTTCCGCATTTTTGTCGTGCATTAGAGTCAAGAAGTAGATAACATAACGGTCCGTCAAAGGTAGAGAAGGCGGGTCGCTACAATTTAAAGCTCAAATCTGCTAGTAGATCTCGAACAAGGAGTGAGCCTCCACCACGTAAACATGAGAAAAAAGTCCCATCACGACTCATCCAGTCCAGTAGTCAGACTCCTTAAGCCTCCTTTGACTAGACTAATGGGGGAGATTAGTGATGTTGAGGGCTTCAGGGAGAAGCCACGAAACTGTCAAAGTGAGGCACGAGGTCAACTCCTAGTCATTATTTAGTCCACATGCTGACCGACTTGACCTACGACTCAAAGCCTCCAACCTGGGCACCAGACTTAAATTCCCGACTCGAACTATAGCCTTGAACCCCGGATTCATGATGCCAACTTAGGCTCCCAACTCGAGATCAAGAGCTTCAAGTCGAGGCCAGCTAGGCTAGTTAATTGAGCTCCAAGATAGGATTCCAACCTTGACCAGAAGACATCCAATCTCGACCTTAAACCATAATAACATACAAGGAGGAAAGACATCGCCAGATTGAGACATCATCAGAACCGTGGATGAAATGGCAAGGAAGACATGTTTTTTTTGAAACGTCCCTCTTTATCCACCATTAAGACCATTAAAAGTGTAATAAAGAACCCTACGAGTATATTGGTAACGGTGGCAAAAATCTTGGACAAGTGGGGAATGTGAGTCCCCCCTCCTTCGCTATAAAAGATACTTCGACCGCAACATCTATGGTAAGGGGAAAACCCCTAGTGTAGGATCGGTGTCGGTCGATAGAGGGGGGGGGGGTGAATATCGACTTGGAAAAATTCATCGGAAATCTTTGTTTAAACGTCTTTCTATCAGGGTTAGTACACAGCGAAAATAAAATAAAGAAAGAAGACAACACACAAATGACACGCGGATTTTTACTTGGTTCCCAACCCCTCTGGGTCAGCACCTCCAAGGCCTAAGCACTCAATCGTGAGTCCACTAATGGTCTCCTTTCCGGACTTTCCAGAGGCGGAGAAACCCGTCTTACAGTTCGAATTTACAAGCAAAAGGATAAATAAATTAAGTACGTAAATGAAAAAGCAAACCAAAAGAAAACTAAAGATCCAGCCAATCTAGAAGTCTGAAGCGTCGTACGATTCTTCTAGGAGCCTCCTTGGTCGTAGAGCTTCGACTTGAGCGTTTCTACTTTGCAGAGAATGCTTAGATTAATGTGGAAGTTGATGCTCTGCAATGAGGGGTTGAACCCCTTTATATTGCAGCTTCACGGGCGCTTGTGATGCCTTGGGCACCTACCACGTGTCTGTCAAAGCCTTATCCAACACCGAATTCGCGGAAGCGATAAAACACCCCTTCCCAGGCGCTTCAGAAGCCCCCAGGCGCCTGGGATGCCCCCAGGTGCCTGGGATGCTCCCAGGCGCCTGGGATGCTCCTAGGCGCATAGGATGCTCCTAGGCGCCCAGCAAGCCCTCTTCCCATGCAACTTTGCTTTGTGTTTCGTTCTTCTATCTTGCCTCCAACTCCAGGTACCTGCAAGACAACAAAACACACAACAAAACAAATATACTGATAGTCTTAGCCTTAAAGATTGGTTCTGACTTTGGATTTCACCCAAAATATCCTAGGTCGAATCGACGCCTAATGTTCCCTTTCCCGGGGAATGTGTCCTCACCTACTCCACACTGGAGAAGTTGTGTTTGCCAACCGAAACCTCCGATTGGACTTTCGCTTAGCCTCCGAGAACATGAATCTCAAGACGTCCAACCTCAACCTATCTCTACTTCTATTCGCGATCCCCGCTCGACTAAAGCTTTTGCCAATCGAGACCTCCGACTGAACTTTTGCTCAATCTCCGAGAACTCGGATCACGAGAGGTCCGACCTCGACCCGTCTGTGGGGACCGGTGCCGTCGATAGAGGGGGGGGGGTGAATATCGACTTGTAAAAATTTATGGAAACTTGTCGTAAATTCGATCATTCGTTCATTCTAGACTAAGAGTTAGTGCGCAGCAGAAAATTGAAAGAACAAAAAACACAGAACAACACAGACGACAAGTGGGTTTACTTGGTTCCCAACCCCCCAGGGTCAGTACGTCCAAGGCCTAAGCACGGGAAGCGCCCATCCACTAATGGTCTCCTTTCCGGACTTTCCGGAGGCGGAGAAACTCATCTTACAGTTCAAGTTTTACAGTCAAAATGATAATGAAATTAAGTGCCAAAATAAATCAAACCAAACAAGAGTCGACGATCCCGACCAATCTGGAACTCCGAAGTGTCGCGCATTTCCTCCTAGAGCCTCCTTGGTCGCAGAGCTTCGTCTCTAGCACTTTTTCTTCACTCAGAATGCTTAGAATGACGTTGTGATTTATGTTCTGAGTTGAGGGTCGAACCCCTTTATATAGCTTCAGCTCGGGCGCCAAAGAGCCTCTGGGCGCCTTAGTTGCGGTTAAAGTTCCATCCAAATCGTGAACTTCGCGAAGCTGCCAAATGACCCAGTCTTGGGTGCCTGATTCATCCAGACGCCTGGCATCCAGGGCGCTTGGATGCTTGGGAGCGTCCTGGTTCAATGGGGGTGCCCTGGAGTAGCTTTCTAGCAGTTTTGTGTGTTTGTTTGCCTGCATTGCCTCCAATTCTAGGTACCTGCAAGATATACAAACACAAGACTAGCATATATATATTCTTAGCCTTAATGAATGGTTCTGACTTTGGGTTTCCTGCCAAACCCTAGGTCGAACTGACACCTATGTTCCCTTCCTGGGGAATGCTCCTTTCGCCTACTCCTCTCAGGAGAAGGTTGCCACCCGGCCCATCCGGTTGGACTTTTGCCCTGCTTCTCTCACTAGGACTTTTGTTCAATCTTACGACCAGGACTTATTGCCAAGCATTACTCAGCAGGACTTTGGTGCCCAGCCCTCAGCCAGGACTTATTGCCCAATTCATCGAATCAGGACTTCATGCCCAGTCCACGACTAGGACTTATTGCCCAACCCTATGTCAGGACTTCGGTGCCCAACCCTTGGCCAGGAATTATTGTCCAATTCCTCGAATCAGGACTTCATGTCCAACCCTCGGTCAGGTCCTCGATGCCCATCCCGCGGCCAGGACTTAGTGCCCAATCCATGATTAGGACTTAGTGCCGAATTCTTCGAACCAAGACTTATTGCCTAGGTTAACTAGGACTTTTCTACACATTGGTACTAACTTCTTGACTCACCCTATCCTTGTTTAGTGTATCACTAACATAAGTATATTGTTAAACATTGAAACACTCAAGGAGGACATCACTGATGCATCTTGTACCAACAATCTCCCCCTTTTTGATGTTTGACAATATCTTAAGTTAGATTAGATTAATGGGTTAAGTTATGATCCTTGGGATAAAATGGAAAATTTTGATCTAAGTTTTGATCCTTGGAAAAACATTTTGATTTAAACTTTGATCCTTGGAAAAAACATTTTACATTTTGATCCTTTGGGAAAAAACATAAGCTCACTCTCCCCCTTTGTCATACATCAAAAAATGACAAAACAAACTTGCACCAATAATGAAAATTTCAAAAACAATTTTTTTTTTGAAAGTACCTAGGATAATTCTTTGAAAGCATATAATTTTTGATAAAATATTTCACAACTCTTCCCTTTTTGTTTGAAAAAGACTAAGTGCTAGTAAAAAAAACTGCTCCAAAAAAATTGTACTTTGAAAAGTATTGTGCACTTGGAAAAATATTTTGTACTTTTAGAAAATATTTTGAACTTAAAAAATTTGCACTTAGAAAAATTTGCCTTACAAAAATTGCACTCAAAAAAGATTTACACTTTAAAAAAAATTATGCACTTTAGAAAAATATTTTCACTTAGAGAAATATAGTGCATTTAGAAAAATTAGTATTTTGAAAGAAATTTGTACTTAGTACTTTGAAAAATATTTTGCACAAAAAAATTTGTACTTAACAAATATTAGTACTTTAAAAAATATTTTTTACTTAACAAATCTTTTAATATTATTTTTCTTTTGAAAACATAGTATGTTACTTGACTTGGTTTGTTTTCCAGTCTGACACAATCCTACGAAACCTTATTAACTACAAGGACATTTTCCTAAGTGTCCTGGAAATTCTCCAAACTCAAGTAAATATTATTTCAAATTGATTCCAAAAGACAAAAGGATTTTGAAAATAAGCTCTTGACTTGGATTTTTTTCCAGTCTGACACAATCCTAGGAAACCTTGTTAACTACAAGGACATTTCCCTAAGTATCCTAGAAAATTCTCCAAACTCATGTATGATTATTTTCAAAAGTGATTCCATTAAAAAGATAAGTTTTTGATATTGATTTTTATGAAAAAAAATGACTTTAAAATGATAGTATTTTAAAGAGAAAATACTTATATTTTCAAAAAGATTCTGAAAATATAGTGTATGAAAATATTTTGAAATGTTCAATAATTCTTTTAATTTGACCTCCCCCTTTTATAGTGCTCCTGGGGGCGCCTAATTCGTTGGGGACGCCTGACACGTGCCTTCAGATCAGAGAACCTTCATCCGCAGCTCGGTCAGCGCTTATCCCTTCTGAATTTGCCCCTGGAGCTGACTGGGGCGCCTGGGACCTCCTGGGCACCTAGTTTGACTTGGTCTGCTGGCTTCGTGGCTGATTTGCTTCGATTACCTCTTTGGCTTTGACCTTGGGCGCCCGGGACCTCCCGAGCGCCTAGCCTCAAAACTTCCAACTCAAGACTGGGTTTTACTCTTTGATCTGGGTGCCCCCATCAATAGGGGCGCCTAGCTTGGATGCTTTCCAGCCTTTTACCTGCTTTGTCTCCGTTTCTTGGTACCTGCAAGATACACAAACACAATGAAAATATACATACAATGTTAGTCTTAAGGACTTGGTTCAGACTTTGAATTTCCATGAAACCCTAGGTTGAACTGACGCATGTTCTCACCCCCGAGAACGCGCCTTTCACCTACTCCTTTCCGGAGACGGTTCCCACCCAGTCCTTCGGGTGGACTTTTGCTTAGCTTCCGATACTTTCGGATCTCGAGACGTCTGAACCGTGACCCATCTCTACTTCTGTCCTTAGTCATCGCTCAGCTAAGTTGCTCAGTTGCTCGGACTAAGATTTCGTGCCCAAACCCTAAGTCCAGGACTTCGGTGCCCAACCCTCGGCCAGGTCTTCTTGCCCAGTCCTCGACTAGGACTTAGTGCCCACTTTCCGAGCAGGTCTTCGGTGCCCAGCCCTTTGCCAGGACTTAGTGCCCAATTCTCCGAACCAAGACTTATTGCCTAGATTTACTAGGACTTTGGTCCACTTTGGTTACTCCTCTCTTAACTCCCCTTTGTCTGTTCAATGTGTCACTGACTTAAGTAAATTGTCAAACATTAAAATATTTAGCGGAGAACATCATTGATGAAACTTGCACCAACAATCTCCCCCTTTTTGATGATTGACAATAACTTAAGTTAGATTGGTTTAAAGGGCTAACTTACAATCCTTGGGATCATAAGAAAAAAAATGATATACGTTTTGAAACTACATTTTGATCTTTGGGAGAAAAATATTTTCTAACATGGGCTTACTCTCCCCTTTTTTTTTAAATATTTTGATTTTCATTGATCCTTCTGGAAGACACCAAAAATTTTCTAACTTAAGCACACCTCTCCCCCTTTGTCATACATCAAAAATCACCAGAAATACTTGAGCCAACAATGAGAACATTTGGTTCTTTTTGAAAATACATAGTATAAGTTTTTGAAAGCATAGCATAAAACTAAGTACTTCGGTATTTTAAACTCAGAAAACTTAAACAATATCGCCTTTTTTTGAGAAAATACCATATTTTTGAAAGAATACTATGAGCTTTGAAGGTTACAAATAATTTGAAAAATGAGCTTTGAAACATGCAAGTACTTTAAAAGATATTATGACTTTTTTTTGAGAAATATGCAAGTACTTTTGACAAAATAGATTGAGCCTTTTTGGAAAATCTAAGTACTTTTGAAACATATTATGCAATTTTTGACAATCTAAGTACTTTTTAAAACAGTATTAGAATTCTTGAGAAGTATAAGTACTTGACATGGTTCATTTTCCAGTTTGACACAATCCTAGGAAATCTTGTTGGCTACAAGGGCATTTTCCTAAGTGTCCTGGAAAATTTTTCAAATTCAAGTAAGTACTATTTCTGTACAGAATTTTGATAAAAAAAATTGATAGTATTTTGAAAATATATGTAAGTACATTTTGAAAAATGTATAAATTTTTGAAGACATAATATTTTACTTGACTTGGTTTATCTTCCAGTCTGACACAATCATAGGAAACCTTGTTGACTACAAGGACATTTTCCTAAGTGTCCTAGAAAAGTTTCCAACCCAAGTAAGTATTATTTCAAAAATAATTTCATAAGCCACAAAAATTCTTAAAAATAGAATAATAGTATTTTGAAAAACTTATATTTTCAGCAATATTTTGAAGATATGAAGACATGTTATTAAATAATTCTTTTAATTTGACCTCCCCCTAAACTTGACCTAGTCCTGGAAAGCATGTTGACCACAAGTACTCTTCCTTTAAGCTTTTAGGGTTTAGATCAGATCAAAGGAATTATCCAATAGTTTCAAAACAAATAAAAAAAACTTTTCAGAAATTTGACTCAGACTCCCCTTAAATCTGACACATCCTAGGAGTCATTATAGATCATGAAGTGGACATTCCTCTATGTCTTTAGGGTTTATCAAAATCAAATGAGACCTCGGCACAATTTTAAAGCACAATTTTAAAATTTCGAAGCATATTTTGAAGTAGATATAGTTTACGAAAAACATAAGACATAGTATTTAAAGCACAGTTTTCGAAAATCATTTTAAAAGACAGTGATTTTTCAAAAGACATTTTTGAAAGAAAATTAAAGGAATAAACCACCCCCCTGTACCCAACACCGTTTGACTCTATCTAAGTGCCTTAAGGAACTTTAGTGTTGTCCTAGAATGCTTGTGTCTAATTGTGTGAGTCAAACACTTTTTTAAAAGGATATAATTTTTGAAAACATAAAATATATAATCAAACAGACAAGCATGAATTCCATGAAAACATTATTATGTTGAAGCACTATTTTAAAAATATATTTTTAGATAAATATTCTAACAATTTTGAAAAATATTTTTGAAAAATATTTTTCAATTAATTAGTCATTAACATCTCACCCATTCTAGATGTCTCAGTACAGCAAACATGACTGCCTTATGGGTGTATTGTGAGATGCTTGAATCATTTTCTTTAATTTATTATTAAAACTAAGATTTAATTGAGACATATGTTAGATTCAAATCTAGCAATAGTAAAGTGAATTTGATTTTCAGTAATTAGCTTCCAGGTCTTGGCGAGGTACTAGGCCTTCTTTGGTCATAGCCTTATTCGATCATCAACCCTTTCCTTGACAAAGCCTTTTATAGAAAATTCATCTTCAAGTTACTTCTTGAGAGATTTTGATCTAACTAGTTTAGGTTTTGGATCGGTAGCTTCTGCTAGTTCCACCAAAAATGCTTTCCTAACGTACTATCATCTCACCTCCACCTAATACTAGGTTGATCAAGTTTCAATTATTCTTTTTAATATAGCCGTTCTAAATTATGCATAAAAATTAAACGTGAATGACATGACATATATTTTAAGAAAATTGCATATGCATGGCTTGGCAGTTATGCATGAGTCAAGCAATTTAAATCATTTTATTTAAAGTTTCTAAAAATATATCAAATTCTCGATTTGATACATGTCGTGTGAACCCACGAATATGTCAACCCACTTTGACATATTTAAGTTTATTAAATTAATTGTTGCGGTTTAGGTAAGATTTTATTTAGTTCAACTTTACGTTATTTAAGAGTTAATTGGAACTGAGTTTATTAAGGATTAATTAAATTAATTAAGAATTAATTTGAATTTAAGTATTAATTAAGTTAATTTGAATTAATTGAATTAATTTAAATTTGAATTTAATTAAGATTTAATTGAATTAATTTGAATTGATATTTAATTAAGATTTAATTTGAATTAAAGTTTAATTTAAGTCAATTAATGATTAGTTTAAGTTATTTAAGATTTAGTAGAATTCTAGTTAATTAAGAATTAATTGAAGTTGAATTAATTAGAAATTAATTGAGGTAAAATTAATTAGGAATTAATTAAAGTTAAATTAAGTTGGAATTAATTAAAATTAAATTAATTAAGGATTATTAAAATTAATTAAGGATTAAAATTAATTAAGGATTAAATTAAAATTAATTAAGGATTTGAGTTGATTAAGATTTAATTTAAGTTTGAATTAATTATGATTTAATTGAATTAATTTATGTTTGAATTAATTAAGATCTAATTGAATTAATTTATGTAACGACCCGACCCCTTGGCACCTTGGGCGGCCCAACTAGCGGCCCACTTTGCGACCCTCGGCCCCTTGGGCAGCCAAATCTCATTTGGCGGCCCGTTTGGCGACCTCTTGGGCGGTCGTTACTCACAAGTACTTCCCACCCCAGGCCAGTGGATTTTTGCCTTTCCCAGGATTCGAACTCTAGACCTCCAGGCTAAGTACTAAAGTTTATGAATCCTGGTACCAATTGAGCTACAGCTCAATTGGTATCAGGATTCATAAACTCTAGTACTTATCTTGGAGGTCTAGAGTTCGAATCCTGAGGAAGGCAAAAATCCACTGGCCAGGGGTGGAAAGACCTAGTGAGTAATGACATGGTTGTTAGTCGTCGACATCGGTTTTTGGTCGACGACAAAGGTGGGCCGCCAAATGTTGATTTGGCCGCCAGGTTGTTGGGCCCGAGAGGCCAAGTTGTTGGGCCGCCAAATATTGATTTGGCCGCCAAAGAGGTTGAGAGACCGTGTCGTTACAATAAAAAGGCGCCTTTTTATGTAGCGGCCCCACCTCTATGGTCCCCGCAGGCAACCCTCTAGGCCGGCGACCCTACGGTCTTCCCACCCCTGGCCAGTGGATTTTTGCCTTTCCCAGGATTCGAACTCTAGACCTCCAGGCTAAGTACTAAAGTTCCTGAATCCTGGTACCAATTGGTACCAGGATTCAGGAACTTTAGTACTTAGCCTGGAGGTCTAGAGTTCGAATCCTGGGAAAGGCAAAAATCCACTGGCCAGGGGTGGGAAGACCGTAGGGTCGCCGGCCTAGAGGGTTGCCTGCGGGGACCATAGAGGCGGGGCCACTACAATTTAAGTTTGAATTTATTAAGATTTAATTAATTTGACTTTGAATTAAGTTAGATTTAATTAAATTAATATTTGAATAATTAAGGTTGAAATGATTAATTAATAGTTGTGGGTTAAAGTTCATCATTTTCATTATTTCAAAAATTTCTGCTTCATCCACTATTTCTTCTTTATCTATCTTTTTAAATTTTTCTAACAATTCGGATTTGTTTGAACCTTTGTGAACTTTATTTACTATGGCCTTTATCTTAGATAGTTACATATCCTCCTCATCCTCATAGTAGGAGGAGTAATTTGGGTCACTAGTTAAAGTTTTGTAATAATTTTTAAGATTATCTATAATTAAGTTATTATCTAGGAGAATTTCATCTTCAAAATTATCCTCAGAAATAATATTTTCATAATTAACTTCTAGATTATCCTTAGGATTTTCAAATTCGAATTTAGAGTTATACAACGGATTTTCAAATTTGAATTCATAATTATCTAAAGAATTTTCAAATTTAAAATTATCCTTAGGATTTTTTAATTCATATTTATCCTTACGATTAAATTTATCTGAATTAAAATTAAGTTTAAATTATCAGAATTAAAGTTATGATAATTTATTTTAGAAATTACTGAATTGATGTTATGAATTAAATAATTAATTTCTGATATTTTAGTCATATCTGCATTTTCTAATTTGACATGCAAAATATTAATTTTACTATGCAGTAAATCTAATTTATCAGAAAAATTAACTAAATTATCATAAGACAGTACAGGAATTTGTAAAATTTTCGGAATGTAAATTTTCCGTACCTTCGTCGGACACTTATTTTTGTAGTGTCCATACTTCTCGCATTTGAAGCATCTGATGTGGCCTTTATCGCTCCGGACTCCTGGCGCTGGTGTCTCCTTTGCCGCCGGTGGTGTAGACCGAGTCTTACGAGTAGGGTACTGATTTTTTTAGTGCCCTCTCTCCCTGCATGTGAAGCATATAACATGGACTTTAAAATTTAACATTTAAAATTAAAATGTACCTGATTCACCCCTAGGCTCCCCCTCAACTCCTGGCGTCGTTGCTCTGTCGGCGGTTAGTCCGGTGAAGAGCGGCCAGGCTCTGATACCAGTTGTAGGACCGATGCCGTCGATAGAGGGGGGGTGAATATCGACCGTGAAAATTCTCGCGGAAATCTTCGTAAAACTTTCGAACTATGTTCTAGACTCAGAGCGTTAGTAGCACAGCGGAAAAGTAAATACAGAAAAATAAAAGCAAGACGACAGACACGCGGGATTTATTTACTTGGTTCCCGACTGCCCAGGGTCAGTACATCCAAGGCCTATGTACTCGACGTGAGTCCACTATTGGTCTCATTTCCGGAATTTTCGGAGGTGGAGAAAACCCGTCTTATAGTTGATTTACAAGCAAAAGATAAGTAAATTGAATTGCAGAATGTAAATCGAACCAAAACAATTTATGTCGAAGCGTCTGCTGATTTGGACCTCCGAAGTGCCGCGCACTTCCTCCTGGAGCCTCCCGGACGCAGAACTTCGTCTTTAGCATGTTGTCGTCGATCAGAATGTTAAGAATCACTCTTGGAAGTTGTGTTTTGAAGCCTTGGGGGTCGAGCCCCTTTTATAGTGCTCCTGGGGGCTCCTGATTCATTGGGGGCGCCTGACACGTGCTTTCAGATCGAAGAACCTTCATCCGCAGCTCGGTCTCGGCCCCTGGAGATGACTGGGCGCCCAGGACCTCCTGGGCGCCTAGCTTGACTTGGTCTGCTGGCTTCATGGCTGATTTGCTTCGATTACCTCTTTGTCTTTGACATTGGGCGCCCGGGACCTCCCGGGCGCCTAGCCTCAAAGCTTCCAACTGAAGACTGGGTTTTACTCTTTGATCTGGCCACCCTCATCAATAGGGGCGCCTGGCTTGGCTGCTTTACAGCCTTTTACCTGCTTTGTCTCCATTTCTTGGTACATGCAAGATACACAAATACAAAGCACATACAATGTTAGTCTTAAGGACTTGGTTCAGACTTTGAATTTCCATGAAACCCTAGGTCGAACTGACGCAAGTTCTCACACCCGAGAACGCGCCTTTCACCTACTCCTTTTCGGAGATGGTTGCCACCTAGTCCTTCGGGTGGACTTTTGCTTAGCTTCCGATACTTTCGGATCTCGAGACGTCCGAACCCTGACCCGTCTCTACTTCTATCCTTAATCATCGCTCAGCTAAGTTGCTCAGTCCCTCGGACCAAGACTTTGTGCCTAAACCCTAAGTCCAGGACTTCGGTGCCCAACCCTCGGCCAGGTCTTCTTACCCAGTCCTTGACTAGGACTTAGTGCCCACCTTCCGAGCAGGTCTTTGGGCCCCAGCCCTTTGCTAGGACTTAGTGCCCAATTCTCCGAACCAGGCGTCCAGGACTTCGGTGCCCAACCCTCAGCCAGGTTTTCTTGCCCAATCCTCAACCAGGACTTAGTGCCCACCTTCCGAGCAAGTCTTCGGTGCCCAGTCTTCGACCAGGACTTAGTGCCCACCTTCCGAGCAGGTCTTCGGTGCCCACCCCTTTGCCATGACTTAGTGCTCAATCCTCGATCAGTACTTAGTGCCCAATTCTCCGAACCAGGACTTATTGCCTAGATTTACTAGGACTTTGGTCCACTTTGGTTACTCCTCTCTTAACTCCCCTTTGTCTGTTCAATGTGTCACTGACTTATGTAAATTGTCAAACATTAAAACACTTAGAGGAGAACATCATTGATGCAACTTGCACCAACACATTATTATGTTAAAACATTATTTTGAAAATAGATTTTTAGAAAAATATCCTAAGAATTTTGAAAACAATTTTGAAAATCATCTTTTAATTTATTAGTCCTTAACATCTCACCCATTCTAAATGTCTCAGTACAAGCAAGCATGGTTTCCTTATGGGTGTATTGTGAGATGCTTGAGTAATTTTTCTTTGAATTAATGTTAAATCTAGGATTTAATTAAAATTTATGTTAGATTCAAATTTATCAAATAGTAAATAAAAAATGAGTTTCGATAATTGACTTCCGGGTCTTAGCGAGGCACAGAGGCCTTCTTTAGTCATAGCCTTATTGGAGCACAACCCTTTCCTTGATAAAGCCTTTTACCGAAAGTTCATTTTCAAATTACTTCTTGAGAAATTTGGTCTAACTAGCTTAGATTTTGGATTGGTAGCTTCGGCTAGTTCCACTAGACTAAACAAACCAAGTAGGGTACACCTTACCCCACTTGACCTTATTAGAAGGGCTTCCCTAACGTACTATCATCTCACCTCCACCTAATACTATGTTGTTCAATTTTTAAGTAGGTCTTTTGTCCTTAATCAACTGTTCTAAATCATGCATAAATTTAAACATGAATGTCATGACATATATTGTTATTGCCTAGGTTAACTAGGACTTTTCTTCACTTTGATACTTACTTCTTGACTCACCCTTTCCTTGTTTAGTGTATCACTAACTTAAGCATATTGTTAATCATTGAAACACTCAAGGAGGGCATCACTGATGCATCTTGCACCAACACCGTCTCTACTTCTGTCCACCATCCTCGCTCGGCAAAGACTCTGTTGCCCAATCCCCGACCAGGACTTAGTGCTCAGTCCCCCGGACCAAGATTTCGTACCCAACTTCACTCACCAGGACTTAGTCCAACCTAGCTTCCTTGCTATGACCCAACTTCACTCACCAGGATTTAGGTCACTGATGGACCCGAGATATGTGACATGAATATGGGTCTCAAATTTAGATATTTGTAAAACTGGAAACCCTTTTTGCTAACAAATAATAAAATATAGTAAAGGAGCCACAGGTCGTATTTTTCCTAGGGCTAGTTGATGTTGTTTGATTCGAGCTCGAGTTTATGTGTCGTTGATATTTTTGGGTTTCAAATAAAATTTGGGTTTGGGTTGCAATCAGAAATGAAAAACACAATGAAAAGAAAGAAACTTAACTAAATGAACTAATAAGATAAATGCAACTAATGAACTCAATAAATGGGAAACCTAATCAACCAAGGCAACTTAGCCGAAGTTTGGAAAACAATTCTGATATCAAATGCAAACCAAATGCTAAGCAATTGAATCAACACAGTAACTGAATTTCGATTAAAACTAATGCAAGAACTTCAAACCTAATTGCAGCAATGACACTTGACACTAATGCCTAAATTAAGATTTAAAGGCAGTGACAAGCCAGACTCGAAACAAGCTGATTTCAAACTCAATGGCACACTAAAAATTGCACTCAACTTGATACCAAACACTGCCTAAACTGCACTTGATACAAAGTGCATCATTGAGACACACTTGATACCGAGATGAGGGAATTTATGTGCCAAAGCTGAACTAAATGCAGATTATAAACTGATAAAATGCAAACTGATCAAATAGGTTGGGAAAACAAAGCTATCAGTGACATGATCTACTGAATAAATGAAACAATGCAACAATGAAGAAAGGGCTGATCAATTCAGAAATATTAAGAATACAAACTGAATGCAGAAACAAAATTCAGCAGCTAAGAATGCATACACAAACTCAAACGAAACCAAATTGCAGAGCTTAAACTAATGTGCAGAAATGAATGACTAAGTGCTGAAATTAACAACGCAAACTGCAGAATTTGCAACCAATACTCAGACGAGATTTAGAAGATCAAGGTGCACTAACACACAATTTAGATCTGCAGCTGAAACTTACAAAAACCAGTGTTGATACACAACCGAAAACTGATACAATTCAAACTAAGTAAACGGCAGCAATGAAGCAAAATTCAGAATGAGTTAAATGCGAAGTAAACTTAAACCAAATGCTTCAGCACACTAAGCGTGGAGTCTAATTTTCAAGAATTAAAACACAAAAACTAGCTG
This sequence comes from Boesenbergia rotunda, assembly GCA_024364735.1. Classification (NCBI taxonomy): domain Eukaryota; kingdom Viridiplantae; phylum Streptophyta; class Magnoliopsida; order Zingiberales; family Zingiberaceae; genus Boesenbergia; species Boesenbergia rotunda. The sequence continues at coordinate 84,666 of JAGFNQ010000307.1, read as the reverse complement.
ACTTTGAAGTAAATGCAGAAACTAAGTTGATACGCAGGGGCAGAAAATAGAAATTATGATACACACAGCTAACAAAACTGATACGCAAGCCATTAAACAGGAAATGAACTGAAATCGAGACAATTGTTCCCTAAACAAGCTCACTAGCTAACTACTTGCAAAATTGAACCCTAACTAAGGCAGAAACAATTCAGAAAATGAAACTAAAGCAACTGATACAAGTGCAGAAATGAAATGCTGACAGAAATCAAAATTACATCTAAATAAAGAAATTCCTTAAGAAAACTAGCACCAATCCCTTCCCTTAGCTCCAAGTTCTTCTTGCCGTCACACAAGAGTGAGTCTCGAACCCCTAAGCTCCACAAATCGCTGGGAATTAAGCTCTACGAATCGATTCAACCCAACTCTGCTCAAAGTTGAAAACAGCAACCGATCTCCTCAATCTCACTATGTAGGATGGCGATGATGATTTGGAGATGATCAGAGCTCTCCAGAGGACCCTCCGGCTAGCTCAGATGGATGGAAATGGCACACAAACGAGACTAAGGCAATCAATTCACAGATCTGACGAAACCCTCAATCATCTCTATTTTTGGCCAAATTAGAGCTGGAATCCTCACGAAAAACCCTTCCCAATGATCTAGAACTGGATTAAGGATCGAAATCGATGTGGTCACGCCCTCTGATGAAGAAAATTTGAGAAGAAACAAAGAACAGTGAACAAAAATGCGAAGAACTCAGTTACGGCGAAGAAGACGCGACAAGCTGCAGTGTGGAGAAAATTTGATTAAGTACTTAGCAATGGACGACTCAGATTTGCCTAACTCCATCCAATGGCTAGATCTCCTCGGATCTGAACCAAAACTTCCAGATATTGATCAAGGGTCAGGATCTACCTCGGGGTAGCTCAGATCTTCCAGATTTGCAATGGATGGCCCAGATCAACCTGATCTTTGAATGGACAGTCTAGAGCCCTCTGAGCTCGATCCAACGGTTGAATGATCTCTGATTTGGATGAAAATCTCAGATCTTGACCTCAGTGCTTGATCAGCCTTAACCCTAGCTCGGATTGCCTCAAAGGTTCCCAGATGGCTCAGATCTAGCCGTTTTTGAATCAGACGACCCAGATTTGTCTGAAGCTTGATCACTCGATCCGGTTCCACTTCTGACTCAAATTTGACCCAGCATAACCTAGGTCCATGATCCTTCCATGCCTACAAAAATAGATCAACAATTTAGTGGCAAAATAATTCAAATGTATCGAGATTTACAATTAAGTCCAAAATAGCAGTAATTTCTAGAACCTAGCATAAATGCAAGATTAACCAAATAAAATATGGGTCAAACATGGATTTAATAACCTGAAATGATCAACAAAATAACACTTATCAGTCACCTAGCTTCACTCACTAGGATTTCTTCCACCTAGCTTTCCTTGCTAGGACCCAGCTTCACTCACCAAGATTTCTTCCACCAAAATCACTTCTTTGCTAGTCATCATGATCCTAACTAGACTTCCTCCAATCTTTTGGTAAATATAATTTCACACCTCAAGTCTAGTGTGGTTTAATCCCTTGGTCAAACTGACCAACTCTAGGTTTTGTTTGGTTCACTTTGCCAAACATCAAATCCTGTTTGGCTAACCCTTTGTCAACCTGATCTGACCTGAGTTTACCCTACCAAACATAAGGTCCTATTTGGTTTAACCCTTGATCACTTTGACTAATCCTTACCTTGTCTACGGAAGGAGATGGTTGGTACGTATGAAGCAAGAGACACTAGACAGACAAGTTTGAGGCGGCATAAGCCATCTTCATCATCATAAAGATCGCAGCTTGGAATGTAAGGGGTCTGAATCAGGGAGCCAAGCACAGGGAAGTGGAAAAAAAAATTTCGGCGGAATGGAATTGCGGTTATCGGACTGATGGAAACCAAGCTCACTGAACAGGCATATGTAAGGATAAAAGTTAGGCGATTTCAGCAGATGGAAACCCAGCACTACATTTTAGAAACCTCAGTTTCTAAATCCAGCAGAATTATGATCATATGGAATGCAGACAAAGTGGACCTGTAGGTTACAGAATGGCATGAGCAGTATGCGAACACACTGGTCAC